>ML664177.1:40133394-40581914 GCA_007570785.1 Antilocapra americana
AGGTAGAAATACTCCTAAGTATTTTATTCTTTTTGTTTCGATGGTGAATGGAATTGTTTCCTTAATTTCTCTTTCTGATTTCTCACTGTGTATAGGAATGCCAGGGATTTCTGTGTGTTGATTTTATATCCTGAAACTTTGCTATATTCACTGATTAGCTCTAGTAATTTTCTCGTAGAGTCTTTAGGGTTTTCAATATAGAGGATCATGTCATCTGCAAACAGAGAGAGTTTTACTTCTTCTTTTCCAATCTGGATTCCTTTGATTTCTTTATCTGCTCTGATTGCTGTGGCCAAGACTTCCAAAACTATGTTGAATAGTAGTGGTGAGAGTGGGCACCCTTGTCTTGTCCCTGATTTCAGGGGGAATGCTTCCAGTTTTTCACCATTGAGGATAATGTTTGCTGTGGGTTTGTCATATATAGCTTTTATTATGTTGAGGTATGTTCCTTCTATTCCTACTTTTTGGAGGGTTTTTATCATAAATGGATGTTGAATTTTGTCAAAGGCTTTCTCTGCATCTATTGAGATAATCATGTGATTTTTATTTTTCAATTTGTTAATGTGGTGTATTACACTGATCGATTTACGAATATTGAAGAATCCTTGCATCCCTGGGATAAAGCCTACTTGATCATGATGTATGATCTTTTTGATGTGTTGTTGGATTCTATTTGCTAGAATTTTGTTGAGGATTTTTGCGTCTAAGTTCATCAGTGATATTGGCCTGTAGTTTTCTTTTTTGTGGCATCTTTGCCGGGTTTTGGAATTAGGGTGATGGTGGCCTCATAGAATGAGTTTGGAAGTTTACCTTCGTCTGCAATTTTCTGGAAGAGTTTGAGTAGAATAGGTGTTAGCTCTTCTCTAAATTTTTGGTAGAATTCAGCTGTGAAGCCATCTGGTCCTGGGCTTTTGTTTTTTGGAAGATTTCTGATTACGGTGGAGAAAACCATTGTTAAGTGAAAAAGTCAAATACAGAAGGAAACACACTTATGCAAAATTTTAAAACCTAGAGATTATGGCATTCATGAATTATATAAATATATACAGAAATAAAAGGAAACAAAAGTGAATTTATGACAGTGATCATCTCTGGGGAAATAAAGGAAGAAAATTATAACTGTATTATTAAAGTTTTTTTTTTTTTTTTAAGTGTTCATATAGCTGCTAGGGCTTCCTACATGGCACAGTCGTAAAGAATCTGCCTGCCAGTGCAGGAAACACAAGAGACATGTGTTCTATTCCTAGGCCAGAAAGATCCCCTGGAGAAGGAAATGGCGACTAGCTCCTTGCCTGGAAAATTCCAGAGGAGCTGGTGGGCTACAGTCTGTGGGGTCACAAAGAGTCAGACATGACAGAGCGCGCGCGCGCACACAGCTGCTGTGTGGTATTATGTTGCGTGAAAATATATGTATTGTTCTGGTGATGGACATTTAAGTTGCTCCCAATTTTTTGCTTTCTGTTTTGAGTTTATTGATTTCTAAGTGTTCAGTATGTATTCTGGATTCTAACCATTTTGTGGCTATTTGTGCTGTCAATATGTCCTCCTAGACTTTGGCTTGTTTATTAACTTTGTCAATGGTGTTATGTTTTATAGAAGTTAAGTTTGATGGATAAACCATTTCTTTTATGGTTTGAGCTTTTTGTGTCTCATCTAAGACATAATCCAGCCCAGAGGTAATACTGATATTCTTCTGTATTTCTCATTAAATCTATAGGTTTTTAACCTACCTGGAATTGTTCTTTGGCTATCAGCATGATGCTGAAGGGCCTAATTTTATTCTTTTCTATTTGAATAGATGGTTGTCCCCTGAATCATTTATCAGTAGCCCATTCTGTACCTATTGATTTCTAAGATTACTCCTGTAGTGCCTAATTTCTGTATATGCTGTGATTTAGTTTTTAAGCTCTTTCATTTGTCTAGTTGCTATACATGTCTATACCTGCATCCGTAATGTCTTACTGCCCTAAGTGTTCTAACCCAAGATAAGCCTTTATCTGGTGGGGAGGAGCCTCTGTTGTTCTTTTAAAGAATTATGGCTACTCATGGCCACATCCCCTTCAGTATGAATTTTGAGATCAGTTGGTCAAATTCCATGTAAAACCTCTAGGGACGTTGATTGAAATTGACATTTTCACTCATTTAGTCTTGCTGTTGCATCTCTCCACTTGCTCAGGCCTTCAGTAGCCTTGAGTATCTTTCAGCTTGGGGGTTAACTTAAGTTTATTGAACGTATCTCAGATTTCTGAGTGTTTTCTTTCTTTTTTTTTTTTGCTGTGTTATTCATTGACTGTATAGATAAGGATTGTTATCGCTTAACCTTTCAGTTTATCTAGATTTCAAAAGCATAAAGTTAGGCTGTATGACATGTATAAAGTTCCTTTTAAGGAGTAGGAGAAACACACAATGCCATTTAGGAAGTTTGAATCTTCTTGAACAAAATCGTGTAACTAGAAAGGCAATGTGGATAATAACGTCTTCTTTCATTCTTTATTATTTTTGTGGAATATCTCATTTTGTCTTTTAGCCTGTTTGATTTAAGTGATTTCTTCTGTATTCTATGTCATTGAACATAACTAAGAACAAGTTTTGATTTCGATAAACTAAGTCAAAATCTAAAAAGAAATTGAATCCCTTACCACAAAAAAGAAATGGTAATTATGTGACATAACAGAGGTGTTAGTTAATGCTGTGGTGGTAATCATTTTGCGATGTATAAAATAAGCATGTTACCCATCTTAAACTTATACAATATTGTATGTCAAATTATCTCAATGGCAAAAACAATAAAAGGGAAAAAAAACTGGAAAAAAATAAGGAACTGATTACATTATAGTGGGAGAAGGAGAAATATAATACTAGGACTATGGCACTAATTTTTAGCAGCAAGAGGACCACACTGTGATTAAAAATAAGTATGCATAACCACCATCATCCAGGATTTAGATAGAGAGTGTTAGTAATTAAACAATATCACTTGTAACTTCAGTTGTAAAGTACTGGAAACTATTTATAAACCTGCCAGGGTGCTAGTATTCATCGAACAGGTATGTGTCTGAGCATATGACTAGGCAGAAAAAAACATTTAAAACAATTTTAAGTCTGAATTTGGTGGTGGTTGTTGGTAACTGGACAGGCGGCATAGCATGTTGATGGAGAAAATGGATTTTGGAACCAGAAGCTGCCTGGTTCTAATCCTGACTCTGTCATTGCCAGTAATGAGTGAGATACTTAACTATTTTCTGCTTCAAGTTTCCTCATCTGTAAAATGAAAATAATAGGAGCACCTACTGCATAGGTTTATTATAAGGGTTCAATTAATTGATACATGTAAAGCACTTAGAAAAAGTCCGTGGAACTTAGTACAGACTTCATAAGTGTTTGTTCTTATTAAGGTCTTCTTATTAATCATTATCAGAATTATCTCTAATTCTGATGATCTTACATATATTGAGAATTATGTATACAAATGACTAGTTCTATGGCTGACGTATGGCAGGAACACAATAAAATGATATCTGTATTACACCTATTGTATTCTTTTTTATCTAGTTGCTTAATTCTGTATTTGAAGAATCTTGTTTCAGAAAAAAATGGAATCATTACTGTTTTTGAAAGTATTCTGTTCTGTCATCAGTATTTGAATGTTAAAGATACTTATTTTATAATAGCTGCTATTTATTTGCTTACATGTGCTAAACAGTGTTCCAGGTACTTTATACATATTGTATTACTTCTAGATCTTAAAACAGTCTTCCACGGTCTCAGTAAAGGTTCAGAACAAGAAGGTATTTTGGAAAAGTTCAAAAGAAGTACTTTTTTTTTAATTTGAGGGAAATACTAACATGATTTCTATTAAGGGAAAATCAGACAAAATATACTTTTAAGGCAAAAAGCCTTAAAAGCCTGGAGGTAAAGAGGGCATTTCATTTTGATAAGGGATTAAATTCATCAGAAAGATATTAGTGTGTATGCACCTAATAAGCTGGCCTCAAAATATTTAAGATAGAAACTGACAGGAAAATAAGGAGAAATAGACAAGTTCACAGTCAGTAGAGATACACATTTAAACGAGCTTCTTAACACACTTGTTTAATGGATAATAGGATACTGTGTCCAACAATTGCAAAACACTTTTTTTTTCGGCCACACAGTGTGGCATACAGGATCCTAGCTCCCCGACCAGGGATCAAACTCATGCCCCTGCTTTGGGAGCATGGAGTCTTAATCACTGGACCACCAAAGAAGTCCTCAAAATTACTTTTTTAAGCAAACATGGAATATTGAAATTAAAATATGCTGGGCCATAGCAAATCTCAAGCAAATCAAAGGATTGAAGTCTTACAAGGTAGGAGTCCCTGTAAGACTCCTGTGTTGGGAAACCATTTGAGATTTGTAGGCAGAAATTTAAGATGGGGCTTTCCTGGTGGCTCAGCGACAAAGAATCCACCTGCCAGTGCAGCCCAAGTACCACGACTGTTGAGCCTGTGCTCTAGAGCCTGGGAGCTGCAGCTGCTGAGGCCTGCACGCCCTAGAGTCTGTGCTCCACAGCGGGAGAAGCCACCTCAGCGAGAAGTGTGTGCACCGCCTCCAGAGAGTAGCCCCTGCTTGCCGCAACTAGAGAAAAGCCCTCACAGCAGCAAAGACCCAGCACAGCCAAAAATAAACATTTTTTAAAAAGTATTTAACGTGACTCTTCAAGGTTTTTCTCTTCAGTAAGATTAAGTGGTTTGAGTATAAGAGAAAGTGATGAGTTGACTAACAAGAATGAAGTCCCAGGTGATCATACCAAGGAAGCCAGAGGTAGGGGAGCTAAGGATGTTTACAAGGATATTTAATATTGAATCCTGGAGTCTAAGCTGAGCAAGAAGAGAAGTGAGGACATGATGAGCATGATGGATGGTGGGAAAGTGAAAAGATTAATGGATGGGAGGGAAGTATTAATGAAATAAAAGAATTGCTGAAGTGCATGAACTGGAAGAATAGAAAGTGGTAGTCAATTATTGGCATGCTTAAAATCGAGATTTTGGAGATGATGCAGCTGCTGGGCCAGATGATCAGGGGGATGACCATGGAATGGGAAGACTACACTGGTGTATGGAACATGACTGTGACAAGGAGACCTGAAACGCCAGTGTTGGGTGAGTCATCCACATGCTTAGGGACCGTAACCAGGAGCAGTGTAAGAGCAGAGTGACAATAGCAAGGTTTTGAAGCTGAAGCGTGAGGGGGAGTAGATGGCATAAACAGGGTAGGAGAGTAAGTGATGGAGTCTGATGGCAAGAAATTAAAATGTGTTCAGGTTTCTGACAGAAAAGAGAAAAGGGGTTTAGAACCAAGGAGAATATTGTCCATTTACAGGAAATGTGGAAGAAAAGTAGCATTCTCCAAGTGAGAGGGCTTCCAGGGACAGCCAAGTTTCAAGTTAGGAAACTGAAGGGGAAACTTTCAGGGAGAAGGTTGAAGAATAGAGACATTTTCACTCAGTAAAAATTAGCCGTTACGTTCATTTCCATCGTCACCATCATCACTATTCATATTAAGTTTTGTGGTTAGCTCTTGTGCAGTGCTATTCTTCTGGAGACTTCAGTAAACTTTATACTATTGTATTGATATGTCATTTATTATTCATTCAACATATTTTTTTTCTGTAAAAGTTTGGATACCAAGGGTATAATAATGAATATCAAAATACTCATTATCCTATCATATGTATTGGAAACACGTGTTTGATTTCATTTGTGGAATAACTACTATATGCCAGACTCTTATCTATTGCTAGAAATACAAAGACATGTAAGATACAACACCTCAAAGAGTATGGATCAGTGAGCTCACCAGATGTAGCTTGTGTGTGTGTGTGCGCTTTCTTACACACCCAGCCTGAAAGATTTCATACACATGTCTTCAGACTGTTGGCAGTGGTGGTCCTCCCGAAGACACGAAAGCAGTGGAAGAGGCAAGGTGGTAAGGGGAGCTTTTCATTTTTAGCCTGTGTCTTTTGACTCAATGCAGGGGACACAGGTTCCATCTTCCCTGGGCCGGGAGGATTCCATGTGGCGCCAGGCAGTTAAGCCCCTTTGCCACGACCACTGAAGCCCGAGCACCCTAGAGCCCATGCTCTGCGAGGGAAGCTACTGCAATGAGGAGCGCACACACCACCAACCAAGGAGGAACCCCTGCTTCCCTCAACTAGAGAAAGTCCTGGCACAGCCATAAAGACCCAGAGCAATCAAAACTAAATAAAGTTTAAAAAATAATAAGCTATGCTTTACTAAAAATGCATTTATATAGATTGTTAATTAAAAATAAGAAAAGTTATGGAAGCTACAGTTTTTCTTTGTAGTAGTTAAAAGAAAAAGTTGTGGGGACTTCCCTGGCGATCCAGTGGTTAAGACCCCATGCTTCTGTTAATTGTCACATGTCTAATCAATCGCCAGCCCAGGATTGATTCTCGGGGCTAGTGCATCGAGATTTCCCGGGGGGGAGGGAGGAGGGAGGGGGGGAGGGAGGGGTTTCTGGAGGGGGAGCATATGTAAACCCATGGTGATATCATGGCATTGTATGGCAAAAACAATAAAAGGGAGAAAAAAAATAAAAAATAAATAAAATAAATAAATAAATAAAGACCCCATGCTTCCACTGCAGGGGGCACAGGTTCCATCCTTGGCCAGGGAACTGATCCCACAAGCTGCGTAGCACAGCCTAAAAAAAAAAGAGAGAAATTGTGTTTTTTTAAGCCAAAGTCTTTGTCTGTTGTTTCTAGGCAGGGATCCCAATGGGACCAATCCCAGCAGGAGGAATGCCTTACCTGGGACAAGCACCATTCCTGGGAATGCGTCCTCCAGGCCCACAGTACACTCCAGACCTGCAGAAGCAGTTTGCCGAGGAGCAGCAGTAAGAAACCTCAGGATGCAAGGATAAAAATGCATGATAGCAATAAAATTTAAAATGGTCAAATCTGTAGTGCAGATTTGAAGAAGAAACATTCACAGTGCCCTTAAAGCTCTTTAAAATGCTCTTATTATTTAAAAGTTTAAAGCCAGAGGGACCTTAGAATTCAGAATTGACACACAGCAAATTCAATCCCCTGACGTTGCATCTGGGGAAGATGAGGTCCAAAGAAATAAGCAACTCGTCCACCCAGGCTACACAGTTACTGGAAAAACCTGGACCCAAGTGCGGGCCTCCTGACTCCCAGAGCCATGGCTCTTTCTCATGTATGATACTGCCTCCCCAGGTAGAAGTTGCTTTTTTGTATGCTGAGCAAAGAGTGTGTTTATTTTGTCTATCTCCCTGTTTGTTTTTATATATATATACACATATATGTACTTTGAATGTAGAATGTTGTCTCCTACCGTTGCAGATTAGACAAGAAAGAAGTTCACGTCTATAATTTAGGTAAATCATTTTTTAGACATCATATATTTGGAAATTAATATAGTGGAGACATAGAATTATCTTCAGAAAATTAGATACAATTATCAGTGAAGTTTTTAGTTCTAGAAATGCAAGATGGCATTGCTGAAACTGTTAGTAGAAGTATGACGCTAACAGTTAATAATCCCTGAAGCTGGCTCTTTACTGTTTGTTTTTCCTTCAGAAAACGATTTGAACAGCAGCAAAAGCTCTTAGAAGAAGAAAGAAAAAGACGCCAGTTTGAAGAGCAGAAGCAAAAGCTCAGACTTCTGAGTAGCGTGAAACCCAAGGTAACCTACTCTGCCCCACAGAACACCCCTGTGCTTGCCTCTTCTCACTCATTCAGGGGATTTTGTCACCGGGACAGCAGCCTAGGCTGTAGGTGTGGTTGATTGATTTTCCTTTTGTCTTAAGTCCAAAAGTGAAGGACTTTTCTTTTTCTGTAAGGAGACTTTATTGTTGAAGGGAATCAGATGTCAGTCATTATCTTCTCAACCCGTGTGCACTACCTTTGGAGTGCTTACAACCTTTTCTTGGGAAGCATTAACACTTACTCTGGAACACCTATACCTTAAAGCGGAGAAGGCGATGGCGCCCCACTCCAGTACTCTCGCCTGGAAAACCCCATGGACGGAGGAGCCTGGTAGGCTGCAGTCAGACACGGCTGAAGCGGCTTAGCAGCAGCAGCAGCATACCTTAAAGCAGGGGTCCCCAGCCCCTGGGATCTAATTCTTGATGATCTGAAGTGGAGCTGATGTGATAGAAATAAAGTGCATAATAAATGTCACGTGCTTGAATTATCCTAAAAGAATCTCCACCTTCCCCATCGCCCCCACCCACCCACACACACACCTCCCGTCCCCATCCCCACCTGTGGAGAGATCGTCTTCCACGAACCGGCCCCTGGTGCCAAAAAGCTTGGGGACCACTGCCCTAAAGTATTTTTAAATGGACCTTTTAATAATATTCTATGGAGTATTGTTTTATTTTGCTGTGTGTCATTGTTTTTCTGACTTGGAGAATTCATTGCCTGACATATGTGGTAAAAATATTGGAAATAGTTGAATATAAGCAGTTCTGTTTCAACATGTGTGGATTTAGGACAAAATGTGAGGGGTGAGTAAAGAAATATCTATACATTTATTGTCTCTCAGACAGGAGAGAAGAGTAGAGATGATGCTTTGGAAGCCATAAAAGGAAACTTAGATGGGTTTTCCAGAGATGCTAAGATGCACCCTACTCCAGCATCACACCCTAAGAAACCAGGTAGTTTTCCCTTGGGAGGGAAAAACCTTCTTGTCTTCTAGTAAATGTCAGTATGTCGGCTTTACTTGTAAATCTTCTGTATAAATGAGCATGTTAACATTAGTAAAATCCTTTTACTCAAAGCAACTGTAGTAAATGAGTTTACTGTTGCATTCTTAATGATTCCTTTAAAAAGTCATGGATTTAATAATTTTCTTGTGAAATTTTAGTCTTTGTAGAAATGAAAATACATTTCTTTGTAGTTTTTGTTTTTATTTCATTATTTTTTATATTCCTTTCATTATGTCATCATCAAATAAACAAAGGAAAAGTACCTGATAAAGCAGAGTAAAGGAAATTCATGGGAGGCGGAGGTGGGACAGGACTGCACGAGTGTTAAACATGTAGCAGTTGAAACGAATCTTATCTTCATATAGCTGTTACCACATCCTTTTTCAAAATTTGATATTTTGACATTTTATCCTCAGCTGATTTCAAGATTAACATACCGTTAATGGGTGAATAATTTTCATAAGTAATTCCACTAAATACTATTTTTTGCTAGCATATATCACATTGACAAACCTTATCTTAAATCTTTATAGTATCTTTTATAGGTGGTATCAGGAAGAAATAATCTAATATTGGCACAGTAATGAGTTCTTGACTTTCTGGGACAGCTTTGCTTCTGTCCGTTAATTTCACTGATTAGATTATATGCTCAGGTTATCGTTACAAAAAACGTGCCCCAAAGTAAAATATATGCTGAGATTGAAAAGGGAATGGATATTAGTGATCAGAATGAATCCAGAAAGGAAGAGCATGCCTAAAGGTGAAAATTACAAGCTGAATAAGCTAGTCAGTAAATCACTGAAGTGTAGACATGGGAATGGTAGAAAAAGGAGAAGGCAGAGAGGGGTGGTCCTTGTCAGGGCACATACTGTTCTATCCATATAGAATGCCTCGTTTGGGCAACCGAGTACAATTTAACAGCCTCACAAGTTAGATAATAAATTGGGGTTTTGATGTTGAGTTCATTCAGCATGCATGCAGTTAGCTGTTTCTAGTTAACTGTTCCATGCTTAGCTAGAAAAATACTTTTTTCTGAAGCAAGCCCAAGGAATTACTGGAGCTTCTCCAGCTAGGATCTTAAACCTAGGCCTAAAGCACCTAAAGAATTTCCAGCCTTTTTCCACCAAAGACATCTTTTAATTTTCGCCCATAGACTGTTTATCTTAAAATAGTGAATATATAAACTGTATCACATAATTTTTATACTTACTAATCATATATATATGCCTTGAGTTTTTAAGCCAAAATATATACCACGTAGAATTAAAATAATTCCAGTCAAATGCAAAGAAACATTGGTATAGCCTAAAAAAAATTGGTTTAACCCAAATAGGATCCATCTAAAAATATTAATAGTAGCTCTCAGTTTTCCATTATTGCTACCAGTAATGGTCAGAGAACTGAAACTGAGAACTTAAGTACACTCAGACACTCTCAGTAACCATTATTGAGAGGGCTGGGGTTCATTAATGACATGGCTTTTTTCTTTTTTCTTCATTTTTTATAGTCATTTTGCATTTTTCGTAGAACTTTAATGCTTCCAGGTTTTATTTCATGGATCTAGAATAGAAGCACATAGTGTCCCCATTTCTCAAATGAGGGCTTAAAAAAAAAAAAAAAGACTGCTTCTTGTGACATTAGACTTTAGTATTAATAAATGTTATAGCAATTCAAAGTTTGCAATGTGAAGAAGCAACAATAATAGTATTGTGAATGAGCCTTATATTAAACCTAATCCCTGTAGAGAGGTTTATTACATAAGTGAATCTCATATTTGACAGTAAAAAGCCACAGTGATGTTTGTATCTTTTAGACGCAAGAGTTCTTTAAAACATAGCTCTTAGCTAGGGTTTATTTCTTAAATTGGCTGCTAAGTTATTTGACTTAACACCTTATGGTGTCCTAATTTTGGTGCTTCTCACAAGAAAGCATCACGGTGGTAATGTGTTTGATGTTCTTGTTGCCCCTGTAGTTTTCATTCCCTGTATAGTAGCTTTCATCCTCATATGAAATATGAACTATGCTAAGTGTATCTGTTAGGCATGATTTATCAAAAAATACAAGTATGTGTTATGCATTGTTTTTTACTGGCCTAATGATATTTAGTCATCAGCATATATCTCTAAAATGTATTCAGTAGCATATAGGTAGATTTTCTTATTTATATTGGTTTGAGAAAGTATTATCCAGATAAACAGATCAGTTGAGTTTCAAAAGTAATCACCACTTTGATGTAAATTGCTAGTAGTCTCAAGGAAAAAAATTAGTACTATTCTAATAAAAGAAGGAAAGAAATTTTGAATTTTACAGTTTTCTGCTTTTGAATCAAATGCAAAATAGCTATAAAACTTCTTTTTAAAAAAGACCAAAAAGTACTTTATAGACAGACATCACAGTGTTTTGCATTCATCGTATGATCCCATTTGACTGTTGTTACGTGTTATTCCTTTGTCACCTCCACTGTCATGTTTCAGTATATCCTTTTGGAGCTGTACTACATCTCAGCTTCTTTGCCCCTGTTAATTTTTGTTTCCGTGTGTTTCATTGCCATTTTCCGTTTTGCAGATTATCCCACATCATCTCATTCTGCTAAAACTGTCTCCCCATCACCTGCCTTTCTTGATGAAGAAGAATTCAGTGACTTTATGCAGGGGCCTGTTGAAGTTCCCACACGTGGGCCTTCCTCCACTTCCCAGCCTTTTCAGTCTTTCCATCCCACCACCCCACTTGGCCAGTTGCATGTACAGAAGGCTGGAGCACAGCCGCTCCCTCCAGGTCAGAGTCCGGTGTCTGTTGCCTTATATGGTGTCCCTGGGCAAATTCCTTGTTTCTTTACTGCTTCAGCCTCATACAGTGTGCAGAAAACAGGTAACTCCTAAGCTCTTAATGAAAGTATTTTGAAAAATCTAGCAAAATTTATTTCACTTACATAAGTAAGTGAATAATACAGTGATGTTGGCAAAGAAACGTGGGCCTGAATATGTGAGTACTATTGAAATTCACCAAAATAAGACTCTAGATAAGAATCTAGATTTTTTTTTTTTTTAAATCTGGGGGCCTCATTCTGAAAAAGTGATTTGAAACTTCTGTTGCTAAATTTGGGACCTATTATTTTTATTATTTTTTAAATTATGAAAGTATGCTAACACATTTATAGGAGACTTGGAAAATACAGAAAAAAATTACATACAGTTCTAAATATTACAATTACTTTTAAGTAAATAAATTAAGATTTTTTGTTAAAATTTCAGTATCAAGCTCTCAAAAATTAATAGAATGAATAGACATAAAAATAGAGGTATATGGTAGACCTGAAAAGCACTGTGAACCAATTCAGCAGTTAAGATTTATACAGTTTTCATCCAACAGCAGGATGCAAACTCTGTTTATATTTCACACTGGAACACATCCAGGGATAAAGCAAGGTGAAAAAAACAAGGTGTGAAAATTTCATGGTCTAAAGGTATTGAAAGGATACAGAGTCTGCTCTCTTATCACTGTGAAATTATATTAGAAATCAATATAAAAGTTATTCGAAAATATCCCACGTATTTTCAAGTGCACTGTGACATTTACCAAAACTTAGTCTTTGAAAGCCTCAATAAAGTTAAAAGACTAAAAAAACACAGAGACTGATTGCAGAGAAGAAACATTTAAATGAGAAATTAATATCAAAATGAGAATTAATATCAAAGATTACTTTAAAGACCCCATGCATTTAGAAATTAAATGCCCACTTGTAAACGATAGGTGTTATCTAAGAAATTAGGATCCATTTAAGCCACCTTAGAACTTTAAGAACAAACTGATTTCTTCAGAAGGTGACTCTTGTTTGGGGAAATACCCATGATCATTTTCTTAAGAGTCATGAGCCAGGGACAGCTGCTTTAGAAAGTGCTCTCTGGTTCAGTGATAAAGCACATGGGGGCTCAGAAGCCCAGGGTCTCCATTTACTATCAGTTTGTCCTTGGACAGATCTTTGAACATTGCTGTACCTCGGTTGTAATCACATGTGGGAGTGAGGGGTAACACTTACTCTGTCTTGAGATTTAGAGTAGTGCTGAGAGGGCACTTAGCTGACTTGCTCTTGTCCACGCTTTCTCAGCTGACAGATGCAGAAATAGGCAGTAGTCTATAGAAGTGTCTATATCTTGTGTAGGTCACCAAATTTCTAAGGTTATACATCTCCCACTATGCTATTCTACCTATTGTCTCACAGAATTCCTGAGACTCAAAGAAGATAATGGTGGTAAAGTTATTTTCTAAATTATTTTCTAAATTCTTATTATTACCTAAAATCACTGAAGTATCTCAAGTCCTGTACAAATATGTGGGGTTGAATTGTTTCAGAATTAAAATTATATGTGGCAGGGTCTTCCCTTTAGAATCTGGGGGTGGAAATGGATGGTTGAAAAATTAGAAGCTTGCAATAATATACAAATAATCCTTCATGCTGTTTGTTTAGGCTCTTCCTTGGAGGAGAAGCTCGTAGTATCTTGTGATTTAAGTACATCTGGGCAGGAACAAATTAAATTAAATACCTCTGAAGTTGGGCACAAAGCCCTAGGCCCAGGTTCCAGTAAGAACCATCCCAGTTTAATGGCCAATAATGGGGGTGCTGTAGATGGACGTGTAAGTGGTACCACTACCGCAGAGGCAGAAAAGACTTCAGACCAAAACCTGTCCATTGAAGAGAGTGGTGAGCTCATGAAATTTTCAGCAAAAAGTTCATTTAACCAAATGTCGCTCAAATGCTAACACCTTAAGCGTTAATCTTAAAAGGAATGTTGCTTGATTTTGCTAATTGAAATTTTGCTTAAAATATATGTAATTCATTCTTTTCTGTAATTAACCCCTACGATTTTGCCTTGAATTCTTTCAACACACTGTTACTCCTTTTAAAAAATTTTTGATAACCAGTTTTTTAATCAAAATCATTCCTGATTTAAAATTTCTTCTTTTATTTTATAAAAGCTTTTTCCCCTCTTAAACTTTCTGTTCTTCCTTAAGGTTGAAAAGTTAAAATTTAACTGGAAAAGTCACCAATGAGAATATAGTTTTGCTTCTTTGAAATAAACCATACACACCGCTGCCTGAAGATCCACATTTTTGTAAACTCAACTTGCAGAGATGAATGTGGACAACCCAGGAGGCAAACTTTTGGGGACTATTTTACAGGACAAAGTGAAAAATAAAAAAATTTAAATAAAAATGCTATACATCTGAGGCAGCAGTGTCATATTCAGGATTTTAGAACATAAAACTTTGCAAAGAAATGTTATTAAAAACCACAAGTGAAGGTTGGGCAATTTTGGTTTTTTGTACGCGGAATTTTTAAACCATTGCCTATCATGTTTTTGCCTTTAGTTTGTAATATATGTGAATGGCACAAGCCTCATATGATCCAGAGTATTGATTTTATACATCTTAGGGGTTTTGGTGTTTTGTTTGTTTTATGTTTTTATAAAAACAATACTGTGTTTTTAATTTATGCCTTAGGACATAGTTAATGTACAAGAGTTGCTTAGAAACCAAATTTTAGTTGAATTGGTGACTTTTTTTTAGTGTCTCCAGCCAGCATCTTCTTATAAAAAACCATGACTCAGTGTGATTTCCACTTCTGTTGTGTGGACCATTGCAGACATTAGATGATGTTCTTTATCTCCTAGGTGTGGGGGTATTTCCCTCACAGGATCCTGTTCAGCCCAGAATGCCTCCTTGGATTTACAATGAGAGTTTGGTTCCAGGTAAAAAGAACTTTTTTGCCCAAGATTCCTATCTGGGCACTTTACTTCAAATGTTGTGATGTAGTTGTAAATGTTTACTACTGTGGCTACAGAATATGCAGAAGAAATTATAACTTTATTTTTTTCTGAAAGAGTACAGAAAATTAAATACAACTAGTGTTTATGACTGCCTCATATATGAAATAACTATATAAATGAAGGAAAAGTATTTTGCGTAATGTTTTAATGACAATCATATAATTTTATTTCTAAAAGCTTGTCTTAGATTTACTGTGTTTTAAAATATAGCACCACCAACTCAGTGGACATGAATTAGAGCAAACTCTGGGAGATAGTGAAGAACAGGGAATCCTGGCGTGCTGCAGTCCACGAGGTCGCAAAGAGTCAGACATGACTTTACAACTGAAGCTTCTAAACACACACATAATTTCCTAGCCAAAATATGTGTTCTTGGACTTCCCTGGTGGTCCAGTGGTTAAGAATCCGCCTGCCAGTGCAGGGGACGTGAGTTCCATCCCTGGTCTGGGAGGATCCCACATGCCGCAGAGCAGCTAAGCCTGTGAGCCGCAACTGCTGAAGCCCGCGTGCCCTAGAGCCCGTGCTGCGCAGCAGAAGCGGCCACCGCAGTAAGAAGCCCGCGTGCAGGAGTGAAGACCCAGCACAGCCAAATAAATAAATGCAAATTTAAGAAACATGTTTGCATGGTACGCCTACTAACCTTTAATCCATATGTAATGCTAGATGTAAAATTTCTTTTTAAACATTTTTCTGTCTACCTTAACCCTACTTTCATCCGTCAGCCCCTCTAACTAGGGTCACCAGATTGAGCAAATCCACATACAGAACATCCAGTTAAATTTGAATTTTATAGAAACAGCAAATAATTATTTACTATATGTATACCCCATGCAATACTGGCATCCTGTATTTTATACAGCAACCCTATCCCTAACAGCTTTCCCCACTTTGTCCTTTAGAAAGTCAGTTTTATTGTGAAAGACTCCCAGTGAACCCTTCATTTTTTCAAACACGTGTTCTCTCTCACTTCAACTGTAACTGTGTCTTCCTCTGAAGGCTCTGTTCCCAAACACCTTACCCAGTGATGTTTTCTCTAATAGCCTCTGCTTCTCTGGGACAAGAGAAAGGTGATATGGGTACAATTTGTCTTCCCACTGCTATTAATATTTGCAGATTAGTTCCACCACCATTACTCTACAACTTCTTTTTTAAAATCCAAAGCATCTGCTTATACCACCTCTGTCTTACTGCTATTACTGTCTCCTAGTGAGAAGACTCCGTCTTACCTTTAACCCAAAATCTTCATCTGTAGAACCAAGCTCCAACCTCTCTTCTAAGCTCCAGACTCTAATTGTCTGCTGGACATTTCCACTTGAATATCTTTATAGCAACTCAAACCCTTGATGTGGCTTCAGTTCTGTTAAAGCAGTTTGACTTAGGATTATTCATGTGTAAGCATCAATGACAACAAAAAAAGATGGATCACTTGTTAAATGTTTACATTTGTAATCTGGTCTTTCCTTTAACAGAGGCCTATAAGAAAATTTTAGAAACCACAATGACTCCAACTGGAATAGACACTGCTAAACTGTATCCCATCCTGATGTCATCTGGACTTCCCAGGGAAACCCTTGGACAGATATGGGCCTTAGCTAATCGAACCACACCTGGAAAACTGACTAAAGAAGAACTTTATACTGTTCTTGCCATGATAGCAGTAACACAGGTAGACATTCTTTTGAAGGTTAGGTTTATATTTTCAATATAAACTGATCCTTTCTTCTACAACTTATAGAAATCCTTGGACATTAAAATTTAGATTATTTCCAGGATAGAGTTCTTCAGAATGTGTTGTTTATATGATATGCGTGCTAGCACAATACTCTTCTGTTTAAAGACTTTAATATATTAACATTCTCTGACCTAATTGTAATCTTTTGAGCTTGAAAGTTAGTAATAGATGAAGTTACTCTCTCTGTCCTTTGAAGTCCTTGTCTAAAATTCCTTAGCTATAGATAAAGTGTACTCAGTCTAGCAGCAGTTTTTCTCATATTACAAAATCATTGTAAAGGATTTGATTACAGTGAATTAACCAAACTTGTCAGTGAAAATGTCAGAATGAGTGTGTGTTGGCCATTTCTTTGCTAAATATTAGATTTATGTTAACCTTACAACTTATTTTCTTGTGTCAAATTCCTGAGTTTTGGGAGAGTTAGAGTAGAATACCCCAGGGCCACAGATTTTACATTTAGGTCTCTGTGTCGGGTGTGGGCTGTATGTGGTTTGCAGTTTCCTAAAATGTTCCCGTTTTCCTCGTGTTCTGTGTAGAGGGGTGTTCCTGCCATGAGTCCCGATGCTTTAAATCAGTTTCCAGCAGCCCCTGTTCCAACGTTAAGTGGCTTTCCTGTGACTTTGCCAGCTGCTGTGAGTCAGCCGGCAGGGATGCCGTCAGGCCCTGCAAGCTCCATGCCCCTCACCCTCGGACAGCCGGTCATGGGCATTAACCTTGTTGGGCCAGTCGGGGGAGCTGCAGCCCAGACCTCCAGCGGCTTCATGTCAGCTTACCCTGCGAATCAGGTAGATGAAGAGGCTGTGCGAATTCCAAGTTATCTCTGAAAGTGAATCCGAGCAAGTGTTTTTTCCAAGAAATGTAGAAAAGATTGCTAGATTATGATGGACACTGGCAGTGGAAATTAAGCAGTGTTAAAACAATACAGCATTGAATTTTTCATTATTTAAAAAGCACAAGAATTTCTGAAGCCTTCAGATACTTGAATTTTGGCTAAAAATGTATAGTTCTTTATCATATATATTTTAAACGTCAAGTTTAATAAAGCTAGTTAAATCCTTAAGCTGTTCCTTTTGAAAAAGCTGCTCAGCCCGATTAAGATGTTTCAGTTTATATTTCATTTCTGTTTAGCAAAAAAAAAAAATTTAAACATGTATTTAGTGTTAGTAAAAATGTGGGGGAAAGGATTTTTTGGTACATCCTTTTTGGAAGGCACGTTTGGCAATAGCTATCAAAATTCTAAATATTCCTGTCTTCTGACCTAATAAGGAGTCCATCTCACAGAGCTAGTAACTCAAATGAGCGAAAATATACAAGAGTATTTGTTGTAGCGTTGTTAGAACGAAAATTAGGAATAGCGGCATAACTGTCAATCAGAAGAAAAACGTTAAATAAGTTTTGGTTTATCTATTTGATTATTCAGATGAATATGTGAATAGTATGTGGAGGCACATGTACTGCATGAAAAAGATGTCCGTGTTATATGATTTTGTTTAAGTGCAAAACAGTATAGTATAAGCTTGTTTTTCAATAAAACAAATGAACTGTTAACAGTGTTCACTTCCTAGAGCATGGGATTACGAGTCAGTGTTCACAGTTTATACACGTATGTGATAGATTAAAACAAGCTTGTATCACTGTGTCATATACAAGCATGATTAAACTGTTTCATAAAGATGGCCATTTCTCAGTCTATTAAATGTGATTCAGCTATTTTGCGAGACAACAAAAGGAACGCAGATGTATAGAATAGACTCGTGGACTTTGTGGATGAGGGTAAGGGTGGGATGATATGGGACAAGGGCATTGAAGCATGTTAATTGTCATGTGTCTAATCAATCGCCAGCCCAGGATTGATGCTCGGGACTGGTGCAGCGAGATTTCCCGGGGGGGAGGGAGGAGGGAGGGAGGTTCCGGAGGGGAAGCATATGTAAACCCATGGTGATATCATGACAATGTATGGCAAAAACAATAAAAAAAAAAATGTGATTCAGCTATTTAAAGATTATGTAAATTTAAACCAGTCTTTTACCATTTTTACAAGAGTATTTACAAGTACTAAGCAGCATTCCTGCCTTAAGCAGTTGAGCTGATGATATGTCTGAAGGGTGTTCTTCTGAAATTGGTGTTTGTACTGAAATGGGAGCATTTTAAAAGGTTGTCTTTGAGGTTGATGGTTAAAGATTTGTTATTTAGCTTTTTATTATTGAATGTTTTCTGTTTCAATGTCCTCTGTAAACCTAGGTGGTCAAACCAGAAGATGACGACTTCCAGGATTTTCAAGATGCTTCCAAGTCGGGGTCACTTGATGACTCATTCAGTGATTTCCAAGAGTTGCCGGCTTCTTCAAAATCAAATAATTCTCAGCATGGAAACAGGTAGAATTACATATTGTTAATATAATATTTAATAATTGAGAAAGAGGCAGTCCGCAATAAGAAGCCTAAGTATAAATAAGAGAATTAAGACTCCTTACTCATGATTTCCAGAGGATTCCCACTGTTTTCATACTTTTATTCTCCAAACTTCTCTTTGTCCACCTTAAACTTCAGCTTCTACCATTCCTCCCAGCATATACCTACTTAACAGTATTTCTTTCTGCTTGTACTAAACCTGATTTATTACGACCGAGTGTATTTGTGCAAGGATGGCTTCATATTCTTATATTAGATTCAGGTCCTCAACTGCTGAAAAGCTTCCTAGACAGGGGTGCATATTTTAACATGTTGCAATATAGTATATATTACTGCTAATCTATACTATATACTAATATATTACTGCATACTGTCTGCAGAAATCATCATTTAGAAATTGAATGTATATTTCAAATTGAAATATGAATAGACATGAAATATAAAAATTCATGTCTCTCGTGTTTAAGTTGAAATCAATGGCTTTTAGGCCTTGAGGTTTCTGTTTGCATGAAAATGTTAGTCGCTCAGTTGTGTCTGACTCTTTGTGACCCCGTAGACTGTAGCCCACCAGGCTCCTGTGTCCTTGGGATTCTCCAGGCAAGAATACTGGAGTGGGTAGCCATTCACTTCTCCAGGGGATCTTTCTGATCCAGGGATCAAAGCCAGGTCTCCTGCACTGTAGGCAGATTCTTTACCACCTGAGCCACAGTTGAGCAAATGATTTTCTAATGTTTTATGTACTAGCTTAACTTTTAGGTGCAGTGACTGATTCAGGATGTGGTCAACACCTTTCCATCTTTTTTTAAAACTTTTTTTGTTTGTTTTGTCATGGACCATTCTTAAAGTCCTTATTCAGTTTGTTACAACATTGCTTCTGTTTTATGCCTTGGTTTTTTTGGCCACAAGGCATGTAGGATCTTGGCTCCCCGACCAGGGATTGAACCCCCACTTCCTGCATTGGAAGGCAAAGTCTTAACACTAACAGGCCAAGGAAGTCCCTCCCATTATTTTTTAAAAATTTATTTACTTATTTTTGGCTGTGCTGGCTTTTCATTGCTTTATGAGAGCTTTCTCCAGTTACAGTGCTTGAGCTTCTTGTTGTGGTGGCTTCTCATTGTGGAGCACAGCCTCTCAGGCACACAGGCTTCAGTAGTTATGATGCATGGGCTTAGTTGCCCAGAGACATATAGGATCTTAGTTTCCTGAATAGGGATCAAACCTATGTCCTCTGCATTGGCAGGCGGATTCTTAACCACTGGACCACCAAGGAAGTCCCTCCATCATCTTTTAAAAGTGTTCATTAATAAATACTTCTTCCACCGAGTAGAGCATGTGAGGCTTTGAGTTAGCAGTGTGAATTTCTTTGGTTGTTTTGTCAGGATACATATTCCATTTCTCTTATATTCCTATTTGTGCAGTTTCACTTATCTTTTCTGTTTTAACCAATTGATTATCTCTTAGCACTTCCAGCAGACACTATAAGAAGAACTTAGGGATAGGCACTGTAGAGAATTACAAATTAGGGAAAAAATTATTTTCCTAATTTTAAGGCTACATCAAACACTTGTAAATGACATAGAAGAAACATATGAGGGATGTGACTATAAAGTACTGGGAGTTCCAAGCCACACACGTATTATTAACGTGGTAAACACATAATCCTTCTTTCTCAGGTCTCTTCCTATGCACACATTTATATATATATATATATATATATTTTTTTTTTTTTTTTTTTAAATATGTATGTATTTGGCTCTGCTAGATCTTTGTTGTGACACATGGAATCTTTAGTTGTGACTTGTGGGATCTAGTTCCCTGACCAGGGATTGAACCCAGGAACTTGGAGTCCTAGCCACTGAACCATCAGGAAAGTCCCACAAATTGATCTGTTCTGCTCTTGTCTAGAACATGTCTGAATACCCAAGGCATCTCAAATTATCTGCATAAAATGATTCATTATTTTCCTGCTAAAGCTAAATAAAAATTTGTTAAATCACATATCCAGTCACCTAATCAGAAACATGTTGTTTTTGACCCCCTCCTTGCTCCTGCTGGGTGTGGGAAAAGGCCCTGTGTGATCTGGCTTCTGCCAGCCCTCTTTGACTGTTGCCATTTCCCCACAGCTTATCTCCAGCCACACCTGAACGGCCAAACTGACCATGCTCTCTCAGGCTTCTGGCCTTTTACATCCTGTTTTCTTCCATTTGAAGCTCTCTCTAAAGTTAATTCTAGTTCCGTGTCAAAAATCAATTTAATACAGATAGGTTTTACTAACCCTTCTCCATCAGTCCCTACCTCCAAGATGAGTTCAGGGCGTCTCCTTCTCTGCTGCCATGGCAGAGAATATCTGTGCCCTAACTGCCATTACTGGTTTACCTGACTCTTCCCCCTCCCTCAGCGGTAGGTACCTGAAGACAGGATTTCATGTGTCTATATATATTACTTAGCCCCTGATATGTAGTTCATAAAGGTTTGCTGGATGAATATATTGTAGTATGAAGGTTACAAACTGAATTTATCAAATTGATGATTCATTCCTCTAGGAGAAAACTCTTCAGCAGATGAAATTGAAATTTGAGCAGAGAAAGCTCTAAGATGGTAGCGTGACTTGAACTATTTAATAGGGTTTAGCAATTTTGTGTGGCATCATCTCCATGTAATAGTTGACTTTCATGTGTAGCCATACTGTGCAGGTTTTTCTTCTTCAGTTCTGGCTTGGCTACTACTATGCTTTCCTTGGATAAAAACATTTGTTCATGTCTAAGAATTCACACTCAGTGTTTGTTTATTCATTCAGACACATTTACGTGGCATCTGCTGTGCGGCAGACGTTGGGATAGTCTCTGGAAATACAGAAACAAAAGGCACAGTTCCTGTTCTAAAGATGCTTAGCTTTATCTGGGTATTTGTACTGTCTAATAAAACTCTCTTAAAATTGCTCCTTCAGTCGTGTGTATGTTCATGTGTGATGAGCTCCCTATCTAATGATGATCTGTATTCCATGTTGTGAATTATTTTAAAAGGATATTTGTTAAGTCATGATATAAATAGTTAAAGCCTAGGTACGACCTTTGGGCAGTATTTATAACGAAAAAATAGGCATTGTTTGTCTCAGAAGACGAAAAGGCAAATAAAGTGTTAGAAATAGGCTGGAGCAGAGAGTATCGTTAGTTTGTGGGGGGAAAATGACATTAGTTAAGAGCAGGCGCTGGCTATGGACTGCCTTATGATTTGTGACATAATCTGTAAAGCGTTTTAGAAATAAGTGGCATGGTGAAAATGATTATTGCTACTGTGTATGGGATAAATGCAGCTTCCACAGTAATCCTGTTGTGAGATGATGAGAGATGCTCTCAGCTCAGTTACCGATTTTGAGAAGGGTTTATCTGAGAAATTGGTTGGACTCAGTGTTGAACTGGATGTCAGAGTCCTGGAGAGCTGGCACGAAAGGGCATCTGGAAAGGAGCAACGTCATTCGTTTATCCATTTGGAAAATACTTGGCGTGTGCCAGGCACTGGGGAACTGCATATAGTAAAACAAAGCAGACTTGGGGTGCTGATGCTAGAATAGTTCAAAAGGATTAAGGCACTTTGGGGTTTTGAGTTGGCTTATTTCCTTTTGCTTTTAATTTTTATTTACTTTTTAAATTTATATATTTTTGGCTGCACTGGATCTTGGTTGCTGTGCATGGCTTTCTCTGTTTGCGGCAAACAGGGGCTGCTCTCTAGGTTCGGAGTGCAGCCTGCTTACTGCTGTGGCTTCTCTTGTTGCGGAGCATGGGCTCAGTAATTGTGGTGCGCAGACGGGCTTGGTCGCCTGATGGCATGTGGGGTCTTCCTGGATCAGGGCCTGAGCCCGTGTCCCCTGCATTGGCAGGGGCAGGCAGATTCTTAACCCCTGTACCACCAGGGAGGTCCTTTTGCTTTTGAAATGGGTTTATTTAGCAGGGTGAGCACCTAGGTAAAATCATCTACCACAGCTGCATGGAGTCACTGTAAAACCTAAATGATACCTAGAGAAAAAGCAGAAAACTTTTTTTGGCGACTGAATCGTTTAAAGTCTCATCTGTCACTAGAATGTAGGTTCTTAAATTTTAAACAATATGCTGCTCTCACTGAGTGCCCTTCACGAGTATTAACAGTAGTAATAACCGTTTCCATGTTTGGAACATGAAACGTGATACATGACTGGCATAAACACTTTCATGAAGATTACAGTTTTTTTTCATTTAGTAATTGCTTCAGGGATAGAACTGAAATAAATTATTTCTTTTTAATATACATAAAATTACAGTCTGAGTCATAGCTTTTTTTTTGCTTCATTACCCTGAAGAGCCTCTATTTTTTCCCACTTCTGAAAATAATTTTTAAATTAATGATATACAAATAAATATCACATTTAGTAGAAGATTTTACAATAGACTTTAAAAGCTCATAGCTAACACTGGCGAATCATGAAAAAACAAATTCAATTCTGGGGTTTTTTTCCCTGAGACATTCATTACCTTTATTCCTCTGCAGCATTCTGTTTAATGAGTTGTCATTCACTTACTTATGGGACTGTTAAAAACCCACCTATTCTGTATGAACAGTGACCTGTTTGGCCAGGCCAGATATGTCGCAGGTGTCTGGCAGTGGGGTGACACGACAGTATTTGGTAGCGCTGACTCCTCCAGTATCATGGGTGCCCGTCAGCACGCATGTGTATGAGCTGGGTTTTTACCTTGCTTGTAGGCCACTGATAAGAAGATTTAAATGACTGTGGAAAGATTTTTGCTCCAGGGTAAAGAACTCAATAGAAATCCATTTATATAACTTGCGTGTGTGGTGGTATTGAATGACACAAAATAGTAGCGGAATGTAGTCATTCATATGTAAAGGTGGTTCTTCCAGGGAGCTGTTTGGGTCTGATAAGGGGGAAAAAAAGCAAAGCTTGGGTCGTCTGTGTTAAGCCATCCAGGAATTACCCACACAGATACTACTCATTACAGTTTTTCCATTCATCAGGGAAATGTGTCCACAGGCGAAAGTATCTTTATCTAATTTTGAAGTGATTGTGCTTTTGCTGCAAAGATAGCTTCTGGAACTCCTTGATGTGATCCTTGTAATATTGCAGATTGAATGTATTAACTCTTAACTGCTGCTTATCAGAGGTGGGAACTCCTGCCAGTAAGCAGTGTTGTGTGATCAAGAGGGACAGTTTGCGTCATGGTTGAACAGCATTTTAGAAATAGATTTTTATCTTAACTATTCCGACTCTGCGTTCTGAACCCATTTGAGGGAATAATTTACATGAAGGTTAACATAATTTAAACTACTGGGTTTACAGACTTGGAGCAGTTCACGTTCACAGATTTATGGACCTAAATCTAAAACTGCAGGTGGTCATTGTTCTATAGTAATTATTTCTAATGCCACTCCAGTGGGTTTTTTTTTTTCTTGAATTAATTAATTTATTTCTGGCTTTGCTGGTCTTCCTTGCTGCACACCGGCGCTCTCTGGTAGCGGACAGCAGAGGCTGCCCTTGGTCGCAGCGCACAGGCTCCTCGCCCGCGGGGGCTCCTCGTTGCAGGGCACAGGCCCTAGGAGTGCGGCCTCAGCGGGTGCAGCACAAGCTGTGCTGCCCAGCGGCATGTGTGGGACCCGTGTCCCCTGCATTGGCAGGCAGATTCCTGTTCACTGGCCCACCAAAAAGTCCCATTCCGGTGGTTTTTATGGCTTAAAGATGATTTAGATGGTCAGCATGGATCTGACCCCTCTTGCATAATCAAGGAAAAAAATCACTGCCTGAATGTTGTTTCAGTCTGTTTTCTTTAAGGCTTAAAAAACTGTCTTGCCATACGTGGTGTACATATACAGTCTCTTTAAAGCAGGTAGCCACGAGTTTTTACTAGGTATCTGTACGCCATTTGAATTCTAAGTTCTTCCTTGAAGACATGGTAGGGAGACAATGTTCTAGTCATTAAGAAATATTTCTTTTTCCCTTTTAGTGCCCCTTCTTTGTTGATGCCACTTCCTGGAACTAAAGCATCAACTTCAGTGGATAAATATGCTGTGTTTAAAGGAATTGCAGCTGACAAGTCCTCTGAAAATACTGTTACGCTTGGAGGTAAAAGCAGTTCATAAATTCATGAACCTGTGAATGTAAATCTTGGTTTTTAGTGGTGAACTTTTATGGTAAATGTCCTTGAGTTGTGATCTCAAGGTTCCTAACCTTAATTGAGCTTCTGTCTTTTCATCATAGAGCCTGGTGATAAATATAGTGCTTTCAGAGAGCTCGAACAGACAGCAGAGAGTAAATCTTTGGGTAAGTTTTTGAGTCCTTAAATGGATAAATTATTTCATTGCTTAATACGAGATCTTTATGACTCTTTCAGTAACATTCCAAACATTCTTTTATTTTACTGTTTGTGGTTGTGTTTTTGTTTTGTTTTGTGGCTTTGGAAATTACAAGGAAGCAAAATGTGATTCAGTTATTGGAAATTATTTTCTAAAAATTAGGGCAGACCCCAGATTGATGCAATTTCCTTTGAAGACAGCGCATTCCCTTTCACTGGAAGCCTTCAAGTCCTGTTAGGCTCCTGTGGCCACTTTCAGTTATTTTAACGCTCAGTAAGACGGGAGCTATTGGCAGCGCAGCAGTCTGTGGACTGTGCAAAAGGCAGCAGCAACAAGCCTGTATGCCTCAAGATTTTCAAAATTAGCTGTAATTAAATGAGAAGAGTGAGAGGGGTTTGTGTGCCTATGTGGTTCCTCTCGCTAATAGAAGGACTTAAATAGAGTGGAAGGGAATTTAGAGTGATAATTTAAGAGCCGTCTATGTAAAGACTGAAAGTTTTATTTGTGGCAAAATCCTGCTAGAAACCTCATGTGTAGGGTTTAGATAATCCACAGGTCAGATGAAGTCCTTCAAAGCCTAACCCACGCATGCTGTGAAGTTCGTATCCTCTGCTGAGGAGTTCTTCCTGGGGACAGTACCGCACTCTACCTTTTTGTGTTGGACGCTCAAGTTTGAAACATCTTTCCACAGTTCTGTATTCCAACCTTCTCTCCAAGTAATGGAGTGGGTTCAGGGAGGTGAAGGGAAGTTACAGGAAGGATAAGGCGTACGTGTGAAATTTAAACTATCAGTAGAAAGTATACTGCTTAAATATCTCTAGAAATGTTCAATATTTTACAGGTCTTAGGTTCTAGAACTGTTTCCTTGGGTTTCATTCAAGCCTTTAGCATGTAATGTCTTTCTTCCTCAGTGCTTGTATTAGGTACTAGGAGTGCAAAGATAAACCCCAGAGGAACCTTAGGTTTGTTGATGTGGCATTTGCTCCTAGTGTTGCCGTCATTAACTCATGGGCCAAGGCAAGTCTGGGGTAAAGAGCGTGGGTTCATAGCACGGTTCTTTCTAGACTCTGGTGTTAGCGGTTGTGTGATATCTGTGTCATTCCTGGGAAATGCTATACTGCCCCCACAGTGTATGCAGTACCCCCAAGCCCTGCTTTCTCAGAATCTCAGACAGACGGTTGTTGCTGTCGTTGTGCTTTCATTCCAGTCTTATCTTTAAGGCTTTCCATGTAGCAGTGCCAACTTTGTTCATTTTGGGAGAATGTATTTTAATTCTACTCTTGTGAAGAATACATTGGACTGCAAAAATTGGAAGTAAATCAGGAAGATGATTGTGTGACAATTTAAACCTCCTTGAAGGTCATCTGACTTTCATGGGATGAAACTTTGTTGGCTTATAATACTTTTGCAGTTGACTAGGGCTCTCATGTTAAAGGGGAACTTTGTCGAAAACTGATTAGGTGGATAGATTTTTTTAAATATTTAATACAGAAGGTAATAACACAAAGGGTTAAAATATTATTGCCTTGCCTTGATAAAATATTATTATCAGTCAAGTAATCAGTCTTGTGTAGAATTTAGCAATATTATTTCAGTAGTTCTTTGTCATTTGATTATATAACCACTAAAAAAATAGCTGGACTGGCTTCATTACTGTTACGGCAGAGGTGTAGTTTCTTAAGTCCAAATGACCAAGTTTAATAATAATTCCTTTTTACTACCCCTATAGTTTAAGCCATAAATTAAAGTAGATGCAGAAAATATACTATATAGAGAAGTGACACTCTTTTGTTTAAGTTTTAGCAAAAAAATTATATCTTTTGAAATGTTTTTAGAGCCTAGAAAGTAGCAGTTAGGGAAACATAATGAGGATTCAGAAGTGGACTGAAAAGGTAGCCATGAAGTCATATGCTTTGTGTACCTCTTGATAAGCAAGCGTCCAATGACTGTGACTAATTTATTTGCCCAAAAATCTCCTGTGTTTTTGAACATGTAAACCCACCTGTTTTTATTTCTTTTTAACCCTTTCACTCAGCTTACATTTCTAGTGGAAACATTTATAATTCATCAGTAAGTTTAGTTTGCTGTGGTGATATCTTTTACAAAATAACCAAGCAAAACTCGTCAATTTCACAAATATTTTAAAGCAGCATGTCAAAAATTTAGGCTGTGACAAAATTGGCTGCTTGTTACCTTTTTATTTCACAGAAATAAATATTACCAGTGATATTCTTGCTTAAAATTCTAGGGTAGTTTTTTAAGTTTTTTATCTGCTTCTCCTGTCAATTTGTGAAATTGACTTTAGTTTTATTAGTGGTCTGTATGAAAACATAAACTACAGAAACTCTGAATGCTCTTCCTGTCTTTCTAAAATTTCCCTAGTAATAGTAAACAGATTTCTCTGTGTTGATAAATTATGCTGGTGGATTGGTTAAGTATCTCAGATTAGGAGGAAAAATAAGCTTCCATTATTTTCCATGCTTTTTTTTCATATGATATATCAAAGTATATATCATATCATAAGCACAGAATATTTAAAGCCTGTATTATTTTCATGATAATTTTCAGAGTTATATTTTGATTTTACATGCATTTTTCTAGTTTATATGCTTCTTTGTCTCACTTTTAGGGAAAAATATAATTTTTAAAAGTAGATGAGGAAATTAAAGCTTCTTGTATTTTAGTTAATAACTCTCCAGAATGGCACTCATATTTTTAAAGAACAAGCGATGTTAGTATAGCTATATTTATAATTGGTTTACCTCTGGTTTTCATTACCTGGTATATCCTAGTGGATTTTATGGGAGACCTTCAGGTGCTGTTAGAAAATGGAGATTGTTTGAACGTCCTAATGTCATGCCTGTGAGTGATTACATGCTATCCTGTGCTTTAGTTGCTCAGTCGTGTCTAACTCTTCCTGATCCCATGGACTGTAGCTCACCAGGCTCCTCTGTCCATGAGGATTCTTCAGGCAAGAATACTGGAGTGGGTTGCCATGCCCTCCTCCAGGGGATCTTCCCAACCCAGGGACTGAACCCAGGTCTCCTGCATTGCAGGTGGATTCTTTACCATCTGAGCCACCAGGGAAGCCCACGTGGTAACTTGACTATGATAATAAAGAATAGAAACCCTATTAAGAACCATGGCCCAGATTTTTACCCGTATCTTAACTGCATCTGTTTAATTATTTCTGAGAAATACTTAGTACCTCTTTTCTGTAACTAAAAAAATAAATTCTGTCAGTAACTGCATCCCCAGAGTAGCCCAGTATAAAATAAAGTTTAAATCCAACCCTCGAAATTTTTAATAGCAGAACTGATATTCAGATCCCTTTGAATTTTAATAAGAACAAGAGCTGATTGGTACCATGAGATGGCTGATTTCAGGAAAAGCCCAAGTACTTATAGATTTTTTTTTTTTGTAAGATTCAGTTTATTTGTTGCATGGCATGGGGAGAAGATATCAATACTTTATAATATGCCCTTAGCAGAAATGCTTTGCAGGTAAGTAGATGCCTTTTCAGAAATTTTCACCAAATTTCCTTCAAATTAATGCCTCTGTATACTTCAGCAAAACCGCATAGCATCTAACCATAAGCTTTGAGTGCCTAACTGAGCAGAGTCTTGTCTTGTACATCCTAAATATTTGATGCAGGATTCTTTGTAATACTTCATAGGTACCGTGATTTCTTTTTTTCTGATTGATCGCTGCGTAACACATTTTCTCTTTAAAGGGCCACGAATTTAGTATGCCTCTCTCCAGTGCCTGCTTCTTACTCTCCTGGAGGCTTGGCTGGGTAGCCATGGCGAGAAAACATCCTGAGAGCAGTGCTTTTGGCCAGTCGAAGGCTCTGGTACAGACTTACCACACTGAAACGAGAAAGTGAAAATGATGTGATACGTGTGTTCAGTCTGGTTTTTTTTTATTTCCCTATCGCTAGCCTTTAGTGTGGAAACAGAAGGGATACATGGAGTAGGGTATCATCAAACTAATGGTTAAACAACGTGAAGCCCGTGAGGCAAGCGTCTGTAATGTGCTTGTTCTGTGATGTGCTTTGCATCATGTGCCTTTCAGCTCAGCATTCTTCTGTATTTGGTTGTGTTTTTTCTTTCAGGAGAAAACTTTGCAGAATTCAGATCTGCAGGGACCGACGATGGCTTCACTGATTTTAAAACCGCCGACAGTATCTCACCACTAGAGCCACCAGCAAAAGACAAACCTTTTCCAGCCACCTTCCCCTCGGGAGCTACCCAACAGAAACCACAAACACAAGTGAAAAATCCTCTGAACTTAGCAGATCTAGACATGTTTTCCTCAGTTAGTTGCAGCAACGAGAAACCATTATCCTTTTCAGCCGCATTCAGCGTATCAAAATCCATTTCCACACGACCCCAGCCAGCAGGGTCTGCGGCACCCAGTACAGCATTGGTGTCAACTAAGACTGCTAGTTTGGCTGATGATTTTGGAGACTTCAACCTTTTTGGGGAATATTCTAGTCCAGCCTCTGTCGGAGAACAGGATGACTTTGCAGATTTTATGGCTTTCAGTAATAGTTCTGTTGCATCAGAGCAAAAGGCAGATGACAAATACGAGGCCCTTAAAGAGGAAGCTAGTCCTGGTCCTCTCGCCAGCAGCACAGGCATCACGGGGAAGAGTGGACAAAACTCTGCTGCTACGTCCACGAAATATGACGTCTTCAAACAGCTCTCTCTGGAGGGATCTGGACTAGGTGGTGAAGAACTGAAAGACAGCACTTCTTCGGGCAAGAGCGATGATGATTTTGCTGACTTCCACTCCAGTAAATTTTCCTCCGTGAACTCGGACAAATCCCTGGGAGAGAAAGCGGTGGCTTTCAGACACACCAAAGAAGACTCTGCTTCAGTGAAGTCCCTCGATCTCCCTTCCATCGGGGGCAGCAGTGTCGGCAAGGAGGACTCGGAAGACGCACTCTCTGTTCAGTTTGACATGAAACTGGCTGATGTGGGAGGCGAGCTTAAGCATGTCATGTCTGATAGCTCTTTGGATTTACCGACTGTTAGTGGCCAGCATCCTCCTGCCGCAGGTGAGGAATTGGTGAGATTGCTCTGGTGACGGTGACGCAGGTGTCAGAGGTGGTTCTGTGGGTGTTCATTTACGGAAGAGGAAGGTTCTGGCTCTTAACCTTTATGAATGTCCAATAATTAACCTCTTCGTTGCCGGTCCCCTTAAAGCAGTGTTGCATTTGATTCTCTGGCTACTCGGATATGTGAACACAGTGAAACTTGGAGAGCTAAGATATTTTGACGTTTGAAACCTGACACCAGCTTGGTGTTCAAGGCACATCAAAATCCACTGCTAAATGAGCCGCACATTGCCAGAAGTTTTATAAAGACATTTGCGGTGTCAGTAGTGTCCCTCTGTTTATGTGAGTGAAGTCAGTGTTTCCTCGTTTTTTCTTCTCGGGGGTATGTTTGTCAGCTGCCCATAGAGTATTCTTTTTGGTTTGCAGAAACCGACTCGTGTTAGGCCGAGTAAGTAACAATGTCTAGCCAGTGGTACTGCAGTTTGCCACATCCCTGCAAGAGAAGAAGAAGGCAAGAACTTGTGTGTGGGCGCCCTGCATGCCAGTCTGGCAGGGGGGAGGGTACCAGCTGTTAGTGGAGTTCAGGTAAGGTTTTCAGCGCTAACGCTGTGACTAGAAGTATTGAATTGTAACAGACCTGTAGACAGTAGAATAGGGTGACTACCAACTTCCTCAGAAAATGTTTGAGAACATCTTAGAAGGGAACCCTGTTTAAATTCCATGTGGATTTATGTGTAGCAGTTGATTTTCTAGTCCAACTTCCTGTCAGAAAAACTAGATTCCCAAGTGTCCTAGTCTTTATTTTGTTTTTGTTCTTTGATATGTATATAGAAAGATACACCTATTTTGTGGCCTTTAATAATGAGAAATATCTCAGCATTACTGTATTATTCCAGAAAAATGCATACATGTGTGAAGGGTTCATTGTTGTTTAACCAGAGAGAGACACATAAGACACTCCCAAGTTTACAGATTCAGGCAGAAGTTGTAAAGTATGACGGCTTTTGCATACATCAAATTGGTTAAGTCAGAAAACAAAATTACATCCATCCTTTGGCTGTTGAGATGTTGGAAATGGTCTTAAACAGGGTGCTGAATCGGGAGCAAGGTATTGGAGGAGTGCTGTGTTCCACGGGCTCTTTGCTAAGGCCTTTGCCAAGGGCAGTGGGCTGTCTGCAGGGCAACTTGTGCCCCTGCCTGTCTGCTTTTTTTAATGTACTTCTCTTCAGATGTTTTTCTTCTCTTTTTTCTTTTTTGCTGCTCTTTGTTTGCTGGAGAGATTCTGTTTCTCTTTTTGTATGAGCTGCTTAAGCTACAGCAGTCGGTTGCAAAGCGCTCTGTTTTCTGAACGATAATAGTGACTTTATTTTAAAATCTCATAACATGTACACTAGCCTTTTGGACTCTGAAGTTATGAATTAGAAGCTATTTTTCTGAAAGTGAGTCTTTATTCTTTCACAGTGCCAAACTAGATGTCGTTATGAGATGAGTCTAATCTGGGCTTGGGATGTCTTTTTTTTTTTTTTTTTTTTAACCGTTTTGGGAGGGGAGATTGGTTTCGTGACTGAGCTTGTTCTGACTGACTTGTTAAAATAATCTTCTGTGCTCATGTCCTTTTATGTATGTTTGGAACATTCCCAGCTTGGAACCTATAATGTTCAAGCCAAGTTTCTTCAATTTGAGGGTATTCTTAAAAGATTGTTCTCTCCTTTTGATCTGTAAACCTCCTGTCCGAAAGGAGCAGTATCCCTTTAGAGTGGTTGTAAAATGGGTTGATGTCTGACCAATGAACTGTACTGTTCTTGAGCAGAACCGCTGCATGAATGTATTGGAGAAGGTAAATGACAGAAACTTCTCCAGTGTAGTTCGGTACATTATCCTCATCTTGACTACAGTAGCTCTTGCTCTTAGATTGTGGATTAAAAGGTACATTTTGTTGGAGAAATAAGAAGTGAGCTGACGAAAAGAGAATAAGACCCAGGAGTTTATCTCTGGACCTTAATCCTGTTTGGAAACCCTAACTTAACTCTGAAGGGGATACTGTCTCTTTTAACTCCTGCTATGAGTCTTTGTATGGAAGGTAGATAATACTAATAACATTGCCTGATTTCTCTGCATATTATTACATTTAACCCTTTGAGCCCTTGCTGCGTATAATTTCAACTAGGCTGCTTTTGTCCTCCCACCCCTCCCCACTAAATTGAATCTCTCAGCACTAAAGCAGCTTGATGTGCCAGTCATTGAGATCATCTGGTTTCGTTGGCAGCAAGAGCTGACCCTCTTTGTGACACTGTCAAAGGGTTAGCAAGACTTCTGTAGCTACCTACTTACCTACCTGTAAAGTAGCTCTTCTTTGACATTGAAAATCTTTGTATTTTAATCAGCGCCTTATTATTATTTTTTGGCTGCTTTTCTGATGTCTTTTTTTTTTTTCAATTGGGACATTTTCTGTGTGAATGTGCCTTTTCGAACTTACTTTGGTATATTCCTCTGCAAATACTGATCTGCATGCTTATTCTGATGACTTTTTTTCCAACTCTTCTGTATCACTCTCTTTTGTGATCTGTAAGTCCTACGTTAATAAATAATTCTTTGGCATATTTTGAAAGTGTGGGGATGTGTGTAATTTATACTTCTCCAGGGTTAGACCAAAGGAAAATACCTGGTCCAATATCAAATTTAACCCTCCTGTGGTTAGAGGATTTTTTCCTTTTTATTTTGTTTCCTCAAACACCTTTTTTCCTAAGAAAGCATTGGTACATTTTAGCCTTTTCTTCTTTTAATTCCATTGATGTAACTGTTTAACATGGCACTGGATTAAAATATATCTTAAAACACTTAAAAAGTATAAACCTTACATTATGTTACATGTTAGAAATTTTATTCCTTACCTCCAGTGACAAAACTGAGTAGATTTTATTGCTTTGTAAACAACTTGGAGCCTGCCTCAACTAGAAGTTAAACTGAGAAGAGAAAGGAAAGACCTTAGTTTAAAAGTGTTGAGGAAAGAGGGCCACATCTGTTAATAACTAGGTATCTATAAATTAAATTATCAAATGATATTGAGATGGACTTCTGCACAGAGTATATGTGAACCAAATTTAGATTGATAATCTCTGCAACGGAAAGTGTTCATTGTTAATACTAGGAAGTCTCCAGGATTGAATTTGATTTGAGTTTGAAGTTGGGTACTTCATCCTCTTAACTAGAGTGCATTACCTTTCCGGCTCCAGAATGTATTATGAAGCCACCTTCCTTTGGTCTTTTTTAACTTAGTCCGTGAGGCAAGTTCTTAACTCTTTGCATTTTTAAGAAAAGAAATTTTTTTTAGAAAGACCCGTGAAAGTCGGCCACAAGAGTGGCCACATTTTGGCTTTTTTTTTTTTTTTTTTTTTTTACCATTTTAGAGTATAATAATAGTGAAAAACTTTGGGGGAAAAGGAGTTATTTCCATGGTTTTATTATTTTTTTCTTATATTTTGACACTTTTTAAAATTTGAGTCAGAAAGGAAATTAAACCATCGAAGGTGAAGATTTTGAGTAGAATTCCTGAGAGATTACTTTCAATAACTGAAGGATGCCATGTGTGGGTGGAGGCGGAGGCGGGGGTGGGGGGGAGATTGCATATTGAGGCTAAGAAATGTGGGTCTACCCTTCAAAATATCATGTTTTCCTGAGCATAATGCTTTAGCAAGTTGAATAATACTTGGTTTGCAAAACCTTGTGTAATCATATTATGTTTTAATTATGATCTGTGCTAACTAATTTGGAAGAAAGATTTTGGTGTAGCTTTTATCTAGCAATAATATCAGTTGCCTTTCGTTTAGAATTTTCTCGTGCCAGTCTTTTGGCTTTGGTGAAGGAATTCTTTTGTCAGTGGAGTTTAGTGGTAGAGTAGTCCATCTGGGGCTGCTTTAACTCCTTTCTCCTTTAAATCAGGCTGCAGAAAATGAACATAACTGTGCATAAAACATAATCACATTCATAAATTGAGCAATTACTCAATAAAATAACACTACTTTTTAGGGAGAAAGTTTTGGTAATACATATAACAATATAAACTCACAATAAAGATTTGAAGGACAGTATTCTCTTCTGTAAGTTCCAACAAACCAAAAAATACTATTTTGTTCACCCCCATGCCAAGTAAAATGAGACGTGGTTAGTGCCCGTGGTTAGTGCCTGACTTCACACCTTGGTGTCTGAGAAATTATTCAGATGTATTTATCTTTTACAGTCACTTGTTTTTCTCATTAAAATCCCTACTGATTTTTAAAAGTAGCTGATGAACGTGGTGATAATTTTGTCAGTATGAAAGAAGCTGGGCTAAATCCTAAAGTAACTCAAAAAATCGAGCCATTTTATTTTTAAAGAGCTTCCAGCTTCATGTTTCCATCAGTTGAATGCTTTTCATAAGTTGTTCTGTACAATGTTGGCCCGTTAGCTATATAGGGTCACTATATATGGAACGATATACATAGGAGGTTCTCCTGGGTGCTGCCCTCTCCCTCGCGTGGCCAAAAGGCTCCAGTTGTAATTGCCGCCTTCTGTGCTCACTTAATGTATTTTTAATGATGACCATGTCCCACTGCATGTCTTGGCACTGTTCTGTGGCCTTCTGCCTCCTCCAACTGAAAATATCCATAGGATTACCTTTTTTTTTAATTGAACTTAAAGCACTGACCCAGAAACCTGGAGGTGCTTACTAATAGCCTGACAGCGCTTAAACCTTAGATACACATGGGTCGGTACAAATGAAGACTGGTAGGTTTCTATGCAGATTAGAAACTACTAGAAGGCGATTATACAGCAGCCTTTTTTGGCCTGTCCTGCTTACACTGCGATCACGTTCACTCCTGTTTTCTTTAACAACACCGTCTGGGGTGTTTGATGCTTAAGACAATGTAGTCAGACCAGGCTCTACAGTTAACAGAGAATGTGAACATGACTGATCTCAGAAGGAAGAGTAAGACCAGAAATGGGCAGAAGTTGAAGTGTATAAATATTTCATGATTTGCTTTGGTAAAACGGAGTTTGGACTAAATCAGTAGTGGAAATCCCTGAGTCCAAGAACATTTTTAATGCTCTGTTAAACACAGAGGCGTGGTGGGATTTGCACATGCATCTCTCTCTTTTTTTCTTTTTCTGAATGCTTTTCTCAAAAAGTAATAACTCTTAATCACCTGGACACATGCTTACAGCTTTAGAAAAGATCCATGGAAATCAGTGTGGCCTTCTGCGTCCTATAGTGGCAGCTCACATTCTTTGTTCCAAGAAACACCTTGTTCTCATGTGCAACGTCCGTTCAGATGGGATTTGAATAGAGGTTATGGGAGAGACTGATGGGGTTACTTGCCAGCATAAGCAGGAAATCCAGGTCTTGATTTGAGACCCGTGATGGAAAGCAGATTGTGTAGTTTCTTCCCCTGGCTTGGAAATAGGACATTGCTGGCTGCAAACAAACACGTATATTACAGCACGCAATTTGGTGTGTTATCTGTGTGCAATTGCAGTTCAGTCCAGCACAGCCTAAGAGTTTTCCAGTAGAACTGGAAGTACAGGAGTGATTCTCTATTCCTTTTATTGCATCCATTCTGTTTTCTTTTCCTTTTTCTCTTGCAGTTTCAGAATTCAGCTGTCAAATTGAAAACTCACCTACAGTAACTTCAGTGATTACAATATAAAATGTGGGTTATTCCATGTTATTTTTCCATCACTCGTGTTGTAGGTTTTGCAGAATCCTTAATATTTTTAAGACCAACGTAGAGTAATACATATCATTTGATTGCTTAGAAAACAGAACTGTTAATGTAGGAAATGAAGAATTTTCTTGGTTTAACCTACACTTAGTGAACTGATTTGCTACATTAAAAAAAAATGAGTTACTAATATTCACCATGCCAGGAAATACAACTCATTTTTATATTGCTTATAAAGTGCTATGGTTTAGGAATACAGTGTTCTCATTTTCCGTATATAATGGCAGCACTTCCTTTTGTGTCCAGATGAATTGCACTTTAGGAACTTTTTTTTTACACTATCTAGCCGGTAAATAAGCAAAAGTAAAATTTAAAAATCAGCCTTGAGGTTTAACTTTCATATGTCCTGAATAGTTACGCTTCATTATTTTTTAGAATACAAAATATTTCCATTTTAGTCTTTTGTTTGATCATTTCTGTGAGTTGTTCCAAAAGGCAAAATGTTGTGTTTATCATTCATAATAAAAATAAGGTTTGTTGAAGACCTAAAGTATTACCCAAAATACTTGAAAGCTGTTCAACTAAGGTATTCCCTTAGTGCTTATAATGCCTTATACCTGATTATATTACAGTCACTTCTGGTTGTTGTTTTTTATTAACTTGTATTTTCTTGTTGCATAATTGCACAAAAGGATCTTTTTTATTACCATAGCAACTTAGTTGTGATTGAACAAGAGCTTAACTTTTTGTTAAATTTATCTTTGGTCCCTATGAAAATCATTGCCGATTTAGTAGATGAGATTCTAGGAGTAGTTCATAACATTAGCTTCTTCAAAGAGCTTTCTGGTAGGATCTAATAATAGAAAATTTATGTTGTGACACAGTCTTCTGAATGAACCCTGTGCAGACTCACTCATCTTGTGTTTAACTGTATCTGCCTTCTGTTTGAATTTCACTTAATTTGAGTCAGGGAACCCTCTGATCCCTTTAAATAGTGGGGAAAACAGATACTACAGCCGGAGACTAAGAAGACATTCTGTCTGAAGTCTTGTTTCGTCCATTCTAAACTGTACGTTTTCACCCAAATCTTTTCCGCCCTCCTGTCTATATCAGTCAGTGCCCTTTCCTAATAGGATTGAGAGGGAAGCTCAGGGTGCTCCGTTAGAGGAGCAGCGGGACTGCTCCCCCATACACCAGGCAGCGTCGCTCTGAACGAGAGGCAGAGAGGCCCAGGGTTGGCTCGCCTGTCAACTGAGTTACGAGAATCGAGGTCGCAGAACTTTTCGAGCGTTTTCTTGTAAGCCCTGCTTTTGGTTGTCGGAGAGGGAGTCTCGCATTTGCCTTCGTATCTGGTAGACAGTGACCAACATGGGACCAAACCCATCTCGGCCAGATTGAACGGACCGTGGTACTGGAAAGGTGGCTTCTCCACACCAGTGTGACTCAGCCCCAGCTGGTTTGGCTTCAAGAAAATGGGCAAGAAATTTCCCCTACTAAGACCACCAAAGTCACGGGTTGACTCTTCACATTTTACTTTGAAACGATTCTATCTTAAGCCCTAAGGCAGGCAGCTAAGTTTCACACTGAGCCTGGTGGCAACTGTCCTGTATAATAATTGCTGTGTTGCTCACTAGGCTCTGGGATGGTTCCTTTACACACACTATCATTAATGTCACAACACAGCCCTTCCAAGGGCCTGGTCTTTTTTTTTTTTTTTTTTTTTCATATAAGCAAGCTAAAGTTGAGATATTAAATAGCTCACCTAGTGTCACAGGTGGTGCAGCTGGGAGTTAAATGCAGGTCTGTCTGAATTAAAGACCTATATTCTTTTTGCTATTTGGTGCCACCTCTTAAATTATTTAAATATATAGTAAGCATGAAAAATGAGTCTTCTGCCCAGTGTTTTTCTTTTCCTTTTTTAATGAGGAAGTTACACGTAGTTGAAAGAGAAACAAGAGCCCAAGAGGACCCGGACCTTTGATTCTATTTGTTTAGAGGCTAAAGTTAGCTTAGATTGATTTTTTTTCCCCTCATACATCACAGCAGTATGACGTCCATAGTGATCAAAATAACAACTGGGTAAGTAACTACTTAATTAAAATCTCATATTTGTCCTTACCTAGACAGAAACTCCGAGTAATTGATTAAAAGTTACCTATAACATTTGTTTTTTACTTTAGTTTTAAGATAGTCAGTTTTTAATTAGTGTGTCATATACATTTCATATGAGCATGTTATAAATGAACATGTTCCAATGAAGTCAAAACGTAAGAGACTTGTTTGGGACAGGGAATGTTGTAAATACATTTTCAAGTTTACAAGTGAATGGACATTTTATTAGATGACCGTATCCTTCCATCAAACAGTATATACATTGGTGAATGAACCTCCTGTCTTTTTTTAGGAACTATTGTATCCGAAGAAAAGGACTCTTTGTTACTAAATATAAGTGCCAGCTCAAGGCTAATGTGGGTTTTTAAAGATCAGATTTTACAGCCCAGCTTATTTTAGTACAAGCTCTAAATTTAGTCAATTCCAACATCACATGAAACTAATCAAAGACACTAGACGTTTTGCTTCTGCAAAGTTTAGGGCATTTTGCCTACATGGTGAGCTTGCCTCTAACTGTGGGGTCTTATTTCCCTTTCAGATATAGAGGACTTAAAATATGCCGCTTTTGGAACCTACAGTAGCAATTTTGCAGTGAGCACACTTACGAGCTATGACTGGTCAGACAGGGATGATGCCTCTCAGGGCAGAAAACTGTCCCCATTTGTCCTCTCAGCAGGAAGTGGAGCCTCCTCAGCCGCCTCAGTTCTTCAAAAGAAAGAGACTTCATTCGGCAGTTCCGAAAACCTCACCGTGACATCTCTCTCCAAAGTCACAACCTTCGCCAGCGAGGATGCTCTTCCAGAGACCGCCTTTCCAGCTTTCGCCAATTTTAAGGACGTGATCCCACAGGACAGCGAGCCAAAGGAATATGAAAGTGGGGATTTCAGGGATCTCGCCAGACCAGACCTGCCTCTAGGCGAGCGGAGCCAAGAGGCCTTGTGCCTGAGCCCAGCCTCCAGCAGCACTTCCCACGACACCCCCAAAGAATGTGCAGACGACTTCGGAGAGTTTCAGAGTGAAAAGCCCAAAATCAGCAAATTTGACTTTTTAATGGCCAATTCACAAGGCAAAATGAAATCCAGCGAAGAAATGATCATAAGTGAGCTAGCAACCTTTGACCTTTCTGTTCAAGGTGAGTAGCTTCCAACACAGATTTTACATCATGGTTTCTTCCACTGCGTTTAAGTGTTACTTCTTTCTTAGAATAAGAAGTTGGTCCCCAGGTTAGCAGGAAATATATTTTCCAATGTTTAAAATCAGAGTCTGTGACAAAGGACTATAAAAGAGGGTTTCCCTGAGACTGAACTGAAATTAAACCAATATTCATCAGATGACAGCTTTGGGGGTTACAGTTAAGTGCAGCATGTGGTCAGTTTGTTGGCTTGTTTTGGGGAGAAGTGTGCTGTGTTAGAGGAGCCAGAGAAATGGTTTGACCCCTGTGTGGGCCAGTGAGTTCTGCTCTTGATCCCTGGCTACAGAGTATATCTTTTTATCCTGAGGCTGCCACATAGTACCTGTGGGTCTGGGTCCAGTCTGCAGACCTGTTTTGATTGACCCACACTGAAGGATTTTTAATGTATGAAGCCACTGCTGATTCCTGAAAACCATGACACTTCACAACCTGGATTTCTAGCTTTTCTTGGAAAGGCATAATATCTGGCAGTCCTAGGCCTGCATTCCCACCTCTTGATGATCAGTTGGAGCTGAGTAGCATCATCCCTTCCAGCAGATGATGTGAGGTCTGCCCTGTGTCATGGTTCCCACCACATTCCTCTCCAGCTGACCTGCTTCAGTCATTTCCTTTGCCCGCCTGCTCTCTGAAGGCATTTGAGTTTGCCCCTTTGGTTTTAATCCCACCCTGACAGAAGGGCTCATTGATTTCTATTCATTGAGAAGGATGGAGGAAGTCAGTACCAATCCATAAGTGATGACTGGAAAAGCAGCCACACTCTTGCACACTGATACCCTAGTCCTCTAGACTCCAGTGATCCCACACTCAGAGTTGTGAAAGTATTGTGACAGATTAAAGAAGCGTAATGGAGAAAATTAAAGGCAGGGGACTCAGGCACGAGAGACTAAGGGAAATGGTTCAACGTGCCGTTTGCCAGACGGGCCGGATAAGGAGTGTGATCCGGACCACCTCCTGCCACCAGCATCTAGAGAAGAGGGCCGTGTTAGCAAGGAAGAGTCTCTGCTTGGATCAAGCTGAGTAATCAGCACCTCTGCGCCATCCCTCTCCCCCAGGATCGCACAAGAGGAGCCTGAGCCTTGGCGATAAAGAAATAAGTCGTTCTTCTCCTTCTCCGGCTTTGGAGCAGCCTTTCAGGGACCGCTCCAACACGCTGAGCGAGAAGCCTGCCCTGCCCGTCATCCGCGACAAGTACAAAGACCTGACGGGAGAGGTGGAGGTGAGTGGGCTCCTTGTCCCCGGGGTGGGGGGGCGCTGAGCACCCAGGGCCCTGAGAGAAAGTGCTCGCCTCGTTCACCTGGGGGAACGAGGGGCAGACTGTCCCAAGGCATCGGACATGAGATGTGTCATTGAAGTGAGAGAACGGTGACCTTAGTCCTGGATGAAAATTCCTCCTAGATGTGACATCACTGAGAGTAGTTAGTGACCCTAGAAGTGGAATTATTCCTGAGACCTTACAAGAAGGGAAGTGTTTCTTCAGGGAGTTCTTTTTGAGCATGTGGGCTTCCTCATCTTAGTGGTAAAACCTCAGAAGGTGGTGCTAGGGGCGGGGGCGGGGGTGTGGAGGACTCCCTTGGAAGCCCGGTGGTTAGGGCATCACCTTCCAGCGCAAGGGATATGGATTCAGTTGCTGGTCAGGGAACTAAGGTTCCACATGCCTCATGGCCAAAAAAACAAGACATTGAAAAAAAGAAAAAATCAGAAGCAATATTGTAGCTAATTTAAAAATTGGCCCACATAAAAAAATCTTCAGAAAAAAAAGAGCGAGGGCAGAAGTGCTGGATCCTCTCGCAGATGCGTTCATCCCACACTTTCTCCGCCTCCAGCCAACACTCTTAGCGTACGCCTCCCCATCCTTGTCAAACCCGCTCTCCTGACTGTGGAGCAGGAAGCTGTGGTTTGATACTGGCTCTCGTACTAGACACCTGTGTGGTGCATACCTTTAAAGAAGCTTCCACTATTAATGGGACAAAGGAGGCAACGTTTATGAAGGGAATCCACTAAAAACCATTTCCCTCCGATTTACAAGTCATGTGTTTAGAAGTTATAGTTATCAGGAGCTATCAATAAAAATCATCATTAGTGGGTTCAGAAGATCAACTGCACTTGGATTAGTGATTTTCATAGACACGAAAGTAAGTCTTCAGGACTCTGAACTGACAGAAGGCTTCCAGGCTTGCCTGCCTGACCCAGTTCTTTGTATACGTTTCACAGGAGAATGAGAGGTATGCATATGAATGGCAGCGGTGTCTGGGGAGTGCTCTGGAGGTGAGTCTGTCATTTTCTTGTGTTCACACGTCCGCATATGCCTCTGTGTCATCTTGCCTTTTTGGTTCCTTTGGATGGACTTGGGGCGGGCTCTGCCTCGATGGCCTTGCACTAGGAGGCCCTGTGTGGAGAGTCACCTGTCTTCAGTGGGGCGTCTTTCCCACCTATTGTAGCAGACACCGCTCACTTGACTTCCAGTGCCCTCTTCTGTCCCTGAGATTAACATGTAACAAAATGATACCATTATCTCTGCCCAAGTTAAAATAATATTTAAGCTAAAGAATCTTTGTTTTTCCACTTCCAAAAAAAATGGAGGCTTGGTTCATCAACGTCAAAATTAAATTCTCAGATATGTTTCAGCATAGTCATCTACATACATCAGTCAGTCATGCGTTTTCACACCTCCCAGCTTTCCATTGGGTTTTCTACTAATAGTAAACTGCTTTGTAATGACTTTTCCTGATTATATAAGGTGATGTGATTTCATTTCTTTGTAGGTCATTAAAAAGGCCAATGATACCTTAAATGGAATCAGTAGTAGCTCTGTATGCACAGAAGTAATTCAGTCAGCTCAAGGCATGGAATACTTATTAGGTATGTGCTTTCATATTTTACTTCTTCAAAATCATGATGCTTTGGAGGCTTTTCAGTTGTCTATATGTCAAGTAGTTTAACCTAGATCTCTCGAGCCTCATAGGACTTCAGTAAGTAGCATCTGCTTTTATAGATAAGACACTTAAATCCTACCCAGAAAGAATTATTTGACTTACGGTCTCTGGCCAGGTTTCCGAGTCCTGTTATACACAATGTAAAGTTACATGTTACTGGTTTATCAAAGAGTCTGAACTAGATGAGGCATTAAAATTAAATCATTGGTTTCAAAAAGAAAATTAAATTATTGGGTCCCCAATCAGTTCTTACCATGCTCTGTTGAATTCTGCCCTTCTACCCCTTACCAACCTCACAGATTCCTTAACTTCCTGGCCGCCTTCAGCTCTCATGCATCCCAATCTAACGTGAAATCTCAGCCCCTGTCCTTCTCAGTGGTCCTCTCCTGCTCAGAGTTTGCCTGTAGCCAGACCCCGGGCACTGGACTCTCCTTGATCTTCTTCAGACCTTTACTCGGATGTCACCTTCTAAATGAGGTCTTCTCGCCCCTCTTACTCAGAACCGTGTTCCCTCTCCCGACCCTGTCACTTGCTGTCCGTCTCCCTGTTTGATTTTCTCCCTAGCCCTGTCACATTTACTATCTTAAATATTTTACTTTCTGTTATTTGTATCTACTGTCTGTCTCCACTAAAATTCACCTCCAAGAAGGGAGAGATTTGGGTCTGTTTTGCTTCCGGCTAGGTTTCCAGCACCTTGACCAGTGCTGGGCACAGTGGTCACTCACATATACTCTCTGGGTGAGTGGCTGTGAAGGGCTATGAGCTCTCCTTATTCCTGCCTCCTGCTCTTGTTCCTCTTTCCTGCTCAGATAGGCATAATTCCACTTCATAAACAAATGTTCACCAGCTCATGCGGTGCCTATCTTTCCCTCTGGTACTTTCCTATGAAAGACTCACTCAGAAGCCCCCTCACTTGGCTCAGAGTGGGCAGCAATTCCTAACCTTCCCCTGGGGAAAGAAGGAAGGACAAGCCAGCAGTGCTGTATACAGGCTGAGCGTGTACCACTGAAGACCCCCTGGCATTCTTCCAGTTCTCTCCAAAACAGGCTGGAGGAGGGGTTGGGTTAGGTCTGGCAGCTGTCCTTAGTCTTTGGAGGCCTTGGCATCTCTCATCCTTGCTGGAAGAAGTCAGCCATAATTCACAGGAAAAGAACCATTCTGTGTCCTATTAAGTGTATAAAAGATACATGAAGCCACAGACTTTGTAAATCTTTGGGCATTCAGAGGAGTGAAATATTTCTTAATTACAGGCAGACGTGGGAGATATTGGGGCTTCCCTGATAGCTCAGTTGGTAAAGAATCGACCTGCAATGCAGGAGACCCCAGTTCAATTCCTGGGTCAGGAAGATCCCCTGGAGAAGGGACAAGCTACTCACTCCAATTATTCTTGGGCTTCCCTTGTGGCTCAGCTGGTAAAGAATCCACCTGCAGTGTGGGAGACCTGGGTTTGATCCCTAGGTTGGGAAGATCTGCTGGAGAAGGGAATGGCTACCCACTCCAGTATTCTGGCCTGGAGAATTCCACGGACTGTAAAGTTCATGGGGTCGCAAAGAGTTGGACACAAGTGAGTGACTTTCACTTCACTGGGAGATACTGCGGGTTTGGTTCCAGACCACTGCAGTAAAGCTTATAGCTCAATGAAGCAAGTCACATGAATGTTTTGGTTTCCCAGTTCATAGAAAAGTCACGTTTACCTTATGACTGAAGTCCATTAAATGTGCAATAGCATTATGTCTGAAAAACCTTAAATTAAAAATATTGATTAAAAAAGGCTACCCATCATCTCTCTGAGTCTTTAGCAAGTCACAGTCTTCGTGCTGGTGGAGGCTCTTGCCTTGATGTTAATGGCTGCTGGCAGATCAGGGTGGTAGTTGCTGAAGGTTGGGGTGACTGTGGCCATTTCTTAAAATAGGACAATGAAGTTTGCTTCACCGATGGACTCCTTCATTGATGAACAGTTTCTTTTATAGTATGCGATGCTGTTTGATGGCATTTTAAAAACCACAGGAGAACTGTTTTCAGAATTGGTGTCAATCTTCTTGAAATCTGTGCTGCTTTATCAGCTAAGTTTATGTAGTGTTCTAAGTTCTTTGCTGTCATTTTAACAGTCATCACCAGGAGTGGATTCTACCCCAAGAAACCACTTTCTTTGCTCATTGTGAAAGATTTATCATGAGATTATAGCAAATTAGTCACATCTTAAGGGTCCACTTCTAATTCTAATTCCCTTGCTATTCCCATCATATCTGTGGTTACTTCCTCTTGTTGATATTGTGACCTCTTCGCATGAATCCTAGATGTTCTTAATGACATCTAGAATGGGGAATCCTTTCCAGGAGGTTTTCAGTTTACTTTCTCCAGATCTACCAGAGGAATTACCATCTGTGGCAGCCATAGCCTCTCAAGATGTATTTCCTAAAGACTAAGACTTGAAAATTGAAATTATTACTTGACCCATGGGCTGCAGAATGGATGTTCTGTTATTAGCAGGCATGAAAACATTAATCTTGTTGTCCATCTTTATCAGAGGTCTTGGGTGACCAGATGCGTTGCCACTGAGCAGCCAAGTTTTCATTTTTATTTTTTTTCTGAGCAGTGGGCCTCAACAGTCAGCTTAAAATATTCCGTAAACCATGTTGTGAACAGATATGTTATCATCCAGGCTTTGTATTTCCACTTATAGAGAGAGCACAGGCAAAGTAGATGTAGCATAATTCTTCAGAGCCCTAGGATTTCTGAAACAATGAATGAGCATTGGCTTCAGCTGAAAGTCTCCAGATGCATTAGCTCCTGGGGGCAGAAAAGTCAGCCTGTCCTTGGAAGCTTTGAAGGCAGGCATTGACTTCTCCTCTCTAGCTATGAAAGTTCCTGGATGGCATCTTCCAATAAGAAAGCAGTTTCGTCTACATTAAAAATCTGTTGGTTAGTGTAGCCACCTTTGTCAGTTATCTGAGCTAAATCTTCTGGGTGACTTGCTGCGGCTTCTGTATCAACACTTGGCTGCTTCACCTTGCCCCTTGATGTTATGGAGATGTTACGGAAATGGCTTCTTTCCTTAGCCTTCATGAGCAACCTCTGCTGGCTTCAGACTTTTCTTCTGCAGGTTCCTTATGTCTCAGCCCTCATCAAACTGGAGAGAGACAGGGCCTTGTTCGGGATGAGGCTTTGGCTTAAGGGAATGTTGTGGCTGATATGATCACCTCTCCAGAGCTCTCAGACTTTCTGCATATTGGCAATATAGCACTGTTTTGCTTTCTTATCATTTGTGTGTTTCCTAGAGTAGCCCTTCTGATTTCTTTTAAGAACTTTTCCTTTCTTTCAAAAGTTGGTTAGCTGGAAAAAGATACCTAGCTTCTGGCCTATCTTGGCTTTCGACATGCCTTCCTCACTAAGCTTAATCATTTCTGGTTTTTGGTTTTGGAGTGAGAGACGTAAGACTCCTCTTTGCTTTGAACACTTAGAGGCTGTTGTTGGGTTGTTAATTGACCTAATGTCAATATTGTTGTGTCTCAAGGAATAAGGAGGCCTGAGGAGGAGAGGGGTGGGTGGGGCAGTCAGAACCCATGCTGCGTGGTTCATGGTGCCCCCAGACAGCTACAGCAGTGACATCATAGATCACAGATTACCATAGTGGATATGGTGATGATGGAAAGGTTTGAACTGCTGTGAGGATTACCAAACTGCGAGAGAGAAGCAAAGTGAACAGGTGCTCTCAGGAAAATGGTGCTTATATAGACCTGCCTGATGCAGTTACCACAAGCCCGCAGTTTGTACAAAAGTTCATGTATTTATATCTAGAGACCACAACAGAGGGAAGTGCAGTAAAGCAAGGTATGCCTGTGTGTTACAGTGATCCTGACATTGCGATTCTTTTAAACTGTTAATGTTCCCATTTTCAGTGAGTATAACTGTATTTCCCAAATTCAAACAGATAGACTCATAAAGAAGCCAGAAAAAGAATAGCTAATATTTGGTTAATGTCTGCTGTTCTAAGCCTTTTGCAGTTTTAACCAGTTTAACCTCTTCAACCATCCTTTGAGAAGGTACTGTTATCCCAGGGTTACAGATGAGGAAACTGAAGTACAGAGAGGTTTGCTACCCGCCTGAGGTTACACAGCTAGTAAGTGGCAGAGCTTGGACTTGATTCCAAGTGGTATAGCTCCAGAGTCTGCACTCTTACCAGGAGTTTATACTGCAGCAGTAACAGTTGATGGTTCCTGGGCTTCCCTGGGGATTGATCCCAGTGGTTAAGACTCCACGTTTCCCAACCTAGATGTCCATCGTCAGATGAAGGCATAAGAAAGCTGTGGTACATATACACAATGGAATATTCAGCTATTAAAAAGAATGCATTTGAATCAGTTCTAATGAGGTGGATGAAACTGAAGCCTATTATACAGAGTGAAGTAAGTGAGAAAGAAAAACAGCAATACAGTATATTAATGCATATATATGGAATTTAGAAAGATGATAATGATGACCCTATATGTGAGACAGCAAAAGAGACACAAATGTGAAGAACAGACTTTTGGACTCTGTGGGAAAAGGCAAGGGTGGTGGGATGATTTGAGAGAATGGCATTGAAACATGTATGTTACCATATATAAAACAGATCACCAGTCCAAGTTTGATGCATGAGGGCGCTCAAGGCTGGTGCACTGGGATGACCTTGAGGGGTAGGAGGGGGAGGGAGGTGGGAGGGAGGTTCAGGATGGGGAACACATGTACATTGTGGCTGATTCATGTCAGTGTATGGCCAAACCACCACAATATTGTAAAGTAACCTTCAATTAAAATAAATTAATTATTTAATAAATAAATAAAAAGACTCCACACTTCCAATGCAGGGGGCGCAGGTTCAATCCCTGGTCGAGGAACTAAGATCCCACCTGCCTGGGGTTGCGGGCCAAAAAAAAAGTTGATTGATTCCAAGGAGTAATAAATTCACATCTGTCCAGATGCAGTCCCTGTTTCACCTAGGATATCAGCCAGCAGTAAGGCTGCCGTGTCTAGTAGATCTCTTTCTCTTCATTTCCAGCACCTAACTCTTTCCTCTCTCACCCTGTCAGGTGTTGTCGAGGTGTACAGGGTAACGAAACGTGTGGAGCTGGGGATAAAAGCCACTGCGGTGTGCAGTGAGAAGCTCCAGCAGTTGCTAAAGGACATCGATAAAGTATGGAACAACCTAATTGGCTTCATGTCACTTGCCACACTCACGGTAAGCCCACGAGACAATTCAGCAGTTGCTTTCCTTGCAGAAACCTAAGCCATAAAGCTGACTGTGTGTTCCTCTGATTGGAGGATGAAGGTCCCTCCTGTATCCAGTTACATTGTAAAGGAAGGAGACATTAATAAGATTTGTGCTGTCAGTGGAATGGCACCAGCTTGGCTTCCAGGCCCGTGGTACTTAAATGAGAGTGTAGGAAAATGTTCTCTGTGTATACCCTTAAGTCACTGTTTTGCAAAGCATTGATTTCAGTTTCTCCCTTTACATTTCTAGTTTTTTCCCCATTAGTGTCCTTTTAAAAAAATGTTAACATTAATTCAAAAAGATACATGCACCTCATTGTTCGTACCAACACTATTTACAGCAGCTAAGACATGGAAGCAACCTAAGTGTCCATCAACAGATGAATGGATGAAGAAGATGGAATACTACTTAGCCATGAAAAAAGAGTGAAATGTAGCCATCTGCAACAATGTGGGTGGACTGAAAGGACATTATGCTAAGTGAAAGAAGTCAAAAAAAGACTGAGACAGAATAATCTCACTTATATGTGGAATCCGAAAAAAAAAGATAAAATAAACTCGAGATTATCACAGGAAAGACGCAGACTCATAGATATAGAGAACAAACTAGTGGTTACCAGTGAGGAGAGGGAAGCGGGGAGGGGCAACATGGGAGTAGGGGACTAATAGGTACAAATGACTTATGTATAAAATAAATAAGCTACTAGGATAATATGGTACAGCTTAGGGAATATAGGCAATATTTTATAGAAAATATAAATGGAATGTAACCTTTTGAAATTGTGAATCACTGTTATATAGATGACACTAATATAATATTCTACATAAACTATACTGCAAAAAACAATTTTTTTTCAACTTAAGTAAAACAGCAAATCTTGTTGCTATCCTGTGGTTCATTGAGCCACTTTACTTTCTTAAGGTCTTGAATTGTTTTCATTTTTTCCTGTTATGAATAGTTTTACCCTGAATATCATTAAACAAATGACTGTTTCCCCTTTTGATGGTAGTTTTTGCAAGTGGACTTAAGAAATCAGAATGCATGGTTGCACGTGTACATGCATGCCTGCGAACAGCTGCTTGTTCCATGTGGTATATGGATTTCCAGGTGGCTTGGAGGCTAGTTGACAGCAGCACATAAAAGTATGCATTTCCTTACATTGTATTCTAGCTTTGTCAGTTTCTTAATTTAAAAAGTGTGTAAGCAATTTCCTGAAAGTGTTTTTTAAATTTCTTTCATTTCCCAAGGGACTGTCTAGTATCTCAAATGATAGTTTACTATTTTTATTTCCTTTGTGTGTAAGCTGATCATCTCTCTCTTTTGACCGTTTGGCCATATATTCAGTGAAATATTGACCATACACATTTCATATTTGTAATGGATTTATTCACATACATGCATAAGATGATATCAGTTAATTTTTGCCTCTTCTGTTTCTTCCACCTTTTTTTTTTTTAATATTTCACTGGGCAAAGCCATTTTATTTTTATATATTCATGCTAATTCAGTTTGTCTCAGATAATATCCTTTATTTCACAATAGTCAAATTTATCTTCCTTCCACAGCTGGAATAAATGCGCAGTTCCATTTTCTTTCCTTCTTTCCTCACACTGAACCAGGTCCCCCATTTCTAAGATCAGCTATCTCTCTTTGTGCGGCGCTGCTAGGCGGAAGGACCCCATGTCGCCCAGCAGCCTGTCTATCATCAGCAGCAGGTCCTCGCCATTGTTACATTGCTTCTGGTTTGTAATTTGTAATATTAAGTCCCGAAAGCATTTGAATCATTTCTGAAATCTCTTATTTTATTCCCTTGGGCCATTTTTCGATTTATAACTTAAAATCATACTGTTTGGATAATTATTTTTTAAAAATACTATTGTGGCCAATACAGTAAGAATTGAAGTATGCATATTTGAAAAGAAGAGATAGAATTGTTTATTTGATGATAAGAAATGCCTCCAGAAAACTGAATTCAAGAGGTTAAATTTAATGAGTTTGGCAGAAATTCACCGTATTCTCATATATTAACAATAGGAATAAAATATAATAAAAATAGAAACCTCTTTTCTTTAATGTGGTAAATCATTCAGGCCCTTACCACTTCTGATTGCAGAGCTGCAGTTACTGGTTCGTTTTTTTATCCACTGTCACTGTGTTCTACACACCACTCTCAGGTCTTTCTAAAATGCTCATCTGATTGTGGCATTTACACCCCGTTTGAAATCCTGCAGTGACTCTCCGTGGTCTTCAGGGTCAAATTTAAACTCCTTAGCTCCGTGTGTAAGGTCTTTTCCATCACGTGGGCTGCCCTGGCCTGTCTTTCTCTGTTAGATCGCTTTTCCCTCTGGACTCTGCGTCGTTTTCCCCAGAAATCATCCCAAGAGGCCTTCAGTCTGTGTTAGACGTCCCCTTCCTGTGTGTGTCCATAGCACGTTCTGGTCAGGCAGGCACTTCCCACCTTTCTTGGTAATTGTGTCTTCTTATTTCTTGCCCACTAGCTTCTCAGCTCCTTAAGATCAGGACTGTGTCCTTTTTTTCTTTCTGTTTGTTTAACTGAAATATAGTTGATTTGGGGCTTCCGTGGTTGTCCAGGGGTTGACTTTGCACTTCCACTGCCGTGGACGTGGGTTCAGTCCCTTGCCAGGGAACTAAGATCGCATATGCACAGTTCAGCCAAAAAAGAAAAATATAGTTGATTTTACAGTGTTGTGTTAGTTTCTGATATATAGCATAGTGATTCGTTGTTTTTTTTTTTTTTTGCACATTATATTCCACTTTAGGTCATTACACGACATTGGGTATACCTCCCTGTGCTATACAGTAAATCCTTGTTACTTAACTATTTTATGTAGTATCAGTGGTTTGTATCTGTTAGTTTCATACTCCTCCAATTTGTCCATCCCCCCTCCCTCTTTCCTTTGGTAACCATAAGTTTGTTTTCTATGTCTTTGGGTCCATTTTGTGTATATATTCATTCATATTTTTTAGATTCCATATGTAAGTGATATATAGTATGTATCCTTTATGTCTTTGTGTTCTAACATAGCAATTAATGGGACTTTGTATCTTTTGTTTTATACTTTTTGAACCTTTATTTTCAACGAGATAAGCATTTTTATATCTCATTACTTTAATAACCAGTTTAAATTTTTTTAACAAATGGATAAGGAAGATAAAGGGAAAATGAAGGCAGGAAATATTAAAGCCAGGAATGAAGTTGTGTGCAAAAATGTGTGCTTTTAAAGTGTTTGCATTTGCTAGTGGTGAGCTGACCGTTGACCCTTCCCAGGCACTGATGTCAAGAAGACGTGATCAGCTCCATAATTCACTGTGTTCATGAGAGAAAAATGAACCCTCTACTCAGGAAGCACACCTATTCCTGGTACTCATATCTGAAAGAAATTCCTTTTGTGGGTTCTCATAGAGAGGAAACCAACATCTAGCCCTTGCAGCAAAGAAAGCAGCAGGTTTCACTGAGTAGCTTCTTAGGAAATCTTTCCTTGTAGATCAAATGGCATAGCCCGAGTAAGTGAGTTATTCCAAGTGGGGAGCAAAATAGATGAAATGGCAAAGGAAAGAAAAAAGTGTGGCAGTTCCTACTGACAGTGGCTTCAAGTCTTTGTTCAGTAAAGAAAACACACAAATCAGTGCGAAATACACCAGCTTCCAGTAAAGTCAGAGCAAAAACATGAAATGATTGATAAAAGAGGAGGCACAGCTAATCAGTAAACAATAAATCAAGTTAAAACAAGGTTGTTTGTTTGTTTTTTACCACCTAGTAAACCTAGTTTAGGATTCGGTTTATTTATTTGAACCTTGAGCATGTTGATGTGGTAAAATTGGACTGCTTCCTAGGAAATTTATTAGGAATTAATTCATTAAGAAATTGGTGCCACCCAATGGGAAAGGTGTCTGGCAGCATGCTTTCCCTGCCACCTGTGAATTCATTGAGGACAAGGACCAGGACCATATGTTTGTCATCTGTCTGGTTTGAGCACCATGCCAGGCACTGTGTCAATACCCAGTAAACGCTGAATGGATGAAAAGATTTACAGACCTCCAGAGAAGCTGATTAAGTAATCCCACTTTTTGGAAAACTCCCTAAGATAGAGGGTTCTACATACAAACTCACAAAAAGAAGTAGCTCAAATGCACAAGTTGTTCTTTGTAAAAGAGAAAAATTGAAAATAACCTGAAAGTCCAAATCTGGAGAATTTGATTGTGTCAGTCTTCATAGTAGGATGTTACATAACCGTTTTTTTAAAGGAGCGCAAAGTTTGAAATAACACCGAACTGCTGTTACTGTGCTGGAAGGGAATATGCCAGAATGGTAATAGGGTTGTGTGTGGGTCATAAAACCCTGGCGGTTTTTGTTTGTTTTATTTGGCTGTGCTGAGTTGTAGTTGTGGCACCTGGAATCTTTGATCTTTGTTGCGGCATGCGAGATCTAGTTCCCCTGACGAGGGATCAAACCCAGGCCCCCTGAATTAGTAGCTCGAAATCTTATCCCTTAGACCACCAGGAAGTCACACCCCTGGCATTTTAAAACAGTATTTCCAAACTCCAGTCACAAGTGAAGTTGATTGGCTGGTGACTCACATGCGTGCCTGTGAGGCTGTGAGATGGAGTGGGATGTCACAAAATCCAGTGTGTCTCCTTTGCACTGTTAGCATCAAAGTTCTTCAGAGCCCCTCTATTCAGTCTCACAAAGGTCTCACCTCAGCACCCATTTGTTCCATGTTTTTATAGCTGCAAGATATCTATAGCCACACGTTAGGAATATGTGGGTCTGGGTGTCTCCTAACTCACCCATCTTCTGCTCCTAACTCTCTACTCCTATGGACCATATTAAGCCTAAACATCATCAGCATCATTAGTCAACGTTTACTGAGTGCTTACTATGTGCCAGACCCTATTCATGACTCTTTACATGGATATAATGAATACAGCAGTCTTGAGGGTGGATAAGAATATTCTCCCCTGATTAAATGAAGAAACTGAAGCACAGAGATATCAGTGAGACCTGGACTCAGTCTGAAAGAGTCCTAAGTCTACTTTTTCAACCACAGTACTCTGTTGCCTCCTTGAAATGGGCAAATTGGAAGGGTGAAAGCAGAAAGTCGAAAGCCTTCTTACAGAAGATGAGTTGTTCCTTAGCTTCGGGGTTAAAGAGATGAAACGCCAGAAAGTCTGTCTTGGCAGTGACTTGATCAAAAAGTCAAGTTATTTTCTGTATACTTTTTCCCCAGTTAATATCTCAGGACTATAGAGGAGCTTAAAAGAGTCCCCCTTGCCACTTAGATTTTAAGGTTTTTTGCTTTGATGGCAGTTGGTTTCTTATTGTAATTAACACTGAAAATTAGACTGCTATACAAATCTCTCTCTTCTGTACTGTTAGGAAAAGGTGGCTGCGATTGCAGAACCTTTTTTTTTTTTAGCTGTGAACTCTTTAAAGAAAAGATATCACAAAAGACCAAGTGTGTTAAGCAGGTTAGAGAGAATCTTAGCCTTGATTATGGCTCTGAGGGAGCTGCTGTCGGGGTGAGGTGGAACCCAGTTGCGTCCTTGTACATCTCGCTCATGAGAAAGGCTTGCCTTCGAGATTCTGATTGCCCCTCCTGGCTTTCTTTAATTTTTTTCTTTTTTAATATATACTTAGTAAAACGTAAAAATTTTAGTTACACCGCTCAGTGGCTTTGACAAATGCATGCCACACATAACCCATGCCTGGTCGACATCCAAGACAGCCCGTCACCCCAGAAGCTTTCCTTATGCTCCTTTGTTGCCTTTGCCCCACTCAGAGATAAGCCAGGTTCTGATTTTTTATATGGAGGATTAGTTTTGCCCAGACCTTTTTAAAGGAGCCATAGCATTTGGTCTTGTGATTCTGTGACTTAGTCACCCACCTAGCCTGGGAGTGTTGCCCCCTCACTTATGGTGGCTCTAAATCTCTCCACATGGCAAGAGAAGAAGTGAAGGGGAAGAGTGGCCAGGCATTCACGCCCTCCGCCTCAGACTCCCACTGGGAACATCCATGTCTGGCATCCATGTCTGGAGCTGGATGCTTGAGTGACTTTACCTGACGTTTTCTTTTAGGCCCCAGGAGGCTAGCGGTCTGCCACTAGACAGCACAGGAGTACATTACACATTGTGGCTGCTGCTGAGTCTTTATTTCCACAGTCACCCATGCTCTCCCAGTTATAATTGCTTTTTTCACTAGGTTAGCTGTGGAAAATAATCCTTCCCTACTCATATTCCTCCTGATTATACCAGGTCATTTGCTGTTGGTAACTGGTAGGTCTTAAGTCCTTTAAACTTACCTGAGGGACTTCCTGGAGGTCCCCGTGCTCTATGCTTTACTTAGCGACCTAAATCACTACAGCCAGGCTCTTTGGTTCCAATAACACTGATACAATAGTCACTGTTTCTTTTGCACCTAGAACCTGCTAGACATTGTGCTGTATTCCTTCTCATTCAATCCTGGTAACAATCCCATAAGGTCAGCATAATCCCTGGTTTTACAAGTGCAGAAATTGGGGCTCAGAAAACATGAAACTTGCCCGAAGCTCACAAACCTGGAATTTGAATAAATCATTGCCTAAAACCACTTTTCCTTCTGTGTTAGTCCCAGCTTCCAAAGTATTAAAAAAACAATGACTTGTTTCTCCCCACGAAGACTCTGTGGGACTCTCTGCATCAAAAGCAGCCTGCGTTACTTTGCCAAGTGGGGGAGTCCGGGCTGCAGCAGTGACGCTCGGGCTGAGGGGAGCAGAGCACGCGTCTTGACCTCCATTGGCGGCTCCTCACTCTTTCTTTAAGCTGGACGTTATGCTGGCGGCAGTTTTACCTGGCCCTTTCTGTTTAATGCCCCCTTAATGCATGGACAAAAACTCCCTCTTGTGGCAAAAGCATACCTCTTCTGAGCACTGATTGAAGAAACCTTTTTCTCAAGAGAGAAAAGTCCTCTCTTTTAGTGAGGTGAGTGCTTTTTTTCTCTTGTTTTGGTTGCCGTGGACCTTCGTCGCTGCTGTTGTAGCCCGAGAGCAGGGGCTACTCTCTAGGCGTGGTGCGTGGCCTGCTAAGCCCACCCTTCTCTCGTTGCAGAGCACAGGCTTGAAAACGCTCGGGCTTCAGTGGCTGCAGCACACAGCCTGGCTGTTGTGACACGTGGGCTTATTTGCTCTGCGGCATGTGGAATCTCCCCGAATCAGGGATCGAACCTATGTCCCCTGCGTTGGCAGGTGGATTCCTACCCACTGTGCCACCACGGAAGTCTGATGAGTGAATTATTATGTTGAGGTTTTATCTCACGGTTGTGGATTGAAGTTCGGTGGGCTTGTAACCAATACTTCAGTCCTGGAAACTGAAATTCTTCCCTGCTTCCTTTCAATGTGAAATAAGCAGTGAATTTCAGAGTACTTCTGTTGCTGTGGCATGTCAGGCGAACAGTTTTTTTTTTTTTTTTTTTTTAATAATGATGGCATTTTTATCATCTTGCCAATCTGCATAGTGTTTTAGAGACAGAATTTTCATCATGTCTCTACACGACCATCTTTATTTGACCGAAGGTAGATATGGGAGACAGGATAACGCCTCCCCACTCCCAGGATGTTCATGTTCTAAGCCCTAGTACCTATGAATGTTTTACCTTAGGTGGTAGAAGGGACTTTGCAGATGTGATTACATTAAGGATCTTTGAATGGGAAACTTAGCCTGGCTTATCTCAGCAGGCCCAGAGGCATGACAAGGATCCTTAGAAGACAAGAGGACTTTCCTGGTGGTCCCCTTCTCCTCCTGCTTCAGTCATGTCCAACCCTTGGTGACCTCATGGACTGTAGTCTGCCAGACTCCTCTGCCTATGGGATTCTCCAGGCAAGAATACTGGAGTGGGCTGCCATGCCCTCCTCCAGAGGATCTTCCCGATCCAGGGATTGAACCCACATCTCTTAAGTCTCGTGCATTGGCAGGCAGGTTCTTTATCACCAGTGCCACCTGAAAAGCCCATAGAATGGAGATCAATTCAGTTCAGTTCAGTTGCTCAGTCATGTCTGACTCTTTGCAACCCCATGGACTGCAGCACGCCAGTCCTTCCTGTCCATCACCAACTCCCAGAGTTTACTCAAACCCATGCCTATTGAGTCGGTGGTGCCATCCGACCATCTCATCCTCTGTTGTCCCCTTCTCCTCCCACTTTCAATTTTTCCCAGCATCAGGGTCTTTTCCAATGGGTCAACTCTTTGCATCAGGTGCCAAAGTATTGGAGCTTCAGCATCAGTCCTTCCAGTGACTATTCAGGGTTGATTTTCTTTAGAATTGACTTGTTTGTTCTCCTTGCTGTCCAAGGGACTCTCATGAGTCTTCTCCAACACCACAGTTTGAAAAACATCAATTCTTTGGCACTCAGCCTTCTTTATGATCCAACTCTCACATCCATACATGACCACTGGAAAAACCTTGCTTTGACTATTCGGACCTTATTGGCAAAGTGATGTCTCTGCATTTTAATATGCTGTCTAGGTTTGTCATAGCTTTTCTTCTATTAACAAGCATCTTTTAATTTTATGGCTGCAAAGCAATGTGACAATCAAAAGAGAGAGACTGGTGGATGCTACACTCTTGGCTTTGGAAGTGGAACTGTGATCCACAAGGTGTGCAGGCAGTCTCTAGATGTTAGAAAAGACGAAGATGTGTGTTCTCCCCTAGAATCCCCATAAGAAGAGCAGTGTTGCCAACTCACTTTAGACTTCTGACCTCCAGAACTGTAAGAGAGTAAATTTTATATCAGTCAAATTAAGTTTGGTGGTAACAAATACCACCACCACCACCCCCCCTTTAGCAGTATGAAACAACAGAGCTTTATTCCCAGCTCCTGTTCCATGTCCATCTCAAGTTGGAGGGGCTCTATGCCATGTCCTTACACCAGCATCTGGGTTGATAGAGCTTCACCGAGTAGAACATAGCTGGCCGCCAGGAGAGGATCAAGGGAACATGAGAAACATAAGGCACATTGGCCTTAAAGACTTCCTTCCAAAAGTGACCATATTACTTATCTTCAGTCTCTTAACACCACAACAAGTCACACAGCCGTGTCTAATTCAGAGGGACAGAGAAGGAGAAGAAGGCTATCGGTAAGGAATGCTAATTGCTACCAAACTCTTCTTCCTTAATAGTGATTTTCTTGGATACCGTTTTAGAGTTTATTATTGGCTAAATATTCAGGATTATATCAATATATCCCAGCCTGCCTCTGGGACTTGTCAGTGTATACAGGTCAAGTATAATATCGCTGGTTTTTAATCTTTGCTAAATACGTGACATACTTGCCAATTAAAGTAGGTGCCGTGCAATTTAAGGTGGCCTGTAGAGGGCATGCCTCCTTCTAGAATCAGGGCCCTTTGATTGGTGTCACACTGTTACAGTGCACTACCGTAATCCCCTTGCTAATAGATGTGTATTTATAAAGGTTAATTTTGTCATTTGAAAGATTAATTTGACTAAAGAGTAATTTATGCAGAGCCTTGTAATTTTCACTGGAGTTTACAATATGACCTTTTCATTTGCTGCTTTTATTCCTTTGGTAAACATGTATTAAAGGGCTTTTATTACCTTTTTTTCTTTTTCAGGATTTGGTTTCCTTGGGTTCTAATTATTTCTCAAACAGGCCTTCTTCAATGACATGATAAATGTCTATAATGTAGATTACAGACATGTTACTATGTAACCAGTTCAACGAGCATGTTAGATTTTATTTGTCAAAGTGAATAATTGTGATGGTCATTTAGCGCATTCGGTCCTTTCCAACGCCCTTTTTATGCACCTGTGAGGATCCTAACACCAGAAGGAGGGAGGGCGGGCACGTGAAATTGCCGCCCTTTACCAAGGACGGATCGGACGGCGGACCAGAGAAGCTGCCGCCTGCTTCTCAGTTTGACCAGATAGGTCATGATCGCACTAAAAAAGAAGAATAATTATCCTCTGACTTGGCTAACGTGGAGTAGGTTCATGCAGCCAAAACTTCCACGGCCGCTTCTCTTCTTTGAGAACTGTCTGTTGTACTTCCTTCCCCAAGTGTGGTCTGAATGGATTTAGCTCAGGTTAGTTTGAGGTGTTTGTGGAACCTGGCACATGGTTCATCATTTCAAATTCGAAAGAGATGGGGAACTATCATATATAATCTACACATTTTCCTGGTGAGAGAAGCCCTTTTTTTTCCCCTGGGAAAAAATAATATAGTTATGCAAATACAAAGACAGTATGGTGACTCCTCCGTGGTTCAGCCTAAAGTAACTATGGAACACGTAGCCGTTATTTTATCATCAAATTTGCCGTTGTCCTGGTCATCTCAGTATTCTTGAAGAAAAACCAAAGCCAACTTCGCCAGGCTCCCAGATCCGCCACTATCTGGACTACAAGCCCTTGTCTCTGTTTCACTGAAGCCACCGACTTGCATGATCACTCCGGACTATGTTATCAGTCATCACACTGCAGAGCCTAGGCAGTCTTAAACTCAGACATTTTTCTGAGCCCAACTTGGTAACTTAAGAACTTTCTCACTCTTGATTTGTTCTGCTCTTGTTTCTGGTTCTCGAGACAGGCCGGCTGACCCTTTTACTTTGTGCCTGCTGACTCCCTTCTGTCTTCACTTCCTTTCCCATGTGACGAAGCATGTTCCTTAGCATTTGAGATGATTCCTGTCTGTCCGAGGACAGTCAACTGTCCCAGTTTGCTCAGGACCAAGGGGCTTCCTCAGAGCTAAGATGGGAACAGTCATTTTTTTAGAAAGTTATTTATTTATTTTTGGCTGTGCTGGGTCTTCACTGATGCTCACAGGCTTTGTCTAGTTGCAGCGAGTGGGGGCTCCTCTTTCTTGTCCTGGGGCACAGGCTCCGTGGGGTGCAGGCCTAGTTGTTGCAGCACACGGGCCTGGTTGCCTTTTGGCATGTGGGATCTTTGCAGACCGAGAATCGAATCCATGTCCCCCGCATTGGCAGGTGTATTCCTATCCACTGGACCACCAGAGAGTCCATAAAATGGGGACAGTCTTGCACAGGCAGGAAGTTGGTCGCCCTAATCCACTGTTTTCATATGTGGAAATACTCCATGATGGTGCCATGTACATCTCTTCCCACCACTGTGTCCAGTGACATTGCACGGGTAGCTCAGAATCAACCATGGAGGAGGATTTATACCATGGAAGTCTACAAATGCTTCAAACTAGGGCTTGACTTGCTTTGTTGATTTTCTAGATTGAAGGTGATACAGAGAAAATGTTAACGTAGGTTAAATTTAAAAGTATGCTTTTTGTGTAGCCCTTAGATTGTGAGTAGAACCAAAAGTTGGGTTAAGATTTTGCAGTATTCAAAAACTATTATCTGATTCAGCCAAGAAGTGACTCATGTATCTGACAGAAAAATGAAGTTCCAAAGTATGTCTGAGTGGTGACACTCTAGCCCTTGTCCTTCACATCAGACATCAGCATTCACATCAGAAGTAACACTCTTTCAGGAGAGCAAGCAAAGGTTGACTGTTGATATAGAGTTGGGCAAAAACCCAAGAAAGCATTTTGGGAGAATAAGATACTGTGGGGGGCAGATGGGCAGGGGAAGAACTTCCCTGGCAGTCCAGTGGTTAGGACTCCATGCCTTCACTGTCTGGGCAACTAAGATCCCATGTACTGTGCGGTGCAGTTAAAAAAAAAAAAAGATACCACGTGAAATTTACAATAAAAGGATGGTATATTTCATTATTTGTAAAATGTGTGCTTCATATTCTTCCTATCAGTAAAGTTTATAATAAGCTTACATACGTGTGTGGGTTCGTGTGTATGTATATATTTACATGCATGCATGCGTACGTCTTCCTCTCTGGAAAGTCAGTTCTTAATTGAGTGGGGGAGGGAGCAGTTTTGTCCTCAAATTAGCCAGGGATCCTGTTAAACATCCTACATGTAGAGGACAGGCCCCACAGCAAAGATTTAACCAGCTTAAAATGACAATGGTGCCAAGTTTAAGAAACTCTAGGCATATATAAGAAATATAAATTACTTCAGTTATACCTAACTTTTACCCATTAAGAATCCAAAATCTTGTTTTCTTGATTGGATTTTTTATATTGAAGTATAATTGATTTTTAATATATTGATTTCTGGTGTACAGCAAAGCGGCTCGCTTATATATATAGACATTCTTTTTTTTTAATATTCTTTTCCATTATTGTTTATCATAGGATATTGAATATGGCTCTCTGGGCTGTACGGTAGGACCCTGTTGTTTATCTGTTCTGTATATAAAAGCTTGGACCTCCCTGGTGGCTCAGATGGTAAAGCGTCTGTCTACAATGCGGGAGAGCCGGGTTCGGTCCCTGGGTCGGGAAGATCCCCTGGAGAAGGAAATGGCAGCCCAGCCCATCTGCTGACCTCAACCTCCCACTCCGCCCCTCCCTCAGTCCCCGCCCTGCTGGCAACCACCAGACTGTCCTCTCCGCCCGGGTTTCTGTCTCATGGGTAGGCTCGCCTGTGTCGTAGTTTAGATCCCACATGTAAGTGATGCCGTACGGTATTTGTCTGTTCTCTTTCTGACTTCACTTGGTACAGTAATCTCTAGGTCCACCCATGTTGCTGCAGTGGGCATTATTTTGTTCTTTTTTATTTATTTTTTATCCCCTTGTATCTATGTGCCACATCTTCTTTACCCATTCTTCTGTCAGTGGGTTGTTTCCCTGTCTTAGCTATTCCAGATAGTGCTGCTATGAGCATAGTGGTGCATGCGTCTTTTCAAATTATAGTTTTGTCTGGGTATAAGGCCAGGAGTGGGATTGCTGGATGATAAGGCAACTCTCTTTTCAGCTTTTTGAGGAACATCCACACTGTTCTCCATAGTGGCTACACCAATTTACATTCCCACCAGGAGTGCAGGAAGGTTCACTTTTCTTCACACTCTCGCCAGCATTTGTTATTTGTAGACTTTTTAATAATGGCCATTCTGACTGATGGGAGGTGGTACTTCACTGTGGTTTCGATTTGCATTTATCTAATAATTAGTGATGTTGAGCATCTTTTCATGTGCCTGCTGGCCATCTCTATGTCTTCTTTAAAGAAGTGTCTGTTTAGGTCCTCTGCTCATTTTCTGAATGGGTTGTTTTGTTGTTGTTGAGTCATATGAGCTGTTGATATATTTTGGATATTAAGCCCTTGTCAGTCACATTGTTTGCAACTATTTCCTCCCATTCTGGATTTTTGTTTCATTTTTCTGCTTTGTCTTTTTGGTTGTTTTTGTCTTGTTTATTATTTAGTGTACTTCATGATTGCAGAATAACTTACATACAATGAAATGCTCCAATCTTAAATGTATAGTTGGATCAGGTTCGACAAATGCACAGAATCATGTAGCACACACCCCATCGATATATGGAGTGCTTTCATCACCCGCTAAAGTTCCCTTTTGCCCCTTCCCAGTCCTCTGATCTGATTCCCAAAACAACCATCTATTTTCTGTAACTTTCCATTATCCTAGATTTACCTGTTCTGGAACTTAATATAAATGAAGTTATGCGCTGTATATGTTCTTAATGTCAGCTTCTTTTACATTGCGTGTTGTAAAAATTCATCTGTGTTGTGTGTATCAGTTTGATCTCCTCTTATCACTGAGTAATACTTCATTGTATTAATATGCTATGTTCTTTTAAAATCCATTTTCTTGTTTATCGATACAAGCTGTTTCCAGTTTGGACAAATATGAATAGAGTTGCTATGAGTACAAGACTTTTGTTAACGTGTTTGCATTTCTCTTGGATAAATATCTAGGAATTAAAAGCTTCATATGATGGTTGTGTATTATAACTTTAAAGAAATTAACAGCTTTAATCTTTGGTCTACACATTCCATATTTCATACTTTTTTTTGGTAAGGAGTAAAATTACACATATAAAGAGGCCAGTGTGCTGCTTAGCATAGGTAAGGGCTTGACTTATTAGCTGTTATTATCTTGAGTTGGCATACAAGGTCGTTCGGGTTTTCCTATAACATATTTTTTTTTTTCCTATAACATTTTGTGGAAAAACCCTTAACAAACTTTTTGGCCAGCCCAGTATTTACTCTCTCTAGCCAGTGATGTCCAGCTGCCTCTTTCTGGAGCGCTAGATCTGTACATCTCTCTGCCTGCTCATGTAGCCTCAGGGCTCCGCTGTCCCGCAGGCAGCTTCAGCTTGGCTTGTGCCAACCCGGGCTCTTCTCCCCGTCTCCACCCCAAACTCATTCTCCTCTCACATGCCTCGGTAGGGTGGATCCTCTCAGGTGCCCAGTCCCCCAGGCCTGTTGATTCTGTGGCCTTAATAGCTCCCCATGTGTCCATTTCTCTCCACTGTTGCTCCCTCTGTCCTGACCTTCAAGACCTGTTTCCTGGCTCACTACACAGCCTTGTAATGAGACCCAGTCCCCGAGCCCATCACCTGCACTGCAGCCAGGGGGGACTGTCCCGAGTGAAGACCGCATCCTGTCAGCATCAGCAACAAGCCTTAAGGCTTTCCAGGATGAGGTCTTAGCCCCTCATACTCCTTTCAAGGCCTTCGTGCTCCAGCTTCATCTCCTCCCTCTGTCCATAAGCTCGGCTCCCACCCCCTAGATTTCTCCTCCTGCCCGATCTTCTGCTTAGAGGCCTTTGCCCATGCTGCTTATTCTACATAAATACCCTTCCCTCCCCCAGCAAACACCCCTCACAACTCAGCCCCCATGACTGCAAGCTCTAGGAGGCGTTCTCTGCCACCCCGCACCTTTCCCCTTGAGTCGGGTCAGTGCCCCGGCGCCTCCGCGCTTTGCTGTGGCCCCCGGTTCTTACCCCTAGTGTGGCTCTCATCACACACCTCACCCCGACCCTCAACTGACCTCTGAGTGTAGGGACCATCTTTCACTTATCCTGACATCCCCAGGGAATCGGAATGCTTGTGCTGGCGGTGTAGAGCGTTCACTGAATTCGCCGCTGGACCTACTGGGAGGTGGCGTCAGAGAGCCGAGCCAAGCAGCGTGGGGAACTGCTGTGTCCTTACCCATTTGTCTTGTCCTCACAGCCTGATGAAAACTCACTGGATTTTTCCTCTTGTATGCTCCGGCCTGGGATCAAAAACGCTCAGGAGCTGGCTTGCGGGGTGTGCCTCTTGAATGTGGACTCCAGGAGCCGGGTAAGTCACCACCTCCTGCCACACCACTTCCCTGGCAGAGCACGTCCCCGACAGGACCCCACCTGGGCCACTTCTGCAAGGTCTGCAAGGCGGGAGCTGATCAAGTGCTGAGGTGGGACCACGGAAGCAGAGACCTCCTTCCGAGGGGCGATGCGGGGAACTGTTGCAGGAGTGGATACAGGTCTTGCCTTTCTGTTGGGGGGCTCATTTGCCTTGTGCCTGCAGCCCCCTCTGCACGCAGGGTGGCGCAGGTCAAACGGTCGACCTGTAAGGACTTGTTTGCAGGCCAGAGGCCCTGTGCTGGGAATCTTGTTGACATTATGGTTTCAACATTATTTCAGAAAGAAGAGAAGCCTGCAGAAGAGCATCCTAAAAAAGTATGAACCACTTACTCGTTACCTTAGTGTCTCCCATCTTAATTTTGAATGTGGAGGGCAAGTTCAGTGATTCCACTGCCATCCTGAGCTGTTCCAATCATAGGTGCTTTGCTGAGTCCTTTCCATTCCCACAGTGTCTGACTCAGTCAATGAACGTGTCCACGCGGGTCACTTCCGTCTTGTGTGCATGCTTTGTGGCTCAGAGTTGGCTTCTGGTGTGGCGGTTATTTTCCTCTGGGAGGAACAGGGTAACAGAAAGAGCAGCTTCTGGAAGACCAGGTCATCGTGACACAGAGGAGGTGAAAGAGCTTCAGCCCTTGGCTGTTAGCAGACAGAAACAAATTTGGGAGGGGGCGAGGAGGTTAGAGTTTAGGTTTAGAAAACACCCCAAGAAGTGGTTGAGATTAGGCCTGGCTGGCTGTAACTCACCTGCAAGCATTATTCATTTGGAAAGCATTCTTCGGTGTTTGGTATCTTTTTCACAAGCCCTGTACCTATTTGGACATTTTAATGATGTCAGTTCGGCTCTCAGCTCCCAGTGGCATTAGACCCATTTTAATCTTGAGTTTTCTCTGATGATAGGGCTATATGAGCCTCTGAGACCTCAGGGATGGCATGTAACAGTCAAATGCCAGCCTCAGGGAAGGGCTTCCTTCTTCTCAAAGAGATCAAAATGATTCCCCGGCCCTTGGCTATTTTCATTCCTGTGTCATGACCCCTGCCAACCCCCCACAGTCTCTGTGTGCCTTTTCTAGGAAAGATTTGGCCTCCTTTTGCTGAAACTGGGTTTAACAGTAAAGATTTTTTTATGCCTTTAATTAGCAGCACAAAACTTTTCTCGCTTGAATTCCTGTAGCCACCTGCTCAGCTTTTGTGTGTGTGCCATCTGGCCTTAGCCTCTGTTTCCTGGAGCGGGTCCGTGCTGGCTGCCAGTCAGCGCCTGGGCATTGGGGGGAGCCTGACCACTCCCCCTCCATGTCTGTTTCTTCCTGGCAGGCATTCAACTCGGAAACTGACAGCTTTAAGCTGGCATACGGGGGACACCAGTATCACGCCAGCTGTGCCAACTTCTGGATCAACTGCGTCGAACCGAAACCTCCCGGCCTGATCCTGCCTGATTTGCTCTGAAAGCTCCTGACAGCTCCTCTGTGACCAGCTGGGTTTGTTTTTTTCCACCACACCCCTTGGGGTGACAGGGACCAATAAATGGAATGTAAGTGCTGTGGAGCTCCCCCTGACCCCATCAGGAAGAAAGCCTCAAGAAGTGTGGGGGTGCTGTGCAAGTTCCCAGTCTTTCCACAGACAACCTTTGCCCCCAAGTTCCCATGGCCAGTCTTTGGGATTTCAGGTCAAACTGCCCTACCCAAACTGCACATGGCACTGGAAGTTTGCTAACTTATCTCTGGGTCTCTTAAGATGTTTTAAAGTATGGACCACAATTGCCTTTATCTAAGGAATAATTTGCTGCTGCAGCATTGAAACTGTGAAGAATTGACATTTGACGAAAAATAAATTCTTGCTCTAGGACTGGAGTCGGAAGGATATTAAGCCAGTGTTTGTGCATCTGGAACATTTACTGTTTCTATGAAGTAGAATGCATTTAGCCACATTTAGTGTGTTAATATCTAAAATGAATAGAAAGGAGGGGAATTGTGATTAAATGGATATTCTTTTTATAGAAAAATTTCTGCTTCTCTCCACTGGACAACGGCAGGTGGTTGAGGGCATATTTACCAACTTTACTGTCGCAACAGAACCAGTTCTCCACTCTGTTCCTGCGTTTGTAAGACTGGCAGCTTTCAAGAAAACTTTCAAAGCATACCTGGGAACTTTGCAGTGGAGAAGAACGTTCCAGAGCCCTGAATCTTGCTGTGTCTAGATGAATATCATTGCCCTTGGGGCCTTCACTGAAAGCCTTGTGTTACCTCACACACAGACTGTGAATATGGCTTTTTTTTTCGAACAAGGTTTGGAAAGGCAGCTGAATGAGATCTCTTTGCGAGGCCTCTGTCCAGATTTCCAAAAATGCCTGCACAGGGATCAATCTCTCTGTGAGAGACCTGGAAATTGTTCAGGGTTGGACAGTGGAGCTCATGACCCAGCAAGGAGAAGAGTAAGGTGTGTATTTGTGGGAGAGGCATGTGACTTACAAGCGATGGCAGGAAATTGTTCAGAACCAGCACTGAATTTTAGGAGGAAAAGGCTCATGCTCTCTGTTGGCTTTTTTTTTTTTTTTTGGCCTCACAGTGTGGCTTATGGATCGTGTACCCCCTACCAGGGATTGAGCCTGCATCTTCAGCAGTGAAAGTGCGGGTCCAGACCACTGGGGCACCAGGGAATTTCATCCTCCTCTCTGGTGTAGGGAATTTTCTCTGCCACTTAAACCGAATGCATAAAATCGGGGGTGGTGGGAAGTCAAGTAGTAAGGACTGTCTTGTTCCTGGGAAGAACACGTCAATCTAGGACACACATTTCTGTTGTGAATTACGTGCTTATGAAGCGATTTTAAACCTTGTGTGTTTCACTGTGTGGCTTACGCCCTCTGACATGGACTTAATTTTTGTTTGTAAACTGGAAAAGTTGGTTTTGTCTGTATAATTGCTGCTTTACATAACTAATTAGATCATTTTTCCCTCCTCAGGACAAAACTTGGGGCAATTCGATTTTGCTCCATCTTAGCATCTTTTACTTCCACCCTCCCCAAGAAAGGTAGAGAACTTTTTCATCCCTGAGCTGTCAAGGCTTCCGCTTTACCCGGCTGCATGCCAGGATGCGCAGGCACATGTTGATGAGGTAAATTTGCTTTTTCTCCCCTGTTGCAGATGATACCATCTCCGGCTGCTGATAACCAGAACAGCTGTCTTGGAGTTGTTACCTTTGCCCTCCACAGGGCCAGTGGGTGTTAGTGACGGCACAAATGGGCTGGTTTCTAGTAAACTTTGCTGGGGCCTCCAGGCTCCACTTCAGCCTGAGCAGCGCCTCAGGTTTCGACATGGCACCAAAATTCAAGAAGCCTTCTCATTGGTCTTATACATTCCATGATAGACCATGGTCACAGATCTACCTTTGCAACAAGAAACGTCTCTCAGTTTGACAGAATTTCCATAGCTGAGACATTTTTGGAAACGCTGTGTGGACTGTTACTCTGTTACAGTCGTCCATATTGATGAATGCTCACCTGTTGAACTAGATAGGTTTCCCTTTCTACATGTATTCCAGAACGCCTCCTATCAAACTCGAAAGTATAATTACTGCTGACCTTAGCAAGTACGATAGGCTTAGTCACTTCATGGGAGGTGCCAGAGGAAAACCACAGCAGGCATCAACGAAAAGCCTTTGCTGCAGAGTACTCACTACTTTCAGTATCTTGCTTAGTATTAGAGATGCTTTATTAGATCTGCCAATAAAGATTTGGGGAGTGTGGAATATCATCGCGTTGGTTTTCTTTACACAGGTTTATTAAAATGAGTCAACACTGCATTCAGCTTCACCTCCGTGCTTGTTAGCCAAGAGCCCAGTGTCCTTGGAAACAGTAACCAAGGTTACTCACTTCCATACAATGCATTGTGCAAGCTGCTTCACCCCCCTGCTTGAGTGGCAATTAGCAAGCTCTGTTTTGGTGGTGTATTTTGCCTTTAAATTTTTTAAGGCTGTGTAGTTTTTGTCTGGACATGCCTGAGACAGCAGCAGCACAGGGTATGTCAGGATACTATTTATGCTTTGTTTTTTCCTGTGGCTACTGGCTAGCAGTTCATAGAGGTTGCTTATTTTAAATTATCAATGTATTTGGTGTGCATCTACATGATTTATTTACAGGTGCCTTCTAATTGCTTTTTATTTAATGACTAGTGTGTTCTTAAGCTTAGAAAAAATGACAGGGCCTTTATGATACGGATCACTACAAAAATTCCCCTCACATCTTGGAGGCCACACACCTTCCTTTGTGACTGTTAGCTAATAAAGCTGACATTTAGCTTAGAAAGGTGCTGACTCCCTAAGTGTTAAGAGCGCTCTCGGCTACAGCCCAGCACCGACGTGGGCCAGGCTCTCTGCAGGAAACTGCTCTTCATTACAAAGAACCTGTCTCCAGGTGTTCTCTCCCTGCGTCCAAAGGTGATTTTTGGCTATTTCTCCAGAGACCACCAGACCTAGAGTCTGCCTTCGTGTTGTGGGAGCCCACCCTCCGCAACCAGTGACTGTTTTGTTTTCCAATTGATTTTTGATCATGTGCTGCCAAGGCATTTATGGGTTGCTCTGATTTCCCACAGAAACTATTAATTTCATTTTAATTTTCCCATGCAGACAATAATGGCACATGTTTCTAAGTGAGCAAATTTTAAAAATTAGAATACAGAGGGAGACCATTGCCACAAACCAGGTAAAATCTGAAGAATGTGATTTATATAAATATGCAGCTACTGGCCTTATAGGTAGGGCTTCTTGCCACACAAACACAAAATCTGGGAAATTTTTCTATGGGCAAGCAGGCTACAACCTACCTGGCAAACGAAGTAAAAGCAAGCTGTTGCTGGGACAAGTGGCTCTCCTAGAAAAGGAAGGGGCAACCTGGGAACTCCCTGTGGCTTCCCAGGGGCATGGAATAGAGACACTGGCAGAAACGTGTACCTACTCCCTATGTGTTGTCGGATTTATGAGGGGCAGTGACATCTCCAAGTTTCAACAAAGGAGACCATTGTGTTAGCTTATCATTTGTGCTGAGGCTTGGTTTAGGGCATTTTTGTGTAAGTCAGGAGGCAGGCAAAGGGGGCAACCTTTTGTGAAAACAGTTTCTTTCATGGAGGAATCACTGCATTGGTGCCCTCCGGTTCCCAAGAGACGGCTGAGAACTGTGCTTTCTTAGAGTGGACACCATGCTGTTTTCTGCTGTCCCAGCATGGGGAGTGATGTTAATACCCGCCCATCTGCAAGGGTGGGGAATGCTGACATGGCTCAAGGGGATGCCTGTTTTAAGTAGCGTTCATAATTATCACAGGAGCTATACCCTTAATGGTTACTCAAGAGCTATCTTTTGTCCATCAACACACACACACACACACACCCTGAAATTCTCATTAGTAAAAATTCCAATATGTTAAGCAGATGTATTTATTAAAAATAATGCTAATATACTCCTGGGGCACACTGATTCCAAGAGGGTGTTTGCAGCAGATTGCATTATAATTATTTAACAGCTAAATAACAAAGGCTTTTTTTTTTTAACTTACAGTCACTAAATAATAGAAGGAAAGGAAAGAGTAGGGCTGATCCAGTGGAGACTGACGCTCCCTAAGCATTGGTTTGGTCGGCAGCCTGGGCAAAGCCTGTATCTAAAGGGTCAGTGGGGGTCCAAAGTGATTTCTGCACTGAGCTCCTCCCACGATGCCAAGAGGCATGGGGCTGAGAACAGAGCAGAACCAAACAGTTTATTAAACTGTTGAAACTGTTAAAAATGATTAAAAGCCAGTTCAAGATTTTCATAAACACTATTCCAAAATGTTAGTTTTAAAAATGTTAGTAGCAATGTGAGCATTCCCCGTGTCTTCCTCCCCTCCCCTCCCTCTCTCTCAAAATAAAACCTGAACACCCAGTGTAAAAAAAACACTTCGGGGAGGAGCATTTGTCCACCGTTTGGAAAGAAAGGTGAGGAGGGGAGCAGACGGCGTGTGGCAGGTGCTGGTACTGCTCGAGGGGCTGCTGCCGCAGGCTCGGGGGGCTCAGATCCCCCAGTAAGGCATCAGGTGGCGGGACTCCTTCTCGTAAACGTCTGGCACTATGCCGTAAGGTGTCTGTACCATCTTAACTGTCGACTTCCCAAAGAGCTGGCGCTCGTAGTCTATCAGCTGCCTCCAGAAGCCGACGTTGGGCCTGATGACGGGCCTCCGGGCTTTCACCCAGTTGTAGGCCTCCAGCAGGCACACGCTGTGAAATTTCATCAGGTACGCAATGCAGAGCGTGGCCGAGCGGCTGACGCCCGCGGCACAGTGCACCAGGGTGGCCCCGTGCTTCCTGCTCACGCTGTGGATCTTGTCGGCCACGGTGTCAAAGTACAGTCCGATGGGGGCGTGAGGCATGTCAGCCAGAGGCACTTTAACGTATTCAAACTGGGGCCAGTTGAAATTGGGGATCTCGATGGTCGCGTTCACAATGCAGGTGATGCCGCGCGCCTGGAGGAGGTGCCGGTTGGAGGCTACGCTGCCTCTGCCCAGGAAGAGCGAGGAGGTGATCTGCGCGATGCCTCCTAGGTCTCCCTCAGAAATCATCCGGGGGGCCATGAGAGTCCGGGGGAGCGTGCTGTGACCTCTGGAGCTCATGAAGACGCCAGCAATCACACTTGCATCGTTGGAAGCAAGACCAGAGTGTGCCGTTTTCCTCCACCAAGGAATCGGAAGTTAGTCGCCTTCCTGCAAGATACAGGTATCCGTCAGTACCCTAAATACTACTGATTCATCGCAGCCTTCTGCAGTGTCTGCGGGATGGGAAGGTGAGAGGGTTGGAGATGGTTCTTTTCTATAATAGCGTATTCTTTCCAGGATGGAGACAAATCATTTTCATTGATTAACAGGAAAGGTAGTCAAAGATGCCAACATGCACAATCAATGTAAAATTCAGCACTCTGATTTTTTTTTTTTTTTTTTAAGGCACTAAACAGAAAGTCTTCCTAGTTTAGGGCAAGTTAAAGACAGAAACAAGTACAGCTAATCCCTGATTAACAGCCTTGTGGGGTCCTGCTCTTACCGAGGGCAGGGGTGTTCAGTGGTAATAAAGAAGAGATCAGAACTTCTGATCCCGCCTAAGGCTGTGCTTTTTCACATATTCTTGCCTACCTCCACGGCTATGATGGCCATATTTTCATAAGCCTAACTCTAGACGTAGAGATCTTACAAAGGTGTAAAAATGATACCACTTTAGGTGTTATATTCCAATGAATGGCCTTTGTGGACTACAGAGATACTGAACTGGATCAGTTGTAGAAAAGCCAGGAGCCTACGGTCAACTCTGTCATATTTATTATTTGAGGCATCTGAATACCTGTACTCTGACATTTCCAGGGAAATGATCCCAGGTAACTTCAAGGCCATCGTAGCAAAAATTCACTCATCTAAGTTAATGAGTATTTTAGCTGACCTGACCCTGGATGTGGCCAAATCAGCCCAAGATCTTTCTAATGTCCAAGATGTATCGCCCTCCTGGCTTAAGATGTGTGTTGGAAATGAAGTTTAACAGGATGTCTACGGAGTCTTTCACACCACTTTAGTCTGTGCCCTGAGAAGTGTGCGTACCCCGACCCAGGACCCCGCTGGCCTGCCCGGCGTGATTCTAGTCAGAAAAACATCCCCGTTCCACAGAGGTGGCGCTGGGGCTACTCACTTGTGAGGTGTCTGGTTCCTCTGGAGTCCCGGGTCTGGAAAGTCTTATGTGAGGGAGTGCTGATCAGACCAGATACAAATCAGATCTGTAGAAAGACAAAGAGGTGGGAATGGGGTCAATCAGGAAGATCAAAAGAAATCCTCCTGGTTTTTTATTATGAAACTGGGTCTGACTGGAATAAAGCTAGGAAATGGAAAGCGTGTTAAATATATCTCCGTGTGTATTTAAAGAATGTGCCAGTGAGAACTATCAACCTGGTCCGGTGGCTAAGACACCATGCGCCCCATGCAGGGGGCCTGGGTTTGATCCCTGGTCAGGGAACTTGATCCCACGTGCTGCAAGTTAGGAGCTGGCAGGCTGCAAGAGTTGCGTTCACATGCCCATGTGCTGCAGCTGAGTCCCGATGCAGCCAGGTAAGCATTTTGATGAAGAAAAACTATCAACCCACGTCTCAGCTTTTTGTTAATATTTTTCACATCACGGGTTATGTGTCATTAAGTGCACTTCTGGCCACAGGGAAGACAGCATATTGAAACATCTGCTCACAGGACCTCCAAGAAGCGCACAGGAAGCTCAACTCTCTTCCCTGGGCCAGCAGCCAAGCCGGCAGGGTGGGGCTGGGTGCAGTATGCCAGATGCCACGCGGGGTGCCGCAGCCAAGCCGGGTGCAGGGAGCCAGCCAGCTCCGCAAGAGCAGCGGTGCAGAGGTGGCCTCCGCCAGGAGCGCCAAGCCCAGGAGGTGCTGGCGCTGGAGAGCAGTCTGAAACGGCTCTCACTGTTTGCTTGTTCACGCTGGCCCTCCCATTTACTCATTTAGGCAACAGTGTGAGCACCAATCAGCATTATTAAAAATGTGATTCTCCCCCAGTCACATGCAAATCAATGAAGTGAGAACACACCACACACAAAAATAAGCTCAAAATATAATTCATGACACCATAAAACTCCGACAACATGGGGAAAACAGTCTCTGACACAAATAGTACCAGTGTTTTCTTAGGTCAGTCTCCCAAGGCAATAGAAATAAAAGCAAAAATAAACAAATGGGACCCAATCAAACTTACAAGCTTTTGCACTGCAAGGGAAACCATAAACCAAATGAGAAGACAACCTACAGACTGGGAAAAATATTTGCAAATGATGTGGCAGACAAGGGCTTAATTTCCAAACTATATAAACAGCTCATACAACTCTTAAAAAACCCAACCAGAACATGGGCAGAAGACCTTAATACCAGACACTGAAAGGCATACAGATGACCAACAGGAACATGAAAAGAAGCTTATTGCTAATTATTAGAGAAATGCAAATCAAAACCACAATTAGGTACTACCTCACACCAATCCGAGTGTACATAATTTAAAAGTTTACAAATAAGTGCAGAAGGGGGTGTGGAGAAAAGGGAACCCTCCTACACAGCTGGGGGGAATGGAGGACAGAATGGAGGTTCCTCAAAACACTAAATGAGTTACCGTGTGTGCTTAGTCACTCAGTCGTGTCCGACTCTGAGACTCCACAGACTGTAGCCCGCCAGGCTCCTCTGTCCCTGGGGCTTTTCAGGCAAGATACTGGAGTGGGTTCCCATTCCCTCCTCCAGGGGATCTTCCCGACCAAACCCATGTCTCCTGTGTCTCTGCTTTACCTGCTGAGCCCTCAGGGAAGCCCCAGAGTTCCCATGTGGAATGTGGTTCAGTCACTAAGTCACGTCTGAGTCCAGCAATCCCACCCCTGGACATATATCCAGACAAAACTAATTTGAAAAGATACATGCACCCCAGTGTTCATAGCACTGCTAACAACAGCCAAAACATGGGAAGCAACCGAAGCTGCTGAATGGATAAAGATGGGATAAACACACACACACACTATGGAGTATTACTCAACCACAGAAAAGAACAAAAACGCCATCTGCAGCCACGCGGTTGGACCTAGATACCATCACACTAAGCAAAGTCAGAAAAACAGATACCGTGTGGGATAACTTACACGTGGAATCTGAAAGGTCACACACACAGATCCACAGAACAGAGACAGACACCGAGAACAGACTTGTCACAAACGACTGGGTGGCGGGGGAGGACCGCGAGTTTAGGGCCAGCAGATGCAAACGCCAATATTACATACAGGGTGGCGAACAACGCGGCGCTAGTGCATCAGCACAAGGAACCGTCTGCCTGTGATACACCAGCACGGAAAAGAACGTGTGTGTGACGGCAAACAAAGTCTGTTTTGTCCCTCTGCCTTTCCCAGGTAACCACTACACTTAAATTTTCTTTTGTTTGTTTTTTACAGCTCTGTAGAGCTATAACTGACATACAAGTTGATGTAAAATGATGTTTTGACACACGTACACTCGAGACACCATGACCTCAAAATGATAAACATATCCCTCACCCCCCAGAATGTCCTCATGCTCCTTTATAATCCATGCCTCCCTCACCCTCCAGCCCCATTCCCAAGCAACCACTGATCCACTTTCTGTCACTAGAGTTTACATTTTCTAGACTTATACAGTGGACTCATTCGATACAGGGTGTTTCTGTTTGGTTCACTCAGCATAATTATTTTCACATTCACCCAGGAAATTGTGTCTATTAATAGGTTATCCCTTTCTTTTTATTGCTGAGTGGTATTCCATTGTGCAGATACAGTTCGTTCATCTATTGACGCTCGTTTTAGACTAGCACAAGTAAGCTGATGTCAACATTAATGTTCAGGTGTTTGTGTGGATATTCCCCTTCCTTTCTCCTGGTTAACTACCTAGGAATGGAAAGTGAAAGTCTCTCAGTAGTGTCCGAGGCTTTTTGAGACCCCATGGACTGTATACAGTCCATGGAATTCTCCAGGCCAGAATACTGGAGTGGGTAGCCTTTCCCTTCTCCAGGGGATCTTCCCAACCCAGGGATTGAACCCAGGTCCCCTGCGTTGCAGGCAGATTCTTTACAGCTGAGCCACCAGGGAAGTCCATGGAGCAGAAGGGCTGGGTCATAAGACATGTGCATATTTAACATTTTCAAATAATTTTTAAACACTAGTTACAGCTTGCAACCTGTGGGGCAGGCTACCGTAATCCTCTCCAAAGACTTCAGAGGGTGAGCATTCTCTTCGCAATTTGCCTCTGCTGTGTTCCGGAGCACCCGTGTGTGCGGTACCCTGGATTTTGTGGCTGCCACCCAGGGGACACTTCTTGATCACCTACCTCTGGGGACAAACACGACTCTGGGCTGGCTACCAACACAGATCCCAATACACTCTCAGTCTTTCTGTGAGAGGCCTAAGGGGCCACTTCCACTTTGGCACGCTCTGGGGATGGGCACAGAGGTCGGCAGACACCATCTTTTTTTCTCCCTCTGCTTCACCCCCAACTCTCTGGGATCTTCTAGAAAGTAAATTGTATACTCATTTGGTACCCCAATTTTTGTGACGGCTGCCCAGGGAACACCAAGACTCATTATAATTAAATTGTTAAAAGTGAAAACACAAGAAAACTTTAATAAAAGCAGGAGAAAACAACTAGATACATACAAGGGAACCACCAGAAGGCTATCAGCAAGTTTTTCAGCCCAACTTTCCAGGTCAGAAGGGAGTGGCACGATATATTCAAGATGTTGAAAGGAAACACTTCCAGGCAAGAATACTCAGCAAAATTGTCATTCGGAATTTAAAGAACAAGTTTTCCATACTAGCAAAAGCTAAACCGGCCTTACAAGAATTAAGGCAACTTTCTTAAACTGAAAAATAAGGCCACTAAGTAGTAGTAGGAAAATACATGAAAATATAAATCTCACTGGTAGAGGTAAATATAGTACAATTTAGAAAAATAAAACGTAAAGGTAGTATGGATGAGTTACTCATAAAGCCACTATGAAAGTTAAAAAAAATACAGTAGAAAAAATATAATAGTTAAGGGATATACAAGAGAAAATGGTGTAAAATGTAAAAAAAAAATGGGGATAGAGGAGTAAAAATGTAGTTTTAGAATGACTGAAAGTTTGACTGTTATAAGTTATGTGTAACCCTCATGGTAATCATAAAGGAAAAACCTATTCATGGGAGATTTACAAAAGATCTGAGAAATAAAGAATCTAAACATACTACTATAGAAAATCATCAGGACTTCCCTGGTGGTCCAGGGGTTAAGAATCCACCTGCCAATGCAGGAGACATGGATTCAGCCCTGCTCCAGGAAGATTCCACATGCCAAGGGCCAGCTGAGCCCGTGTGCCACAACTGCTGAGCCCACGCACGGCGACCGCTGAAGCCTGAGCACCCTCGAGCCTGTGCTCCACAACAAGAAAAGCCCCGAGAAGCCCCCATGCCGCAACCAGAGAAAGCCCTCGTGCAGCAGTGAAGGCCCAGCGCAGCCATAAACAACAAATAAAATCATCAAGCCACAAAGTAGGACAGCAAGAGGACAGAGAAACCACAAAACAGCCAGAAAACAACGAGCCAGAGAGCAGTCAGGACACACTTATCAGTAATTACTTTAAATGTAAATGGACTAAATTCTACAATCAAAAGACAGAAAGTGGCTGAATGGATTTTTTTTTTTTTTTTTAAAAAGGCGTGCTGCCTACCTCTGATGTAAGGATATACAGACTGAAAGTGAGGATGGGAAAAGATACTCCATACAAATGGAAACCGAAAGAAAGCTAGGGTAGCTACACTTAATACGGGACTTTCTACTCCATTTTCATCAATGGACAGATCATCCAGACAGAATATCAGTAAGGACACACGAGCTTTAAACAAACACGTTAGACCAGGTAACCTTAGCACATGTACACAGAACGTTTCATCCAAAAGCAGCAGAATACAGGTTCTTGTCAAGTGTACATGCTACATCTCCAGGACAGATCACAGATTTAGGCCACAAAACAACTCTTAATAAACTTAAGAAGACTGAAATCACATCAAGCATCTCTTCCACCCACACCACTCTGAAACCAGACAAGAGGAAAACTGGAAAATTCACAAGTAAGTGGAGATTGAACAACATGTTACTGAACAACCAGCGGGTCACAGAAGAAAACGAAAGGGAGATGAAAGCACACCTGTGACAAACAAAAGTGGAGACACAGCACACCAGAACTTACGGGAGACAGCAAAAGCAGTCCTAGGGAGTTCATAATGATAAATGCCTGCACGTCAAGAAACAAGATCTCAGAGAGTCTGACTTTACACTTCAAGGAACTGGAACAAAGTCCCAAGTTAGTACAAGGAAAGAAGTAACGAAGATCAGAGTGAAAATAAACAGACTATGAAAAAGAGGGACTTCCTTGGTGGCTGAGTGGCTAAGACGCCAGGCTCCCGATGCAGCGGGCTTGGGTGGCATCCCTGGGCCGGGAACTCGACCCCGCGGGCTGCAGCAGGAGTCCACATGCTCCATGAAGGCCAAAGACCGGGTACTGCAACTAAGCCCCAAAGCAACCAGATAAACATTTTAAAAAAGACTACAGAAAAGATCAATGAAACTAAGAGGTCACTCCTTGAATAGATCAACAAAACTGGCAAATCTTTAGCTAGACTCACACACACAAAGGACTCCAAATCAGACGTGAAGGAAAAAATTTCACAACTGATACACAGAAATACCGAGGATCATTAAGAGACTACTAGTAATTATACACCCAGGCTGAATCATGAAGAGATAAAAACTCTGAACAGACCAATAACCAGGAAGAAGACTGAATCCCTAGTCAACGCCCCCACAACCCGTGCCACCAATGAACAAAAGTTTAAGACACAGACAGCTTTTCCGGTGAATTCTACCAAACATTTTCAGAATGTGTACCAATCCTCAAACTCTTCTAAAACACAGAAGAGGAACAAACACTTCCAAACTCACCCTACAAGGCCAGCATAACATTAATACCAAAACTAGACAAGGACACCACAAGAAAATTACAGACCAGTATCTCTGATAAACCTAATGGAAAACTCCTCAACAAAATAGCAGCAAACTGTATTGCTGAATGTATTAAAAGGATCATACCCAATGATCTGGTGGAATTTATCCCAGGAATTCAAAGATGGTACACCTGCAAATCAATCAGTGTGACCACCACATATAATAAAACGATAGAACCATAAAACTCTGAGAAGAAAGCCTAGGAGGTAAGCTCCTTGACATTGGTCTTAATGGTGATTTTTTGGATTTTGCAAACAAAAGCAAAAATAAATGAGGAGGACAACATCAAAGTAAAAAGCTCCTGGACAGCAAAGGAAACTAAACGAAACGAAAAGGCAGCATATGGGATGGGAGAAAATATTTGCAACTGATTTGACCAATAAGGAGTTAAGATCCAAACTATTTAAGTGCATACAATTCAACAGAAAAAAAAAATCAAATTTTAAAATGGGCAGAGGGTTGAATAGACATTTTCCCACAGAAGAAATACAGATGGTCTACAGGTACATGGAAAGGTATTCAACATCACTAATTATCAGGGAAATACAAACCAAAACCTCACTTCACACTTTTTGTAATGGCTGTTATCAAAAAGACAAGAAATAACAAGTATTGGCAAGGCTGTGGAGCAAAAGGAAACCCTGAGCACTGTTTATGCAAATATAAGTTGGTGCAACCACTACAGAAAACCATATGGAGGGTCCCTGAAAAGTTAAAAATAGGATTACCATATGAGCTAGCAACGCCATTTCTGGGTATTTATCCAACAAAAATAAAAACACTAACTCAAGAAGATAGATGCATCCCCATGTTCATTGCCAAGACATGAAAACAACCTAATGTGTGCATGCATGGATGAATGGATAAAGAAAATGCGGTATATGTATAGAAACACCATGGAATATTAATGAGCCATAAAAAAAGAGATCTTGCCATTTACAAAAACATAGATGGATCTTGAGGGCATTATGCTAAGGGAACTAAGTCAAATATTGCATCAAATATTGTATTCCAGTTACACGTGGAATCCTAGAAAAAAGGAGCTCAAACCTCAGAGAACAGATCGCTGGTTCTGAGAGCAGGGGAGTAAATGGATGAAAAGGGTTAAAAGATACAAACTTGCAGTTTTGAAGTCAGTCGTGGGGATGTGATACAGAGCATGGTGGCTATCATCGGTGCTGTACTGCATACTTGAAAGCTGCTAAGAGAATAACCTTAGAAGTTCTTGCCACAAGAAAACTTTGCTAACTAAGGTGACAGACTCACCGTGGTGCCATTTTGCATATGTACAAACGTGGAATCGTTATGTGGTATACCCAAAACTGGTTTAACGCTCTGCGGCTTTATACCGCAGTGGTTCTCACACTTGGCGAGCATCACCTGCAGAGCTTGTTAAAGCAGGTTGCTAAGCCCCGCCCCAGAGTTTCTGAGTTAGTGGTTCTGGAGAGGGGGCTCGAGAGCTGGCATTTATTTCCCAGGTGATGCTGCTGCTGCCGGTTGGGGGACACAGCACTCCTGCAGAGGTGATGCCGTGGTGTGCCGCCCCGACTCCCCTTCCAGACTGAGGCACTCAGAGGGCTGATGCTGACCCCAGGGTCTCCCCAGAACCTGCCCTTGCTCGCTATAAGGGAGCTGCCTCCCCCAAGCTTACCACCCCTCGTGTGGGGCCCACATCTGCCGACCAGTGACACAGGGGTCGAGTGTAGGTGAAATCACATCAAGGAGACAAACAAGGAAGCAGCTGCATGAGGAAAAAGAGTGCGCACGTGAGGGTTAGATGTACACGGAAACGGGCAGAACTTTGGGAGAACAGCCCGTCCTGCAGCAGAACGCAGTCTCATGCCACTTCCAAGTCTCTCCCTGGCAGAATCCTAATAGTTTAAAAAGCAAAGTCACCACGCGGCAATAAACACACCAAGGAAGGCTTTTGAACTGCCGGTGATAACTCCATCCTCAATGTGGAAGATGCTAATCAAATTTCCAGCTAGGTTATCCAGTTACTGTCTAAGAGGGACTCATGTCCTGTGGCCTCCCAAATAATTATCCCATCTGGGAAGCCACCTGCCCTCCTGAGGCTGGGGTCCCAGGCTCACTGGCCTTTTCAGCGGAAAGGTCTTCATCAAGGCCCACGGGTAAGGGATGGGTGGGCCGAAAGCCTGGCTTACTTAGTTTTCTCCTCCTTCGCTGGACAGTGACAGGGTACGTGGCGCCGCAGGGAAAAGCAGGCAGATTGTGAATCCTCAGGGCAGAATCCAAGCGAGACAGACAGGATGCTCCCTCCCTGCTGCTGCTAGTCAGTCTCGTGCCAAAAACCTGCTTAAAATGCCAAAGCCGAGTCCAAGGTTCAGAAAAACAACTTCTGCCAGAGAGCACTCAGAGGGCACCGGTATACAGATGCTCCTCTGACCGAGACTCCCAAACCCTTCTCGCAGACCAGAACACACGAGGTTCGGAAAGGGCAAGGTGACTTCAGCTGGGCGCGGACAAGGCACAGGGCTCTTCACGAGAGGAGACCCAAGGCGTCTGGGCTCCTGGCTCAAGCCCACAGACTGCTTCACGGTACCCACGGGGGGTGGCCGCAGGCCCCTCACCCGCCCTGCCAGCGCCCCCACAACCACCAGTGCCTTCGGGGCATGAGGGGGGCCTCAGATCTGCCTAAGCAGATCAAATGCTCCATACAGAAAGACTGACCCAGATAGGCTGAGCCGCTCCGGCTTCTCCTACTGCCCAGAGGAGGGAAACAGTGCCACAGCCGGACACCCTCCAGGTGCCAGAAAGCCCTCCTGATGGCAGAGGGCGGGCCCACAGCAAGGAGCAGGCCCCGGGAAGGCAGAGCAAGAAGCCCTAGTCCACTTCACGTCTAAGATGAGCAGAGTCTGATCAAAATGAATGAAAGAAAATGTGGGTGTGACATCACAGGTGTGTCAAAACCAACTTAGTGAATGTGTGCAGGGAAAACAAGATATCTTCTGGGAGAGTGAAAGACTGATCATGTTTGAGGGATCGGTGATTCCAAGGTGCCCTCTGCACGACGGCACTGCTCCCACTGCAGCGCCCTGGCCTCTGGGACAAGGATGACCAGAGAGAACGCCAAAGACCATCCACGTCGCTGTCCATGGTGTTCAGCTCATTCACTGATGTTCACAGTGTTGAGCTGCATTTCCTTCTGAGAGGGAACAAATGCTTTCTGGGCCAGGAGAGTGGGGGTGAGGTGAATGACAAAAAGGAGGAGCGATCCTAAACCAACCCCAGAGAGTTTTTGTTTTAAAGTTATGAGAGATATCAGGGATGATGCTGGTCTCTGAATAATGAACATCAAAGGGCTAAGTGCCAAACAAAATGCAGAATTAGTGTCCACCCAGGGGGCCGGTAATCTCAGTAAAGCATAAGCTGTGAACAACTGCCTGGTCCCTGTGCTGGAGCGCTCCTGGGATGTGGGCACCAGGATCTGAACTGGAGCAGGTGCATACTTGCGACCTGGAGTCAGTCTACTCACAGTATCCACCCCACTGCCACAGAAGCTACCTTTAAAAAAAATCATGACAAGAAAACCACTAGAATCAGGGGTTAAAGAACTGAAATTCTATCTACAGCTTTTTCTTCTTCTTTTGAATAAGCAGAAAAATGGCCACAATAGTGCCAGTGATGACCCTTTAAAATGATCTAAGATATTTTTAGCTTTAGGAATTTCAGAGGTTTGTAATATATATTGGAGGCCTATACTTTTTCTAATACACGAAAAGCCTATGTATTAGAGGCTTAGAGCCTAAGCCTCCCATTTTCTTCTTCCATTAAATGTCTACTTTTCAAAAAAAAAACCCTTAAAGTCATCAAAATAGAGGCATTAGCCTACATTGCTGTAAGTAAATAAATACTACTTTTCTCATTATATTTCATTATTAAATCAGAAATGTGTTCCTTTGGGGGGACTTCCCTAGTGGTCCAGTGGCTGACTCTGTGCTCCCAACGCAGGGGGCCTGGGTGTGATCCCCGGTCGGGGATCTAGATCCCATATGCCACAACTAAAGATCCTGTGTGTGATAACAAAGACCTGGTGGAGCCAAATAAATATAAATATTCAAAAAATATTAAATAAAAGAAATGTGTTCCACTTGGGGGGGAAAGTTAACTCTTACAAATAAAAACCACAGTGTGGCAAAATTTAAGGGGGAAAAAAACTTTCTGATTAAACATTGAGAATAAAAATCCAAACAAACACTGAGCTGCATTCATGTTAAAACGAAATAAAAGATAGTCACAAATTGTTCTCACTTATCTGGAGAGCTAAATTTGGAAAGCTAATTTGCTAAAACATCTTAGACTTGGAGGACGGGTTGTTTTTGCTTTTCCTGCCATATAATTTAACTGATGCGATGTCTGGGGAGAGGACAGATCTACATAACACACAAAGAACTAAGGAATCTGAGAATCACCATTTTGACAGTTTGGCCACAGACATTCCCCTAGAGTGCAGCTGTAGGGCAACCGCCTGGGTAGGGCTGGCCTGGCTGACAGCCTGATATCCTCCTGTGGACCGCCAACCAGCCCATGAACTGAGCCTAACACAGGCTTATCGTTTTAAGACACTAGCCAGCTGCTGGGTGGAGAACAGACCACAGTCCAAAGGAAGACATGAGCAGTCCACTTGATGAGAGAGGGGAAAAAAGCATGCCGATAGAGACAGAGACACACAGACTTCAGAAGTTTAGCTCCGTTGATAAACTCACAGATTCTCATGTTGGAAACAGAATAAGCAGAGACCAAAACTACCTACCTACAAAAGGTGAAGTATGCATGTATTTGTACCAGGGGCAATCTGCTCCCATTTGGAACTGAGTTTTTGAATCTGGTCCTCGTCCTCCTGGATGTTTCTTTGCCCCTCATTCACACAACAGTATTTACTGAGTTCATGCCACGTGTTCATCACTATTCCAAGTAATGTTGAGGACTATGGCAGAATGTATTTGCCAAAAATGGCCACACTAATACCCTGCATCCCGTGTGACCAGCTCAACCAAAACAGTACAGCAGAAATGACGCGTCTGAGGCTAGACATGAACAAGTCACATACCTCTCCTTGGTCTCCTAAGACTTGCTCTTGGAACCCAGCTGCCATGCTGTGAGGCAGCCCAAAAAAGCCGGACAGAGTCACCGTGTGGAGAGGCTGCTTGTGGGAGTTCCAGCCAGCAGCCTAGCGGACGTCTCAGCTGACAGCCAGGATCAACTACTAAATATGTGAGTCAAGACACTTCAGTGATTCTCGGGACTTTCCTGGAGGCCTAGTGGCCAAGACCTCACGCTCCCAATGCAGGGGGCCTGGGTTCCTTCCCTGGTCAGGAGACTAGATCCCACATGGGGCCACTAAGACCCAGCACAGCCAAATAAATAAATAATTTTTAAAAAGACACCCCAGTGAACCTAGCTCCCAATCAAGTCACCTCCAGACACTGTGGAGCAAAGACAAAGTGTCCTCACTCCATGAGGTCCAAATTCTCGACCTACATGAATCTGTGAGCAAAAGAAAACTGACTTTTACACCACTGAGTTTTGGAATGGTGTGTTATACACCAAGAGTCACCAGAACAGGGATATAAGGTAACAAGAGACATCACCCTGGGCTAGGATTTTATCATCTTCAAGAGCTGACACTAGATATACATATAAAACAGGTGAGCAACAATAAGAGCTAGACCAACATGAAGTGAATCGGATGAGCGGTGCAAACAGTGGGTACTGCAGCTAGGCAGGGAAGGCACAGGGTCAAGACACAGTGAGTCAGCCAGTGCCGCTGGAAACCCGAGCTCTTTCTCGGGGAGGTGTCTCAGAGATTACACTGCCATGCTTTCCCTCCAATCCATTTGAAGCAGGCACCGTTCCGTTCTTGCTTTGCAAGAAGTCTCCCTATTTGGAGGTTCCAAATGAAGAACACTAGCTCTTTCATAGCCCCTCACTGCTCACAAAATGTGGCCCAGGGCCCAGCAGCCACCAACCTGGAGCTTAAACGCAGACTCTCAGGCCCCATCCCACACCTGCGGAATCCGATTCCGCAGCTTAACAAGATCCCAGGTAAACGGTACACACCCTGCAGGGCGAGAAGCACGGGTCTCATTAATCTGCCTCCCTCGGTCCCCCCCGCAGGGCTTGCTGAGGCAAACTCCAGCGCCTGTTTTGTTTAAGCCACGCGAGCATGCTCAGCCTCTCCGGGATCAGTGTCATTGTGCTGTCATGGCTCCCAGATGAGGAATCAGAGGTAAATGGACGCTAAGAGGCTTTCCCAGACTCTACACAGAAAGTGAGTACCCGCACTGGGGCCAGAACCCCTTCTCCATGAGTGGTTCATCTGTTGATGAGTCACAGAATCTGACCACAACAGACCGACGGATCTACAGACTACCAAAATGTACATCTCACCAGGGAAGCAAACAAAAACTGCAGAAGGAAAGAAATTATGGAATGTAAGGTCGGTCTGATTGCACTTTATCTAGAATATGGATATTCATCTAAAATATCCTAAACCGCTAAGTGGTATGAGACGGTCTTTGGGTTTGAAAAATCTGATCAACTTGAACCAAGTAAATGGGTGCAATGTTTCCACAATCACATTTAAGCTTGCTTGGTAATAACTGGAAACCAATTTATGCCACAGCCTATACAAATAATACTTTTAAATCTTCAAAGAGTAAGGGGTAAAAAGGAAACATGAATCATAGATTCCTGGTTAACTGGTAAACTCTGATTTCTATAGGAAGAACATCTGGACCCACAGCAGTCAGCTGTGCTGAGCTTAGTCGCTCAGTTGTGTCCGACTCTTTGCCTGTCAGGCTCCTCAGTCCATGGGGATTCTCCAGGCAAGAATACTGGAGTGGGTTGCCATGCCCTCCTCCAGGGGATCTTCCCGACCCAGGTCTCCCGCACTGTAGGTGGATTCTTTACTGTCTGAGCCACCAGGGAAGCCGGACCCACAGTATTAAAAAGAAAAGAAAAAAAATCACACATCAGCAACTAAACCCAAAGTAAGTATAAGTTTGCCTCAAAATTCCTTGAAAAGCAGAATCATGAAATCTCAGGTCCATTCACAAATAAGATTTCAGTATTTAGAATTTAATTATTAATTTAAAGAAGACAAAAATGAATTTAAAAATCAGAATAAAGTTCATAGGACTAAGAGCTCAAGAGTGAAGGGTTGAGCACTCTCTGATCATCTAACCATTTGACATCTCACTGCATATATCAACATCTTTAAAACTCAAGCTGTGAGCCTCAACTTTTCCCCACGAGGATTTCTTTATCATACTCCTGGCCAAATTCCACATTTTTAGTACTTTTATACCAAATTAACTCCATTTGTAAACTATTGATTAATTAACCTCCCATTTTTCTTTATAAACCAAAAATGAAAGTCACTCCATGGACTGTATAGTCCATGGAATTCTCCAGGCCAGCATACTGGAGCAGGTAGCTTTTCCCTTCTCCAAGGGATCTTCCCAACCCAGGGATTGAACCCAGGTCTCCGGCCTTGCAGACGGATTCTTTACCGGCTGAGCCACAAGGGAAGCGGCATCTATAATTATCTATGAGAGTTTCTGAGCTGAACAAGATAACCAGGTTAGGTCTCTCGCATTAGCTGGAGGGAGGGAACCTGATAACGCCACACATACCCCTATATCCCTGCCAAAGGACAGCAGGCTTCCCGAATTCTGAGGGCAACTGTGTATCTGAGCCTTCCAGGAGCAAAGGGAGAAATCAAATTTTTAGTTAAACAGGAGTCAAAGAACATAGTATCCCGAAGTCATCCCTTGGCTTTACCCGTCTCCTAAAGAAATAATCTTGGGCTTCCCTGGTGGCTCCATGATAAAGAATCCTCCTGCCAGTGCAGGAGACACGGGTTCAATCCCCAATCCAGGAAGATGCCACATGTCGTGGAACAACAAAGCCCAAGCGCCCCAACTACTGAGCCTGTGCACCCCAGAGCCTGTGCAACGAGAAGCCGCTGCAACTAGAGAAAGCCCCCACAGAGCAACAAAGCCCCTGTGCAGCCGGAAATAAATAGTCTTATACAAAAAGATAATACACAGAGTTCTTTGTAGATTATACTACTAATTACTCGTCACATGCTAAGTGAGAATCCAACGGCCCATGAACCTCATTCTGTGTGCGTGCTCAGCCATGTCTGACTCTTTGCGAGGCCATGAACTGTAGCCCACCAGGCTCCTCTGTTCATGGGATTATCCCAGCAATACTGGAGTGGGTTGCCATTTCCTTCTCCAGGGCGTCTTCCCAACCCAGGGACTGAACCTGCGTCTCTTGCGTCTCCTGCACTGGCAGGCCGATTCTTTACCACTAGCGCCACCTGGGAAGCCCCCTGAACCTAAACTCTACTCTTGTTCAAATCAGGGGCCGGCAAACTGTGACAGGCGGGCTGTGTCCTACTGCCCGAGAGCTAAGAATGGTTAACACATTTCTAAACCGTTAACAGAGAATTCAAAAGAACAGCATTCCATGGCACATAAAAACTGTATGAGATTAAAATTTCAGTGTTCATGAGTCAAGTTTTTACTGGAGCACATCCACAGTCATTTGTTACATATTAACTATGGCCTTTCTGTGTCACAAGGTAAGTTTAAAACAGTAAGTTAAATAGTTGCAACAGAAACTGTATGACCCACAAGCCTAAAATATGTACTACCTGACCCTTCATAGAAAAAACCTGCCTACCCCTGAAATTATGTTAGAAAGCCATCACAGTAGATGGCAAAGAAATATTTTTCCAAGCGGCCCTAAGAACCCTGCCTGAGACTCCTGCAGGAGACTCACTGGGCTGCTGGCTGGAAGGCTCCAGTGGTGCTCTATCCGCTATGTCACTGTTTACTAGTCAACAGACTCTTGTTAAGGAGTTTTTTCCTGCCACTCCACAAACTCAAAGACCTCAGGAGTCAGAAAGACCTGCCACGGTCCACTGATGATGGAACTGTTCTGGGACAAGGCACCGGTAGGCCCAGCAGTTGTGCGTGCATCTCAAAAGGGCCCTTCTGTCCACGGAGCCCTCCAGATGGTAGAGGGAAGCTGACCAGGCTGGATGGGAGGTCACTCCCTGCCAACGTGCAGGCAAGACCGGGGAGTGATGAGGTGAGCAGGCAGGGCCGGGACCACTGCACCAGGGCGCCGCCTCCTCCCTGCAATGGGGGAAAACCCAGTTCCTCTGTAAATTACATCCTTTGGAAAAGGATATCAAAAAACACAAATAACATATCTCCCCCATCACTAAGACTAAAAGTTCTGACTTTACTTTTCATCTTCTCCCTATGGGTATCTTTTCCTAAAAAATTCTAATTTATATAAGTAGTTTTTTAAAATTATGGTTATTTTAGAGAATCTGAGCGGGGGGAACCCTTTATTTAGTATATTAGTGAAAAAGTATGCATGATTTGTAAAGACTTAAAATAGACCAACTTTGCCATTTTCCAAGATGCCTTCCAGAAGAAATAAAGTATTACAAACCTTACATTCTTTTGTGTGTGTGTATGCTTAGTCACTCAGTTGTGTCTGAGTCTTTGTGACCCCATGAACTGAGATATTTTCCCAGGAAAATACTGGAGTGGGTTGCCATTTCCTCCTCCAGGGGATCTTCCTGACCCAGGGATTGAACCCAGGTCTCCTGAGCTACAGGAGGATTCTTTATTGCTGAGCCATCGGGGAAGCCCTGTTTTCATTTTTTTTTTTTCCAGATGCTGGTTTATCAGTTAATTTCATGGTGACAGTTGAAGGGGGTTTTCTAAACCTACAGAACAGTAACTCTGCCCCTAGGATAGAAACAGACTGTTCGCAGATAATACCAGGTACACGAGATGTTCAACACACACCTGGACTTAATAATTTAATAACTGTCCTGACATGACCTCCCTATCCTCTCTCCCTCCCTCTTGCTCTCCTCTCTCTCTCTCTCTCTCACACACACCAGTTTTAAATCCAGCTAGCACCACCAAACACAAGCGGTGCAAGTTAACCTGGCAACTGGTTACTCAGAAAGCAGGAACTAGCAAACCCAGTGGTGGACTACCTCTACCGTGCAATACAAAGGAAAACCTGGAGAAATGGACATTTCAAAGACTGTAAAAGCATTTCTTCTCGTAGCAAAGAAGCTGTAGTTCCTCTGCTATCGCCAGGGAATTCCTGCATCAGTGCCTCTCAGGATCCGCGTGTGTACACAGCATATGAGTACCAACCCTCCCTCAGACGGTATTTTCACGAGGACTAGCCTGGGTTCCTGCACACATCACACGCTGAGCCCACACGTTCAGGGCCAGACACCAAGCAAGTCTTCTCCAGCACGACGCACCTCACCACAGCAAGGCATCTCGTGGGCCAAGCGGTAAGTCTTCCAAAACCTTTACAAGACTACAAGACATTTTAATTTTTAATGCTTCCTTTTGCGATATTTAAATTGCCCTATACACATCTATCTAAGAAAAAAAAAGATCTTTGGAAGGATTCTATTGTGTATTTCTCAGCCACACAGAGTAGAAAACCATCTCTGGCGCTGGGTGTTATGTTGATTCAAACCATACAATTAAACATAAGTATGTAAAAATACAGTGGTACAGGAAGGGCCAGGGATCAAATCAAACCACCTCTGTGACATTTATTCATTCACTCAGGAAATATCCAAACATATTGTGGTTAAACAGCAAGCAGAGTGGATTATAAATTCAAGGCTGACACCACTGGAGGAATGTAAATCGGTACAACCACTTTGGAAAACTGGCCTCAGCTAGTAAAGTTGAGGATACATGCGTCTATGACACAGCAGTACTCGTAACTGCCCTGGACCAGAAATAACCCAGACGTCCATCAACAGCAGATGACAAATAGGTAACTCTGGAGTATTCATACAAATATGAACTAACTATAGTCACAGGTAACAACATGGATGAATCTTAAAATACTGTAATGCAGCAAGAATGTAAACCAAAAAAATCACATACGTGTGTAAATACATATATAAACATATATACACACACTTACATATATACATATATGTGACATTGGCTGCCACCCCCAAAAAAGGATTTACAAGAATACCTACTTTGATTCTACTTGCATAAAGATGGAAACCAGGCAAAATGAAACTGTATTGTTTACAGATTAGTATTTAGGTGATAGGACCTCCCTAGCGGTACAGTGGATAAGAATCCACCTGCCAATGCACAGGACACGAGTTCAAACCCTGGTCTGGAAGATCCTACATGCCTCGGGGCAACTAAGCTCGTGGGACACAACTACTGAAGCCTGCGTACCTAAGGTCCAATTTCTGAAACGAGAGAAGCCACAACAAAAAGCTTGCACAACGCAACTAGCGCGTAGCCCCTGCGCAGCGCAACTAAGGAAAGACTGGGCCCAGCAACAAAGAGCCAGAGCAGCCAAAAATTAAATAAATTAATTAAAATATACATGTATTTAGGGGATTAAAAACTATAAAAAAAGAAAGGCAACGATTTTTACAAAAATGAAGCTAGTTACTGGCTAGGTTACCTGTAGGGTGAGGAGAGACGTGGTCACTGGAAAAGAGTGTGCTTCCTGACCTGCAAGATGGTTACAGCTGTGTTTTCTTTAAAATAATTAAGTTATCCATTTATGTTTTATACCCTTGTGTTACTATTCACAGCTTAAGAAAGGTTAAATAAATACAATGTTGGTTTTTAGGCATTCAGAACCCTTACAATTCTGGCCAATCTGGGGAGAGAACCCTTCTGCTTGAATAGCACTCCTGCCCTGTCAGTTTCAGGAGGTCAGCGACCTTCTTTGCCTTCTACCCCAGTATTCAGCACTTAACTTTTCGCATAGCTAAAGTCTCAATAAATGTCTAACACATAAACCCATAAACTTTTTTTTGGCCACGCCCAGCAACTTGTGAAATCTTAGTTCCCTGAGCAGGGACTGGACCCATGACTCGGCAGTTAAATTGCAGGGTCCTAACCACTGGACTCCCAGGAACCCATAAACTCTTTGACGTGAATTTTGTTTTAGCTCACCTATCTTCTGAAATTACTGATTTGAACGGTTTTCAAGGAAAACGTTTCCCTTTCTCTGTCTTCACCCCAGTGAAGCTTTCATAAATAATTAAAGCTACCATCTCAAACGCTCACCAAGTTTACACCCAGGGCTATTGCTTCAGCAACTCCTTCGCCTCCCACTCCCTTTTAGGCCTCCTCATAAGCAAAGAAAAGACAAATAAAGGAGATTTTGTTTTTAATGGCAAAGTTTTCCTTTGCAACCCCAAGAGTAGCACCAAGGATCTTAATGATTTAACTGTTTTGAAGTTAAGAAAGGGTCATTTGCCTATTGTCTGGAGCAAATACTACCAGTGCTATCAGGGTTAGTAAAACTTAACAACCAGCCGGACTAAAAACACATAGCTAGCTACCTGTTCTAGACAGAAACCAAGTGTCTATAAACAGGATAGTTTTAAAGTTAATACTTGAAAATAATAAAATAAAATAATTTAGTTTAAAACGTCACTCAGAAAAAAAAAATAATAGAAAAGCTAGGTTTTCAGACTATGCAAACCAGAAAAAAGAATCCCTCTGTACAAACAGACATTCAAGAAAATGCTTAGCAAAGTCTGAGAGAACACACAGAAACCAATAAAAATATACACAGTGATTACTTTGGGGACAGATGCTCAAAAAGAAGCTTTAATCTAATCTGCAAAGTTTTAATTTTTTAAAAACAGAATGATCTATTCTTGCGGCATTGGGAAAAAGTATTTGTAACCCACTTTGCCTTAAAATAAAATCCCAATTGCAAAAGAATCTACCAAACACAGATTCCTCCTTAAGGACCAACATTTTAAAATGCTAAAGTTTTAAAGGATTTCTCCGACTTATACAACTGGCCAGTTTGGGGTTATTTTTTTAAATAATACGAATATACATTTATACCACTGTATTAAAGAATACTGTAGAAATCATACCTGCATTCAATCACTGTGAGAGAGTTCAACTGAGAACTCAGCATAGACACGTTGGACACTGACGTTTAAAAGCCTTGGAATGAAGGAAACTGTCTCCCGTTTTATGGGGGGAAAGCCAAAAATATCAAGCATCTACCTCTCCTCCCCCAAGCGTCAGGAGATGAGTCAGAGCTGGAGGCAGGAATAGGGCCCGTGTGTCAAGCCGCCGTGCAGGGCACCCTCCTACCTCCATAGGCAACCCTCTGCCCCCAACCCCGTCAGGGTCCCTGCCTCAGCCTGTCCCTGGTGTGAAGGCATTCATTCTGAGGGATGCCTCCTTCCCTGCATTTGTAAAAACCACCCAAGAATGGAGGCCTTTAGGAGTCCGTGACAAGGATCAATCACAAAACAGCAAACGCAGCTCGAGAAAGTGGAGCTTCCAGACACGTTCAGGTAACTTTGGAAAGAATACAGCACCTCTGTTCCTCTGGTTGTCAAGAGAAGGAAACGCACGGAGAGCAGCTATGGCTTGTCTGGTATCACTTAACTTTGTGACACTGCTGAGTCCCAAGCATGGAGATGCTGACAGTTTCAGCCTCTGTGGCTTTTAACTGCTCTGTACAGTCTCAGGGAGTCTGTTCCAACATTCCATGACACTTCTGACTAAGAATCCCTCACGGACTAGGAATTCCAGGAACTCTGGTCCATATTCCTTTCAGATGAGTAAAGAATCAGGACTTGACTTTTTGCCTCCATGTTCACATCTGTAAAATAGGATGGTACTGCTTTTTACCTACCTCTCTCATAAAGCTACCCAGAACTGCTAGTTCACACGTGCTAAATGCCCTGAGGTTTTCCTGGATGAAAAGAACAAGGTACTTAAAAAAAAAAAAATCCCGACACAGTAGAACTGCATTTTAAAGTCACACCTCCTTCTCTTGCCTCTGGGATGCCCAGTTACCATAACACTAGCTGGTACCATTGGCAACATCCACCTAAATAAAATATAGTTATACAATCCAGCGAAGGCAGCTACAAACAGCACGCAACTAACTCCTCTCGCACACAAACAAGAACTCAACTTCGCTTTGGAGCAAGGGTACTTAAGAGAAATAAAAAGATAACGTTGGCACTGTGCACACCAATCCACCACCGTAGGGAAACCCTCAAGTTGAATACTTGGCATTGCTGAAAGTCAAGTTGCTTCTATCAATGCACCAGAGACCTTCGCAAGAGGCAAGAAGCCGCCGACGCTCCCGAGGCTCGCAGCGGGCGAACGGTGGCGGCGGGGCGAGGAGGCAGAGAGAGGCCACGGCCGGAGCCGGGAGCAGAGGGGTCAGGAGGGGGAGGGGAGCAGGGAGGATGCTCGCGAGGAGCCGAGGGCCGGGACCCGGGCCCAGGCGCCGCGGCAGCGGGAGAGCAGCCCGGGGGGGCGGCCGGGGGGTGCTCCGAGCGCCCGCGAGGCGGGGCCCGGCGGGGAGGAGGGGTCGCGGCGGAGGGCGCCGGGCCTCTCCTCTCCGCGCCGAGCAGAAGATGCGAGAAGCGCCCGGGAGCAGGTGGGGGACGCCGGCACAAAGTTTCTGGAGACGCGGCTCGCACGGGTCCACGGCTGTCCGCTCCGGCCAGGGCCCACGGGGCCCGGTCGGAGCCAGGTCCCGCCCGCCCGCCGCCCCCCGCCCCCCGCCCCCCGCCCGAGCCCGCGGGCCCCGTACCGGCTCGGCCAAGCTCGCGGCCAGCGCTCCTCTCTGCTGCGCGGCTCCCGGCGTCTGCGGGCTGGCCGCCGCGCGCCCCTCCTTCTCTCCTCCGCCCGCGCCCGGGGCGGGCCGCGCGCACGCTCGCTGCGCCCCTCCGCCCTCTCCCGGGGGCGGGGCGGGCGCGCGGGGCGGGGCCTCCAGCGGGGCGGGGCCTCCAGCGGGGCGGGGCCTCGGCTCGAGCAGCGCGCTGCGGGCGCCCGGCCCGCGGACCTGGGGGCGCGCGGGGTCTCGGGGGCGCGCGTGCGCACTGGGCGGTCCGCCGCGGAGTCTGGCACCCGGCGCGCGCATCCCTGGTACCCCGGCAGACCTCTGCTCAGAGGACCCCAGCGGCGTTCCGGTCTGTGTCACAACATATGACCCTGCTGTTTCCCCACTTAAGCGTCTTCCTTCAAACTAGGTTTCGGCGAGGGCCCAGGGATGGCGAACTAGGGTACTTTGCGGATGTGAGAGGGTTAAAGGCAAGAAAACGATACAAATATAAAAGGTGTGAAGACTGCAGTTAGTGACTAATCTCCTACCCCCACCTTCCATCCTGCAAGAGGGAGCCCGGAGTTGGGACTAAAGAGTGAGGAGAAAATAAATCTCATGGCAACTGTTGGATGAATTTTGCTTGGGCAGGTATGGGCAGTTTCCAGCGACTGTGGGAGGCTATATTGTCAGAGACTCAAGGGGCTATGTGCTGTGCTGTGCTTAGTCGCTCAGTCGTGTCCGACTCTGCGACCCCATGAACAATAGCCCGCCAGGCTCCTCTGTCCATGGGGATTCTCTAGGCAAGAATACTGGAGTGGGTTGCCATTCCCTCCTCCAGGGGATCTTCCCAACCCAGGGATCGAATCCGCGTCTCCCGCATAGCAGGCGATTCTTTACCGTCTGACCCACCAGGGAAGTCCAGAAGTGGCTATAGATGTGGCCATCTTCTGCCTGCCCCGAGACCGCCAACCCACTGTCATGAACCACAGGTACCACCTGAGTTTCAAAACACCAAGTCCACAGCTTGTGTTCCAAGGCAGGGCTGAGGGTCTCCAGAGCCCAGGCTGAATGCATTAATTCATGGAGGGCTTATTTGCTGTGTCACTCTGAGGGTCTTTTTTTTTTTTTTTTTAATGTAGGTTTGTCCATCTATAACTTGAGTAGATGCAAAGTGGACATTCACTACAACTTTGCCCTGGCGGGCAAGGGGAGGTATAAACAACTTCCTCCAGGCTGGGCAATGAGTCAGGCTCCTAAGAGTCCCGACTCCACGCCCAGCCCTTTACTCACCAGCCCCAGCGCCTCACCGGTGTAAATCTTTGGCATCAGAGTTGCTGAACAGTCAGAAGAGTAATCATAGTTTTGGGAGGAGGGATGGGTGAGGGAAGTGAACACTGCGCTTTGGGTTTACATCCCACTCTCCCTAATCTCCTGCCTCTTCAACCGCAAGCTTTGAGGCTTTTTCATGCGCTTTCTGATCTCCAACCGAATTCCAAGTCATTCCGTGGGTGCAGGAATATCCAAAAGTTCTGTCTGCTTTCCAGACAAAAATATAACGTCAAAGCCATTTTAGTGATCATCTTAAGGGAGCTAAAAAGGCCTAGAATGGAAAGATGTCTAGTTTTCCCGTCATAAAGACAGAAAGCCTTAAAATTAAGCAAAATTAATCTTTCCAAGAGAGAACAATGCAGAATCTGATTCAGATTCTAGGAGTTCAAATCTTGCCTGGGAAAGGCATCTTCCCAGTACCAAGTTGTGCCACCATCAATTCATCTAGTGACTTATTTTTGACATGCCAATACCAAAATAGCAAAATCTCTAATAGAAACGATTGTATGCTGTTTTCCTCTCTGTTTCTCCCCCGACAGTCTTTCCTTCAGTCAATTCGGTGACTCAGCAGCACGGATAGTTACATCCCTCTTCAGATTCAAGCTTGTTTATTACACAGAAGGCAGGTTTCCAGAACAGCTCCTTGGTGACAAGGAACTGGGCATTTTCACACATTGTAGAACTAAGCCTACCATGAAGAATCAAATCCTCATCAGGCAAGAGGAGGGAGGAGGGCTAAAATAAAGTTTGTGCTGAGTGTGATGTATGTGTAAAGATCTAGAGATTAAGGAAAGTAGGAAGAAATGCTAAGCTCAGAAAGATCATTTAGTGACTGTACATATATGCCTGTGGGTAGGGAGGTGCTTTATCCCTTTACAGAATGTGGAAATGTGGGCTTACAGAGGCCTTGACAAAAAAATGCAATTTGACGGTGTTGTCTTCCTGATTAGCACTGTCGGATAGAACTTTGGGGGCTGGAGACGACCAGTACTACACTATCCAGTACAGCAGCTGCTAGCCTCACGTGGCTTTTGAGCTCTTGAAATGTGCCTACTGTGACTGGAGAACTGAATTTTAAATTGTAATTAATTTTAATCAATTTAAATGTAAATAGCCTCACAAGGCCAGTTGCTTCCTTTCTGGGCAGCGCTTTACTAGACTATATATAGGTACATTTACAGGTGTCAATTATTTTAGAGGTAGGAACGTCTTAAGAGATCGTCTGCTGTAAAAATCTTACTTGTCTGTGCCCAGGGAAGGTGTGGATCCTCCTGACTACATCTAAATAAGCAGTGCTTTAGAGCAGTGTAGCTTCTGTGCAAAGTAAGAGCTGATCTGATTAGACCCAGTAAATAGAGGGTGGAAACTTCTACTCTGCTTGGCTTCTGATGTCTGCCGTTCCAAAAATATTCTCCTTAATTGTCTGGGCAATTAAGACTCCTGAGACTAATCAGACCACCTCAAATAGCTGCATCTTACATTTGTATTGCTTCTTCTGGTTAACAAATTGGCAACAGATTTGAAGTATCTGTCACAATTGGAAGATAGCTGTGTTCAGGGCTCCCCAGTCTATAGAATCTTGATTTCAGGGTGTCATCAGGTCCCAGGGCTCTGGAATGCCTGCTTACTATTACCTGTAATTCCAGAGTCTATGCCATTAATAGCTATAAAAATGCAAATCCCCCAGGGAAGTAAAGCTTGATGTTATTGTCCTTTCACACATTTAGGAGGGAAAGTGGACATCAGGTATCTGGGAGAAAACTGTATAAATGTGGAAAATATTTAAAAACAAAAAAAACAAAAACGAGGGATTGAAATAAAAAAACATATTTCATTTACTATAGAAACTTGCCTAATAATGCTTGTGCTATTTTGTAAGATGTAAGATAGCACCTTATATGGCTGTCATAAGGATTAACTAGATATTATTCATTGCAAAGTACTATAAACTTCTATTTGTAGGGTCTTACCAGTTCTCATGTAATTTATTTTTCCATTGATAAAAAAGTCACATTATAAAAAACAAAACACCCAGGAGAGAGAGGGAGAAAGCATCATCCCTAATTTTACTACAACGAAACAACTATTAGCATCTTTTTCTGATTTTTTTTCTTCCATGCCTGATTTTTTAGTTTTCTTACAGTGTACCTACAATTTTGTAACCTGAGTTCAAGCTTCCTTCCATGCCTGATTTTTTAGTTTTCTTACAGTGTACCTACAGTTTTGTAACCTGAGTTCAAGCTTCTTGAGCAAGGCATTATATAAGGAAATATTATTGCAACATGTCTAGGATAACTAGGTCATTTAGTATCTGTCTGTCTCTGAAACATTCTGCCCTTAATTCAACCCCAGGGCTGTGGCAATGATGAAGATTCCAGTATAAACAACATCCATGAAAAAATGCACCTATGTCTATTTTAACATTTGATCTGTGTCCTTCAGATCTTAGTGTCCCTCTGTGAGACTTTATCGTGGTGTGAATTTACCATTTACCATGGAAAATCAAAGGCTTGTTCATACCTGGCTGGAATTAAATGAAAATATTAAAGGCTCAATGGGAAGGGAAGGGAAGTGTCAGGTGTATTATATACTTTATCCCATTTATCTTCATCAGACACAGTCGGGTAGGTTTTATCAACCACAGTTCAGAAATGAGGGGTTAAAAAAACTTGCCCAAGGTTGTATTAAGTAGCAGTACAAAGATTAGCACTAAGTCACTCCAGTATGCCAGACAGGCAAACAAGGAAGCATACGCACCCTTCATTTAAAAAGGAAAATAGAGGGATTTGATTTTTTTTAACTAGAATATATTCATGTATTTCTTGAGGGGAAATATTTGTTTCAAAGGAACCCTTCAAAGAAAAAGGAAGTGAAAAAAATAAAATACCTCCTCTCCCACCAAGAGTTAGTAACCTCTGGTAGTAACATTTCCAGAAATGGTAAGAGGTAACTTTAAGGATTTACTAGGTAATTAATGCCACTTTGCATAATCTCCTACAACACCAAAGAGAAAAAACCTGATCCTACTGAAAGGGATTTAATGACCAAATCAGCCCAGGAGCTCGAAGACCTCCACTCTAGTTATAAATTGTGACAATATTCTGATGTCAAACCTCTGACTATGCAAATAAAAACGAGGGAAACTGAAGGGGTAGAGGTGTAGCAGAGGTTCCCAGATTGGTTAGAAGGCAACATGTAACCTACTGTGTTGCTCATCTGCTCTCTGCTTTGCCAAATAGTAGCAAATCTGTGTTACAGGAAATTGTAAACCTCAAACAAGACTTCACCCACCCAAAATGTATACATTGTTGCAAACATAACCTCTGCAGTTCTGTCTCCAGAACTCTGGAGCAATGTCTGACTACAATCTGGATGCTCATCAGGGATATCTTCCTTCACCAGAGGGCTTCTAAACTCCCAGCCCTTACATCCTCCCCCTCTTGCCACATCTGCTGGAAATCCAAGGCTTGCCTTCCCCCACCGCCTCTTTGTTTCCATGGAGACGAAACAGTTTACTTCCCCCCCCCCAACTCTAAGCCCTGGTTATTTTTAACTGTAAAACTCTGAGCCAGGTCACAGCTGGGATCTGGAAGATGCAGTGACGTCTATAGCCACCCTTCTCTCCCACCAACGCCTTCTTTTCTGCAGTTGCTGGGGGTGGAGACACTCCTGGGAGATTTTGCCCTCAAAAGCGTTTTGCTTTACATCATTGAAGCTAAACCTGTGCTCACTGAGATCTGACAGGTGTCTTGAATCTGAAACTATGCACACCCAAAACAAGGCAAAGATCTTAGTGGGGGGTGGGGGCAGCCAGGTAAGATGGACATTGTGGTCACCTACCTGTGGCTAGACCTTAGATAAATGCCCTTTGGTCAAATATATATATATATAAAGATGTCATCCTCTAGGCAAAAAAAAAAAAAAAAATAGGGCTCTGGTTCCTGCCCAAAGTCCAGTGGCTTTTCTACTGCAGCTTGACTTTGCTTAAAAAGAGGGTCCCAACAGGATACTGTGTGGGAAAACTTCCACCTCTCAAAGGCAAAGCAAATTCCCATGGGGTAAAGGTCGGCCCACTGCAGTGCTCGCCTCCTCTCCCGAAAACTCCTATCAGTTCACCCATCTCTGAGGCCCCGGTACTTGGGAGCTGGTATCTGCATGGCACTTCTGAACTTTTCACCCCTTTTCAATGATTTTGGAGAAAAGCGATTAAATTACCCTGAAAATGGCCTTTTTCATCTTAGACAATATCCTAAAATTGGAAACTGAAATAAGACCATCAGATACTTAGTCCCAACTCAGTTTTCTGATAGGGTATATACTGTTTGGGAACATTAAATTCCACAGTGCAGGTCCCAGTATTTTTTATTTCTTAAAATAATGTTTTATGTTGTGATAATGGGGAGGGGATGGGGAATTCAAATAGTTATCTATCGTTTAATGAGAGAAAAGAGGGTTAGGTTAGCCAACAATACAGATACAGGGAGTGTACTTGAAAGAAAAGCTCTCGGGGAGGAGACAGGTACACTGGAAGTGTTACGAGTTGGCACTTAGCTGTTCAGTTCACAATGGTGATGACAGCATTCAGCATTTTTTGCTTTGATTAATAAAGTGGTAGCTTCTTAAAACAATTGTGAGGACTTCTCCTTTCCACACTTCCTGAGATGCTACTTCTGATAAATGTTAACTCCGAACCAAGACAAGATTAATTGCCAACTCCCTGAAAGCTGTCATGTAAGACCTCCAGGGAGACCAGAGAAAGCTGAAAAAAGTGTGGCTTTCCTTTGTGGCACAACAAAGGAAACTATAAGCAAGGTGAAAAGGCAGCCTTCAGAATGGGAGAAAATAATAGCCAATGAAGCAATGGACAAACAATTAATCTCAAAAATATACAAGCAACTCCTGCAGCTCCATTCTAGAAAAATAAACGACCCAATCAAAAAGTGGGCCAAAGAACTTAACAGACATTTCTCCAAAGAAGACATAAAAATGGCTAACAAACACATGAAAAGATGCTCAACATCACTCATTATCAGAGAAATGCAAATCAAAACCACAATGAGGTATCACTTTACACCAGTCAGAATGGCTGTAATCCAAAAGTCTACAAGTAATAAATGCTGGAGAGGATGTGGAGAAAAGGGAACTCTCTTACACTGTTGGTGGGAATGCAAACTAGTACAGCCACTATGGAAAACAGTGTGGAGGTTCCTTAAAAAGCTGCAAATAGTCCTGCCATATGACCCAGCAATCCCACTACTGGGCATATACACCGAGGAAACCAGAATTGAAAGAGCCACATGTACCCCAATGTTCATCGCTGCATTGTTTACAATAGCCAGGACATGGAAGCAACCTAGATGCCCATCAACTGACGAATGGATAAGAAAGCTGTGGTACATATACACAATGGAATATTACTCAGCATTAAAAAAAATTCATTTGAAGCAATCCTACTCAGATGGACGAAACTGGAGCCCATTATCCAGAGTGCAGTAAGCCAGAAGCAAAAACAACAATACAGTATATTAACACATATATATGGAATTTAGAAACACGGTAATGAGAACCCAACATTCGAGACAGCAAAAGGAATGCAGATGTACAGAATAGACTCGTGGACTCTGTGGATGAGGGTAAGGGTGGGATGATACGGGAGAAGGGCATTGAAACAAGTTAATTATCATATGTCTAATCAATCGCCAGCCCAGGATTGATGCTCGGGGCTGGTGCAGCAAGATTTCCCGGGGGGGAGGGAGGAGGGAGGGGGGTTCTGGAGGGGAAGCATATGTAAACCCATGGTGATATCATGACATTGTATGGCAAAAACAATAAAAAAAAAAAAAAAGACCAGAGAAAGCTGAAAAAAGTGTGGCTTGAGTAAGAACATGAGATTAATCCAATCAAATGGTTTATCTGGTGCCACAGAAACCCACCCCCTGCGCTCCATGGTAGAATATAAGTGCTTTGGACTTAATTACCCAGCCCAGAAAGATGAAAAACAAATCTGGGCTGGTATAGGTTAACTACAGCTTTCAAAGACAAGGGGAGGTATGGTGATATTTAGGGCTGTTTTGTAGCTTTCAGTTTGGGGTATTAAACATTTTAATGGTCATTTTCTACATTCTTATCTCAACTTCCTTATTCCTACTCTTGCAAGGAAGGGGGCCCCAGTACACAACACATACCAAGCAAGTAACTCATAGTGACAAAGGAATTTTAATGTCAGATGCAAGACATTTATCCTTCCAGTACCTGTGTCTCTTGCTTTGTAAGCCTGGTCAGTTGAATCCAAGGGCAGTTTATCTCAGTGCATCTCAACTGGTAGAAACCAAAGCAACTAGGCAAACAATGAACAGACAAAGAACTCCTTCCATAAGATACAAAAACCGGCTTTCCAAGTTTCTGGGAAATGATTTACCTGTCCCCACCCTTTAGCCCTCAGAAGCAGCATACAATACCAATGAGGATTCCATAGATAGGACACTTAGGTTCCAAGATACTTCCAAGCTACTCTTCACTACTGTTCCCTCTCCCAGAACAAGTGTCCATGTCAGCACGACCACTGCTATCCTGTCCAGGCTGCTCTAGCTCTCCTTGCACCCCAAGATCAGTATCACTTACCTTTCATGCAGAGGGCTGGTTATTGTGTCCGATGAAGGGAAATTCTTTATTATAGCTGGGCCACCTCTTCTGCACAGGCCACAGACATGGCAGTGTCCCCTTGTAGCAGAGGTGGTCCTTTCTGGATGGTCTGGGAGAGGCTACTCACATCCAGCTAAACACACTGGAAAGGAAAGCAAAGCTTCCTCTTGAATGGAACTAACTTTCAGAAATTCAGATTAAAAAGCCAGGTACGTGTAAGGTATAAGAAAGCTTTTTGTGTTAATAACAGTGTATAAACACTGTTTATACAAAGTGAAGTTGCTCTCTGCAAGCCCATGGACTGTAGCCTACCAGGATCCTCAGTCCGTGGGATTTTCCAGGCAAGAATACTGGAGTGGGTTGCCATTTCCTTTTCCAGGGGATCTTCCTGAGCCAGGGATCGAACATAGGTCTTCCGCATTGTAGGCAGACGCTTTACCGTCTGAGCTACCAGGGAAGCCCTAAGGTATCTACAAAGTCATCCTTAAAAATGAATAGGCAAGGGACTTCCCTGATGGTCCAATGGTTAAGATTCCATGCTCCCAAGGCAAGGGGTTTGGGTTCAACCCCTGGTCAGGGAACTAGACCCCAAGTGCTGCAACTAAAGACCCTATGTGCCACAAACAAGATCCGGCACAGCCAAACTAATAAATTTTTAAAAAAGAATGGGCGATATTCCAGAATGCAGTACAGCTCTCTTGCTTGGAAACCAGTCAAGGTGTTGCGGAGTTAGAAACGAGTTAGCTTTTCAAGCTTCTCTTTGTAAATTTGGTCTTCTTCTGACTCATCATGCTGGGAACTTTAATTGTATATCTACATCTTTCCTAAAGTGTGAATGACTTCTCAACTAGAACTTCGTTATTGATGAACGTCACTGGTCTTCTTTCCTTTCCGGTAACCACAAGCTGAGGATCTCATTACTCAAAACTGGGAAGTTTGTTCTTATCATTTAGCAGTGACTGGTTAACCAAGTCCAGATTTAAAACTGGGGGCTTGGGGTGGAGGGAGTTGTAAACAATAAAAGAATGAAAACTGGAACCCAAGAAGAGATAAATCACAAATAGTTCGTTTCAGGAGAGACTGTTAAGGTCTCTGAGCACAAGAAGGGGTCATTGAACAGAAGAAAAGTTCCAACAGAAATCCTTTAAATTGTAAAAAAATCCCTCACAGTTAAAGGTCTTTATTTATTGTTCATTGCTGTTGAGCTTTAAACTTTCCTTCTTCTGAGATGATCTGGACCAAGGAAGACCTGGATCAATGTAGTTGGCTTATGGCCAATCCCATCTAGCAGAAAAGGGGAAGGATGGAATATACTTTGAAAAGTTTTTGCTAGCTCTGGATTTTTAGTAAGAAGGGCCCTCCTTTGGTGACAAGAAGGAAGGAAGGAAATAACGTAGTAAGCTAGTTAGCGACATCAAATATCAGCAAATGCTTTTCTATTATAAATGCAAAAGGATAGTGACTCCTTTCAAGTACTCCTCACCCAAAATTATGGCTTGATTTGAGAAACCCCCTAGAATTCTAAGCCTTAAATTCTGCAAAATTGGGTTTACCAAAACCATAATAATCCTTTCTAAAATCCAGGCTTTTGAAATTACAGCCTTATTTTTGTCACTATTTTCAACCATGCCATTTTCATCAAATCTGATTCCCCAATCAGCTTTTCAGACTTCAACTGGATCCAAGGTTTCTATCAGACTGTCCCGCCATCCTCCCACTCCTAACCACCACAGCTGCCCCCCATGTCTTAGCCAACTGAATCTCTTGGCACCGTTTTCCCTACTCCTGTGGCTGCCTCCACACCCTCCTCCACCCACGATGTCTGGAACAGTCTTCCTCTTCCATCTGCCATTTTATTTCTCTTCTCTCCATCTCTGCTTCAAAAACTCACCTCTCCCAGGAAGCCTTCCTTAATCAAGACTAAGGGCCTCAGACTACAGCAGACATCCCCGACACGGACATCTAACGCACCTTTAAAACAATACTCACACACACACAAAAAAACAATACTCACAAGCAGCTGCACTGCCCTGGGGGTCCAGTGGTCAGGAACCTGCCTGCCAATGCAGGGGACTCGGTTCAATCCCTGGTCTGTGAGGACTCCACATGTCAAAGGGCCACTAAGCCCACGCACCACAACTCCTGAACCCACACATTCTAGAGCCGGTATGCCACAAGAGAAGTCACAGAAATGGGAAGCCCAAACACCACAGCTAGAGAAAGCCCATGTGCAACAACGAAGACCCGGTGCAGCCAAAAATTATAAATAAGTACATTTTTTAAAAGTCTTAGCATTAAAAAAAAGGAGGAATCCCTTTATAATCAACTTCAGGTGATGGTGGTGATGGACTATGTTTTCTAAAGATAGGACTATGTCAGGAAAACAAACAAACAAAAAACAAACAAAAAAAACCCCACAAGCCACCCTTTTTAAATACTGAAGTCCTTTATTCTAATTCCCTCAGATCCTAAGAGTTTCCTTTTCATTTGTAAACCCTAGATGAAGTCCATTAGCAAACCACATGCATACTTACATCAGCCAAGAAGTTTGTGCTGATATTTCCAACCAAGTATATATTTGAATTAGGTATTTTGAATGATGAAAGAACTTAAAGAAACAGTCAGCTTTCAGAGGTAATCTGTGAAGATTCTGTTTGTTTCCAACAGAATAGGGATAACCCTCTGAGTTTGGCTTCCTACTATGCAAAAAGATTTAAGGACCAACTCTGAGATGTGGCGGGGTCACTCACCCTCACATCTAGTGAGTCCCACACATGAAAAGGCTTTCCTTTTGTTTTAAAAGTAGCTCTTCTTGTAGGCTACCCTTTCACCGTTGAGAAACTAGGGTTCAGGTCTCATCCAAGCAATACTCAAGTTAACTGCATCATCTCCAACCTCAGGGACCTGGTATCCCGGGAAGCCCCCAGTGACAACAGGGGTGAGCCCAGGACACACGTGTTAGCACAGACAGTGCAGCAGAATATCTGACACACCAGAATATTTGACACACCCACAAATTAAGTAGCAAAACATTTTAATCCATTAATTCTAAAAATAACAGAGACATTTTATATCCATTGCTACCTTCTCAAAAGTCTTCTGCAGATTAGACTGTCGGATTGCAGATTACAGAGCCAGATACTCAAGTTCAAAGTACAGTTTGGAACAAGACCATCATGGAGAGGTTTTCCTCCTTTCTACTCATAAACGTAAGTTGTCAGCTTAAAAAGAAACCCTCAGACAGAAAGAAAAAGCTTTCTCTCACTATAACCTCTTTATTTTAAATCTGTCTGTAACGTTTGAAGGCAAAACAATCAGAAAACCAACCTCCCAAGCAGGTACAAGGATCTGAGCTGGACTCCTGGGATTACAGACTGGTTTAGTTCTATTTCTACTAACACTGTGATGTGAGGTACTATGGTTCTTGGTTGTCACAAGAGGTGTTAGGAGTGAATGCCCACACACAATTAACAATAGCTTATCTAGCACATAACTCTGCAGCACAATACCAACAACAGGAATATTTTAAAGCAGGGTGGAGAAGAAAGTAGACACTAATACAACTGAAGATTTCCTTTGTTTTCCCCCTCTTTTCACAATGAGAATTCAGTTCAAAAACAGGGCTCCAGAATGCCCGTAGTCCTTTGGCCCGCCACACTCCTGGGGAACCTCAGGCTTTGGTGATGTATCCTTCTCGGATGAGGAAATCATAGATTTTCCGGGTTTTGTTCACATCTATCTTGATGAGCGCTCTTGCCTGTGCCAGTCTCAAGCCTCCTTGCTTGTTACACTCGTTCAATAGAGCAGATTTGTATTCTAAATAGGCTCCCGGGACCAACCTCACCATCTGACAGAGCTGCAAGACATGGCAAATTTAATCAACATTAACATCTGTCAGTCTTAAAATTTAATCCAGCAGGTATAGCCATAATAAAGTGTAAAGAGTGACATCAACCTCCAACTATTTACAGGAGCTGCTGGTGGCTAGACCACATTCCATTCCGTCTTTTCTTTGGTGAGAATAGTCTCAGGAGACAGAAAAAGGCTCAGGGTGATGTGATGCAGGGAGAGCTGTGGCAATCATCCACCGGCTCCCCTGGGTTTGTCTCAGGTACAAGTCTGTGTCCTGAGGACTGGCCTGGGGTGGAAGCCCAACACCCTCCGGCTCAGCCAGTCAGAGAAGAGTTGCAGGGCCTGGGGTGGGGATGCTGATACTTGGGTTCCCAAGTGTGAATCACATTATTTCTGGTATCAGCATAAGCCCATAGCCCCTACTTTTGTGATTACATTTCCTACTTTGGAGGGAAAGGAGGTCTAGAGATCTTGCTAAGAGGTCACTTAAACTGTTAAAGATCCAAAAAGCTGATTTAATTCCAGTTCACCTACCATTTACCCAGCAATGAGCCGTCTGAGGTCACCATTTTGCGGGTAAGGATAAAAGACTGCTCGAAACTCTGGGCCTTCCACACTGGAATCAGAGTGGCAATCCTTCTTCAGCACCGCCTGGATGCAACATACACTCCCTCCTCCTCCCACGCTCATCTTCACTGCTCCTACTAGGTAAAATAAAAGTCTAATACTAGCCCCTATTCCATTCTGTCTGACCTGAATTTCTGATATGAAGTGGCAGATGAGGACACCGATCTTGGGAACTATAAAAAGAGCACACGAGGAACAAAGGAGGAATTCCTCTCTGGAATGGACTTGAGAGTTGTCGCACATTCTTTGGAAAATGCTTGATGATGACTCATTTGAGGCTGGACTTAAAAGTTTAGAAACAGCTAACAGTCATAGGAAGAGACATCCAGTGATTAAGTGATTACGGTGGAAAAGAAAAGTAGGTCATGGCTTTTTTTAATCAAAATTAATGTGTGACTATATATGACGATGGATTCCTCTTGTATGCTTATACCACGGAGACAATTAAAAAATCTTTTAAGTAATGGTCATATTGTTGGAATAAGAGTAGAACTTCTGAAAGTGCCCACTCTTATAGAAAATAACCATTTCCATATACAAGTTATTTTAAGTGTGTAAAAAATTAAATTCAGTAAATACTTAGTACAGTATCTGGTACATGGTAAATGCTCAATAAATCAAAGTTGGGTGTTATTTAGATTTATGTATCATACTCTCTTCTCTCAGCAGATAAATGGTGGCAGGGTGATGAGGAAAGGAGTCCCCGAGACCTGCTAAGGTCGTTTCTTTAACACTGAGACCTCAAGGATGAACTAGAGCTGTACACGCACATGTGTGATGTGAGCAGAGCAAAACGGGTTTGATCCTGTAACGTGTTCTTCATGACAACTCAATAACCAGCTCCCCTTCTTTTTGTTACCTCCTTTTCTTTCTCATTCAACTTCTCTGTGCCAGGGAGGCCAGTGAGGTTCAATGGCGGTGCACTTCGTCTACCTACAGATACAGACAGAAAAGGGCATGTATTTTGTAAGAGACAGTATCTAAGGAGTAAAAAGTGTAACAAAGTTCACCATGGTCAGGCCTGGTAGGTACAAAACTACTATACACCAGGTACCCCAAAGTTCCCTTGAAAATAAAAATGGTAAGTCAACGACTTCCCTAGGGGTGCCATGGATAATAATGTGCCTGGCAACGCAGGGGACACAGGTTCACTCCCTGGCTGGGGAGGATTCCACACGCTGCGGAGCACCTAAGCCCATGTCCTTGACAACTATTGAGTCTGTACACTGCAACTACTGAAGCCCTTGCGCCTAGAGCCTGTGTTCTGCAACAAGAGACGCCACCAGGAGGAGAAGCCCACGCACTACAACGAAGAGTAGCCCCTGCTCGCTACAACCAACAAAGCAAGCCCACACAAGAGCAACGAAGACCCGCCACAGCCAAAAACAAGATAAAGATTTAAAAAGAGAATTAAAAAAAAAAAAAAGGTAAGTCAAGTGCCCTTTGCCTTGATAGAATACACATATAATCACACATACCTCAGAGTCAAATATGACTATTCTTCCTAACCCAGTAGAAGATTCTAAAATCTACAGCTCAGGTGTCATCGTCAAGAAAGGTCACAGGCTGCCTGTCTTGACAGCTGATGAATGGGAATCACAACTCTGCAGGAGAGACATTCCCTAACACTGGCCATTCTGCCAGCAGTGCAGGCAAACATGGTAATTACCCAGGTACCATTCACCTTGAGATCAAAGGCAGAGAGTCAGGCCAGCAAAAGGCCCTTCATTATGTATTATTTGAGGGAATATCTGTTCTTCCCAAAGGAGCCCTGTTTACCTGAAAGACCCACACAGAGAAACAATGAGCTAGTATACGGCAAAGCAGAGGCTGAGGTGAACTCACATACCTTGAGAAAGAGACCCAAGCACGAGACCAGAGCCCAGGATGGGAAGCCTGATGTGCACAACTCTGGGGATTTGTTTTGAATGTATACGTGAGTGAATGGGTTGTGTTAAGCAAAAGAAAACAGAATACTACGTTATACTTCATGGGGGCGGGGTGCTGCTTAGGTGGAGGGGAGAAGGAGCTGTAACAGCTGATGCCCCTTCTGGGACAAAACAGGCTTCCCTTTACCATCAGGCCTAGGCTGACCCTAAATGCCCTGAAACAGAGATTACAATTCCTCGATGCCTCACCAGTTCCAAGAGGCTACATTATGATCAGTGATTCAGGTTTCCAACTCCACACTGTGTCAGGAGCAACTCAGAGTGTGAAAAGGAGCAAAGGGTCATCTCAACCTAAACACTAAGGCTGAGGGAGGCTGATGCCCGCCAAGTAAGCAACCAAGAACGAGCGCAAATGGTTCAAAAACCACAAATACCAAAGAAGCTAGGTCAAGTACGTTCATTCACTTTAATTAGCCAACATTAAATTTTCTTATTTCTTTATTTAGACTGGGGGAGGATTTGGATGTGAGAAACTTATAAAACTAAACTGTCTTGGCTATTCCCTAAAAGACTCTTTTTTCCTCTAAATGTTAAAAAGTAATTACTTGAAACACAGGAATAAAAAAAAAATCACCCTTGCAGTGGCCTTCTCTGAGCCCTGTCTGGGTCTTGAATCGGAGAGTTTTTGAATGGGATCACAAGGTCTGTTTCTCTCATCTTCAAAAAATGGTAAAACTACATGTGGGTTATTTTTTTGCCCAAGTCCATTCTGTAAACAGTAGAGTGGTCTGTATGTTCTGATCAGGGGAAGTGGCTAATCTATCATATGGAGCAGGGGTGAATGATAACCAAGAAAACAGGCAAACAAACACCATGATCTTAGATCAGCATTCTACAACTAATACCACCCCAAACTACCGTTTATTAATTACCAAGCAGCAAGGATTATCAGATATCGTATGGCTTAATCTTGCCCTTTAAACTGACCTCAAAATAGGACATGCTGGAAGAGATACGAAACAGAAATACTTTTAAGTCTCCAACTTCTAAAGAAAGTCTTGCTTTTCTGGCAAGTAGCGCGCCTCCTTGCTCATACAGGATACAAAGCCTTTAATTTATCCCCTGTGAGACAATCCTGAAGTCTGTGGTAGATAAAATCATAGTAAACAAACTGCCTATGAACACTGGTAAAATAGAAAAAACACCCACCTGAGGTCCTTTCCTCCCCTGTCTTTGTACTGTAAAACCCGAGGAAAGTTCTTGTTTGGCCATGAATATTTTAACAACTTGCTGGTATCTGTGAATCTGTATAACAATCACCATTCCTTTGCCTAAGGACCTGGCTCTCACAAAGGCAGGAGGGTTTGTCCAGTCACTATAATTCCCAGGAAGAAAACTCCACAATTGTGACTTCCTCCAGCCTGAAAAATAAATTACCTGAATTCGAAGTCATAGGAACAGAAGGACTCAGGCCAGAATCACTACAAAAAAGAAGAGGAATTTAAACTTACGTCACATCAAAGAAAGCAATTTTCAAAAGCCCATGAGAGACTGGGTAACATTTATCAGGTCAGCTACTTTGAAGAGAAGTAATGAGACAGACTAGACTATGTTTTTATAGGCTATCCCAACTGTACACAACTCAGGAAAGGAAATTTGTTCCAGGGAAGGAAACTGCTTAGATTTGTTAAGAGGTCCTGGTGTGGCACATCACAGAGACCACTTACGAGCAAAAAGCAGCAATTTGATCCTCCACTGAAAATCACACCAGTAGATACAGAGGAAGGAAGAAGGTGTGGAAAGGGAATACACTAATCTTAAAAAATAAGGTCAAAGTAGCAAAGTAGGATTCTAGGAGGCCAGTTACATTTCTCAAAACTGTCAGTACTATACTGTTTGAGATAGCCTGCTAAAGTTTTCTGAACTCTTCTAGCTACCTAATTATTACAGCTCTTCCATTTAGGGTAGGGCACCCACAGGACTGTCTGAAAATACAGGTAAAGGCCAAAAGCTCCACAAGGTTGTCCCCCGGACTAATTCCTCACATGTCAGCCTGCCGGCGGAGCCACTGCTGGCAGGCGCTGCTGTCCTGGATGTACTGGAGGACCTCAGAGAGCATGGTGCGTTTGAGGCGTTCCTCTTCTCGAGTCTTCTTGAGGTGATCGTAGGTTCTGGCACCTGCAGGTGTTAAAGAAGTGACTACAATGACAAGGTAGCAAAACTAACCACAGGGCTTCCTAACTCATCAACAAACAGTGCATCTTTTTTAATTTTTAATTTTTGTGGCCTTGCTGTGAGGCTCATGGGATCTTAGTTCTCCGACCAAGGATCAAACCCAGGCCCATGGTAGTAAAAGCACAGAGCCCTAACCACTGGACCCCAGGGGATTCCCAGTCGTTTTTTTAATTTCCTTTGAAAAACTGCTTCCAGAATTATTTCTCTAAGAGCAAAGTGATTTCCCCTAGTTTGAAATCTCTTTTTTGATAAAAAATGAAAATGTGTTTATTCCTTTTCTACCCTCAAGAAATTTGAGAGGGAATCCCCAAAACAGAAAAGTACAAAGAAAGTTGGAGTTGCTCATATTTCCATCTCCTAAAAGTAACTTTTAATACTGTCAAATTTACTTTCTACTCTATTTTTTTCTATCCATATATTTTTCCGAGTCACACAAATGCTATACACATACACTGTTCCTTAAAAACCAGTTAGGATTACAAATAAAAATAAATCCTCACTGACTATTACTATTCTTTTCACCTTTTTCCTGGAGACAACCAACATCAGGCAACCCAAATCTGGTATCAGAGTCTTTATATGTATCTTGCTAACAGCTGCATAGTGTTTTCTACACTACTAATGTATACAGGATCCAAAATATCAAACCAGTGGGTTTCAAGCCATGTTCCACAGAGGCCCAGGATACCATGAAAATATCTCAGGGATTACTGTGAACATATTGGTGGTCCTGGTCCCCACACATGATCTGAATCATCAGGCTTCAACCAAAGGAGTTCCACTTTTATTACGGATTAGTGCTCCACATAAAATTTCATTTTGTAAACAGTCTCCAATGTTAGAAATAAAGAGACATTTTACTAGGCTGAACTTGAGCAGTAGGTAAACAAGTGATAGCTTTCAACCAACAGGAAGGAGGGAATGCTGAAGACCATCCCCGAAACAACTAAATGACAAAAACTGCCATTTATTGAGGACTTAAGTGTGTCAGGTACTATACTACGTTTTCATGCTTTATCTCTAATTTAATCTTCACATGAACTCCAAGAGACTTGGAAAATTGAAACAAATAGAATTAAAGATCTAGTAAAAGAGCCAGAATCCAAACCCAAGGTGTCCAAGCCTAGACTTCAGCTCTTAACTGCTAACACAACTGCCTTCTCTTACGACCTGGCTCTACTACAACTGGTTACTTAATCACTTTCATTCTTAGTTTCTCTATTAAATGAGAATAATGATACCCAGCTCTTAAGTTGAAAGTGAAAGCGAAGTCGCTCAGTCCTGTCTGACTCTTTGCGACCCCATGGACTGTGGCCTACCAGACTTCTCCATCCATGGGATGTTCCAGGCATGAGTACTGGAGTGGGCATTCCTTTCTCCAGGGGCTCTTCCCAACCCAGGTCTCCCACACTGTAGGCAGCCGCTTTACCGCCTGAGCCACCAGGGAAGTTCCTCTGTTAAGCTGGTGAAGCATAAAGGGTCCAGTCCAACGCATGGTGAGCTGTTAGGTGCCATGAATATAATCATCTCTACCTCAAGTAACTGGGATGCAAGTGCCGAGACCCAACTGAAGTGTGCTTAATGGGAATAATCAGACAACGGATCACTAAATTTACAAAGGCTGAGACTAAAAGCTGGAATACAAAATCTTTTTTTAGAGGCCACAACAGAATCCTAAATCTAAAGTAGCAACTCTGTCATACTTTTTATTTCACCACAGATAATCCAAATAATGGCATTTATAAGGATTAAATAGATGAGACTTCCAAAACTCATTCTGAAATGTGAAAGCTTATTTATATGTTTGGAAGGCACCTGCCCCGATTTAGTGTGGCACATAAGCATACTTACTACAAAAATTGGTAATGCCTGCCGTCCTGTATTCCTGGAGCCTTTTGATTTCCCTTCGGAGTTCAAATTCCACTGTTTATCCCCCCAAAAAAGACAGAGAAAAAATTGGAAAAACAAAGTCAACATCAATCAACACTTTTACTGCTAAATATTTTCAGTAATTTTGCCTTCTATAAAAGACTGGGCAATTACATTTAGGGAATCCTAATTGTTGCTAATATCTCATTAAAATTTTACTTAAGAGCTGACAAAAATGTACTCCAGTGGTCTTTTGGCTCCTGTCTCCAGTTACAGAAAGCAATTGGAATTGTCTCTTAGAAAACTTCATAGTTTTCTATAAATTCATTACCTATCTGGCCGAATTCATTTAGCTATAGTAGTAATGAATATAATTTCTTAAACCACCAAGTTTCCCTGCTCTATTTATTCCTTGTTAAAAGTTCTAGACACAAAGCCAGATTTCGGTATGAAACCCGTCTCTCGTATTACATGACACAGACCTTTTGCAAGGGAAGGACAACGATCTGTGCTCAAGTCCCCAATGGTTTCTTTACAGCCTTCCTCTTACAGGGACAAAAGAGCAGTGTGTTTTCCATAAACCAAGATTTTTGCCTCCTCTGAGCACACAGATCAGGTTGCACTGCTCAGATTATTATGTGATGGAATGTTCAAATCTGGGTGCTTTGAAAGAGCAGATGAAGGAAGAACCTGGACAATCCATGGGGTGTAGTTCCCTGGAGTGACACATAAACCAGGGATGGTACAAACTGGGACAGGAAGTAAAGATCAGACACCCAGGATAGATCACACAAAGAATGCCAACTAAACAGGGTGTCTGTGAGGACAAGTAACCGGTTCAGATAAATGCCTACCATGATATGCAAAAAATATCTGCACAATGAGAACAGGACACAAGCCTTCACGAAGTACCTTCCTGAACTAAATCTGGGAGTCAAAATCAAATACCTGAATCTCAAGATGAGAAGTATAGATTCAGCCCCTCAGTCTAGACTGTTTTATAGTCTAGGCCTTACTGCCTTAACAACTTCAATTTTTTATAGTGAGAAGTCAAATGGTAACTATGTAGATCTCTCTCAGAGGAAAAAAGGCAGGACAATGATGGAAGTGCTATATATTATTTCCATGCGTCACCCAACTCTGTCCCCACATACAAACTAGTTTTAATACTAAAATAATTATGAACAAAATAATATGATTTGCTTCAAAATAATCCAGTTGAGGATGGGAAAGGCGTGGGTGGTAAAGATGACACTGGATTGGCCACCGGATGGTTAACTGCTAAAGTTGGGTGATGGATACATGTATATCATAGTATAATAAACCCCCATGTATTTGCAAACTCCCATATTAAAAACGGGGGAAAAAGCTACTAAACTACTGTTTATCTGGACTGGTGGGGGCACGGGGTTGGGGGGGCACGTGCGGGGAAGCCACCAGTATTTTTAAGCTTTCTTCTCCATTCCCAAAGTTCCAAATTTATCTCATATAAAGGGGAAGAAATAATAATAATTAAAAAAATCCACTTATTTATTTACAGAATTTCACATAAAATACCATTATTACTCCTATTTACACACACACACACACACACACACACACACACACACAGAAATATATGCTCAAGGTTAAAAAACCACCTACATGCATGGCTTTCAATGAACTTGTCATGCTCCACTGGCCCCACTATCCTTGCAAATCGCCTCATTGTTTCATAAAGATCTTGGACTTCCTTGGGATATCGCCGTTCCATTACTACAGAGAAAGTAAAGAATATAAAGATCTCTAAGTTTTCTGTATTTTTTTTAACAAGTAGTAAAATGGAAGAATATTATCCCTAACCTCACATGATTAATTTACCCATGACAGGAAGCAAACCAGAAAGCTAGGGAACGCAGCACACTAATCATGCTAATAGAACCAGAGGGACTATGTCTCAGGGACGCTGTCATGACCGGACAGCACCTGCACTCTGGTGACCCCCACACCTCGCTGTCTCTCAGCCTGCACATGGGCAGGAAGCGCTGGCAGTAACAGGAAGGATGATTAAAGGTAGATCGTGCAGTCTCAGGAACAATGTAGGGCAACATCGCCAGTATGAACTTCTGCAGAAGGGACATGCAGACGTGCTAATTCATCTAGAAGAGGTAGATCAGGCTGGCAAAAAAGTATGTGATCTCTCCCATGTCCCACTAAAAATCCTCTGTGTAACTCCATATCCTCAAGTGGCATTTATTTCTTCACTCTCTACATGGGTCATTTTGCCTTTCTCTAAATTTAATTAAGTATCACAACTTAATATACTATGAATGAAGTTATATTTTAATAACTATCATGGAAGCAAATGGTCATATATGCCACCTGAGATACCCTTACAGGTAGCCAGAATCAGCACCTTTGAGGATCACTACTGACCAAATTTCTAATACAAAGAGCTATCAGCAAAAAGAGGGGTAGGAAAACCCACCAACAATAATTGGTAGGTTGGAATGATCAGGAATTCTCGAATTGCTACTCAGTCATTTCAATAAGAGTAACTAGGCTAGCTCTGTCCCCTCTCAGGCTAAAAATACAGGCTGTTACTTATGACAGTTACTTAAATTGTCATCTTTTCAGATGAATCTCTTCCTTAGCAGGAAAATTCTTGCCCACAAATTCTAGGGGCTGATTTGATGGGCAGACACAGATTGATTTTATTCACCACCAAAAAACCCTGCTTCTACAGGGATAATACAAAAAATTTGGAGTAATTTAGTTTGATGAAAAAAACTCCTATGCCTACGATATTAAGGTCACACACATGTTCAGTACAATGAGTGGAAACCTCTCAGACCACATTGCACATGCCATGTCTTAGAAGCAACAGAGCTTCCCCTCAGCTCTATCTGTAAAAATACAGTTAAAGAATAAAGAGGCTAAGCTGAACTCTGTCCACCAGCTTGGAACAGAATTTATGCAATTGTCTACTACATCCAGGTTAAAATCCAAAAGCCCAGCAATTTCAGACACAGGAACACACTACCAGAACAAGACCAATTATTGTTAACAGAAAGGGCAAGGCAGAGCTGACCTGGAGTTATTTCTGCAAGCCCACAGCTCTTGATGAGGACAAGGTTAAATAAGTAATAATGTATACTGCCAGAAGGAATATAAATTGATATAAATATCTTTCAGGAAACAATCTAGCAGCATGTATTAAGCATTTTTAATAATCATATTCTTTGACCTAGTAACTCCACTTCTTGGAATCTATCTTAAAAAAAATTCTAAAGGCAGACTAAGCTTTATTCACAAACAAGTTTAACTTTGTGCTATTTGTAATGATTTTAAAAAAACTGACAATAAGCTAAATATCCAATAATACAGACAGGTTAAAGCACATCAATATATATTTATAATTATATATAACATGTTATTGGTATAACAATATTACATAACTATTAGAAGGGATATCATCAAAACGTTACAATCGCTTAAAAAACATGTAGTGGAAAATGAAAAACTAAAAGACATAAAATGTAACCTACTTATGATCATGACTCTACTAAAAGATATTCAACCCAAGACTGGCTGACCTGAACCCTCCAGTGGCATAGTGCGTCAAACCCTGTAAGATTCTATCAACGAGTTTATGAAGCACAATCTCATTAGGTTACTGTTACAAAACAGAATCTTGTGGCATACACCTATTATAAACATATATAAGGGCTGCAATTATTATGATATGATTCTTATGTGCTGAACAAACTCTACAGTGTGAAAGAAAGAAAAAGTAGAGAAAATCTGCCCAGCCTAGACATCACCAATATTTAAAAGTAAGGTCAAAGTTAGCAATCACTTAAAAATCATTATAGGTTTATTTTCATCATGTAATACGAATGTCTTGTTTGTTAGCCCCTCACGATGCAAAATAAAGGTGTTAATTCTTCCTGTAAAAATATTTTCACAACCTGATGATTATAGTTATATTACGTTTAACATATAAATCCGAAACACAATCCTATCCAATTTTTGAAAATGATCCATTAATATTCAGGTGTTAATTAGTATACTAATTTAAAAAACATTTCTTATGCTAGAGTTATTGACTATATATTACTCGTTTGTAACTCTCAGTATACAACAGAATTGCCTTAAAGACTTTAAAAAAAAATAGATGCTGGAGCTCTACCTCCAGAGATTCTGACTTAATTAGAAGTGACTGTTGGACATCAAAAATTTTTAAAGCTTCCTAGTGATGCTAATATGCAACTTGGATTAAGAACTACTGCCTGCAATCCAAAAATCTACAAGCAATAAATGCTGGAGAGGATGTGGAGAAAAGGGAACCCTCTTACACTGTTGGTGGGAATGCAAACTAGTACAGCCACTATGGAAAACAGTGTGGAGATTCCTTAAAAAACTGCAAATAGACCTGCCATTTGACCCAGCAATCCCACTGCTGGGCATATACACCGAGTAAACCAGAATTGAAAGAGCCACATGTACCCCAATGTTCATCGCTGCATTGTTTACAACAGCCAGGACATGGAAGCAACCTAGATGCCCATCAACTGACGAATGGATAAGAAAGCTGTGGTACATATACACAATGGAATATTACTCAGCATTAAAAAAAAATTCATTTGAAGCAGTTCTACTCAGGTGAATGGAACTGGAGCCTATTATCCAGAGTGAAGTAAGCCAGAAGGAAAAACAACAATACAGTATACTAACGCATATATATGGAATTTAGAAAGATGGTAACGAGAACCCAGCATGCGAGACAGCAAAAGGAACGCAGATGTATAGAACAGACTCGTGGACTCTGTGGATGAGGGCAGGGGTGGGATGATTTGGGAGAATGGCATTGAAACATGTTAAGTATCATATGTGAAATCAATCGCCAGCCCAGGATTGTTGCTCGGGGCTGCTACACCGAGATTTCCCGGGGGGAGGGAGTTGGGAGGGAGGAGGAAGGGGGGTTCTGGAGGGGGAACATATGTACACCCATGGCGATATCATGTCATTGTATGGCAAAACCAATAAAAAAAAAAAAAAAAGAACTACTGCCATAAATGATTTAAAACTATTCAACAGTGATGGGAAAAATTTTAAATTAAAGAAAAATGCTAATACTTACACTGAAACTTCCTAAGGTTGATTAATCCATGGTCTCTTATAATTCTGGAATGAAAAACATAATTATCTATGATAATTAATTTCACATTTAACAATGCCTTCCACAAGCAGCTTTCATTACACGCCGCAAACACTACAAGGGGGAGTACAGAGGCCCATAGAAGCCACTCCCCTCAGAGTGCTGCAGCTCAGTGAGTCACCAGCACAATTTCAGGCTCTCAAGTACCATGCATTTTTCCTCTCCTTGGGCAATGTAGACTCTCAATAACTATTTGCTGGATGAATTGATGAGCACTCACAAATACTGAAAAACACATGTCTGTAACTTAGATGAAACACAAGGGAATCTGTGTCCATGGCATAAAAATTATCTATTCAGCTTTAGGGAAAAGATAAGTGAGAATAACCATTTAAGGGAAATCTGTTAACCATGAAGGATGCCATGACCACACACTCCATGTTTACAACTGTACATTCACAGAATGCCTTGAAGCTATTTGAAATAAATTTTGTGCATGTTTACCAGAAGGGCATCATAAAACACAAGATCTAACAGAGACCTCGACAACTGAGTTCTACAATACTGACTAGCTCTAATTGCATGTTTTAAGCAGAATAGAATTTAGGTAAACTGTGCAGAGTTCCACGTCTGGAACCTTTGATTTCTATTGCCTAGCAATGAAGCTTCTCACAAGAATAGCTGGATAATCTTCAGTGCTCACTGGAAGCTAACTCCAGATATGCAGAGAGTAAGCTTTACTTCAGATCATGTCTCCGTACCTCCAGAGTGTCTCCTAAGTCCTATTTTTTTTTCTCATCGTGATGCCACCATGTCTCTAGTTAGTAATATGCCTACACATATATACACACACATCGGTGAGTACCCTTCTCTGAACTGTTAAAGTCTCTGTAATCCAACAGAGATCTGGGATCCACAATTTCTCAGTCTGAATGTATGTTTTTTGTTCTGTTGCAAAGAGAAGGAATAATCAACAGTGCCTAAAACTTGCTCATGATTCCTTTGAAATCCGTTTAGATAAAAGATTTCTCATAAAAACTCAGCAGTCAGAATGGAGTATTAGAAAAAGCATAATAACTGAATAATATCTTTAATTTTTCTTGTTGCTCTTTTCCTTAAAAGAACATACCCATATTATTCATTGGTCACAACAGTAAGGAAAGGGTAAGGAAGGAGGAGGTAAAAAAGCAAAAAAAGGAAAGGTAATATTAACTTTTAACAGATGGAAAAATTGAGGGTCAAGGAAGTTAAGGGTATTCCTCAAGGTCATAAGATAAGCCACAAGTGGAACTCATTCTTGTGGGCTATATGCAGTCAAAAGTCCAAAGGCAAAAGAAGGCAGGTTGGTTTCCCAGACTTACTTTTTTCGTCTTTGTCGCTCCTTTAACCTGGAATGATAGATATCCACTACAGCCATCTTCAGAGCTATAAACAAACACACACTTACATACAAATATAGCCAAGGCAAGAAGAAATCTTTTGCTCAAGCTGTTCTAAACTTTTAACCTCATACCGCTAACTACTTCACATTCACTGGTCTAAGAAATCTGTCTCTTGGAAACAAAAAAAATATCCTAGGATACTGAATTTCTGAATCAGTAAATTACACTGAAATTCTTTTTCCTAAGTATATGTTTACAAGGGATTACCCTATGGATAACAAATTCTGCTTTCTACTAAACATCTACTTTGACCATGCCTTGCTATGTATATTAACTTTCACTTAACAGTTCAACAAGGAGTCTGAACTTTGGTAAAACATGGGCTAGAAATTAGATATATTAGAGTTTCAGATTAGGAGAGAGAAATACTGAAATCTAACACGCTGGACTATAAGCAGATGCACTATAGCTGTATACAACTTCAGTTGCTGGGAAATGACCAGGAATACTTTATCCAGGCCATCCTCCCTTGGGTCTGAGATAAAAATAACAAATTCTAGCTGGATGATCTGAAGAGGTAACTGAATGCAGTATTTTTTAAACTTCAGTTATTAAAAAAAAAATTATTAAGTATCACAGATTTGTCATTCGTCTCTAACAAGTTCAAAAATTTAAACAACATTGCTTCATTTTTCCTCATTACCACCCACAAACTAAAAATAATTCAATAATACCAGGTCCAAGATTTAAGGCAATGGATTTCAAACCTTTTTTTCAGGTTGCAGAACTTTCTCTATATGAACTCTTTCTTGATTTACACGTGCTCCATACAGAAGCACAGATATCACAGAATGCCCAGACCCTGCCAGTGTTTCCTGACACACCTGCCGTGGGATGACAGGTCCTAGGATGCTGTGCTGGGGGAGATGGGCTTTACGCAAGTCTGTGGTGGAAGTGGCCAGAGGAATGGGGAGGGGACCATCTGTTTTTGACATGCACCACAACCAAGTACAAGTTTTAACGTGGACTCTACCTTCCTTCTTAGGAGAAAGAGAATGAGGAAGTCAACAGTTCAAGGCAGAAAGAGAAGCAAACAGAACAAATAAGAAGCAAACAGGTAAAGGGCATTCCTCCTGCTCCAGGCTCTTCAGGTGCCTTATCTCATCTGTCCACTGAATAGCAAGATGAGTTCAGTAGGAAAGAGACTGCCAGAGAGTCCAGTGGGGAAGTCAGTGCTGATTTTGACAAAAGAGTTCTGTGATTTTTCTAATATACTAACATATCATGTTGTTTCCTAAGATTTGTGTGGGAAAGAATTAAAACAGAAAAAAAAAAAAAACTGAAGAGACTGTGCTACAAAAACCTCTATAAATAAATTCTGCTGATAAACAGTTCTGGTGCTTGATCAATTCAGTAGCGGAAGCTTGTACAACCAGCTCTGGAGAACAAAGGGGAGGAAGGGAACACAGAGCAACAAGTGAGAGGAGAACTGGAATTCTCCCAGGGAAAACATTTCACAGCTGAAGTTCTCTCTTGTCTTGATGAAGCACACTCACATCGCAACAACTGATTATAAGGTCTTAGAAAAACCCAGGGAGGACACAGCACAGCAGGCAGAACAGACATGAGAGGGAGACACTGAATGAAGGACAGTCACAGGTTCACACTCTTCTTAAAGTGACTGGAGAGTTGAGTAAAGCAGGCACACAAAGACCCAGAGCTCCTTAAAAACCAACCAACCCAAACCACCCATAGCCTCTCCACTGCTGCCAGGCCTCTGAAATCCCAGTCTGGGGGGATGACTAGTCTCCCTGTGATTACACTGGGGACTGATAACGAAGTCTCCAAATGGCTGCCTTAAAATACTGCAAGTGGGCAGAGTCAGAGGCAGCTCCTTCCCACTGCAGTGTATTTCTAACACTGTTCAAAATAGCTGGCAACATGTCTCTGTTTTCCTGACAGAAGGCACTTACTGCTTGCTTGGCAAGAAAAGCAACTCAAAGGCCGTAACTGTGGGGAAACCAATCAAAACCCCTACTGCAAGCACACGAGCACAAACCTGTGAATCAGGTATTCCCCAGAATGAAGCATCTTAAAAGTCACCCCCCTGCCCCTGAAGCTTCTGGCCGAGATGGACACAATCAGGGCTATGAAAAAAGTTTGACTATGTGACCTCACGGTCAAAGCGAGCAAACAAGAAGGCTTAGGCAAGTCGCTTCACTCCTCTGTGCATTTCCCTGAAGGTAGAACGGGAAAATGACTATTTCCACTTCTCAGAAATGTGATTAGGTCATAGATCATAAAAAATGTGAGACCTAAAAAGAAAAAAGGTTCAAGGTGGTAGATACCTTAAGTCTAGTAGTATTATGAGCACAGACGTATTAAGTACAGTAGCATTAAGAGCTTGAGATGGCTTTGCCACTTGCAGGTTATAACTTGACCTTGGTATTTCTACTCCTCAATTTCCCCATCTATAAAATGGGCATAGTAACGCCCAACCCAAAGAGTTTCGTGAGGATTAAATGAGTTCACACGTGTCAAGAACTTAAATGGTACCTGGCAAACAGAGTATGCTGTATGTATTAATTACTATTATTTAGAGTCTTTAACAGTTAGAAGATCAGAGGTCCAGCCTGGTCACTGTGCCTACTCACCTACCTATTGGCAGTTTCTTTCCCTTGATGGTGATTTGGCTGCTTTGTGCTTAGGACTGTTTAGACATAAAACCATTAAGACTGAAAATCGCTGTTTAGTTGCTCCGTCGTGTCCAACTCTTTCGCGACCCCATGGACAGAGGAGCCCACCAGGCATAATAACACCAATCTGAATTATGAACCCTCTTCCATTGGAGACATGGAGAGGGCTGCCATTTCCTTCTCCAGGGGATCTTCCCAACCCAGGGATTGAACCCACACCTCCTGCATTGGCAGGTGAATTCTTTCCCACTGAGGCTGACAATACAGACCAAAGAAAGAAAATCGGGGACATGGAGGGGAACATATCCGTATCTGACCAAGAAATTTTGCTGAAATTAGCTTTCCAAATAGAGGGAGAGTAAACTTCTCTGGTGTGCAATCCTGAGAAGTGCTGAGAACACAGACCCAACACAGAAAGGAGCTCATGACAACTCCTGCTTGCCCAGGTTACCAGCTAGCAATGATTAGAAGATGCTGTGCTAAGGCTTACCACCTGGAAAACTCTGAGAAAGGCCCGTCCACAAAATTAGGAGAGGTTTTCCCAATAAAAGCAGATGGGAAGCAATGTTTCCTGAGGAAAAGGGAAATGCGCTGTGTGTCAGCACGCACATCTCACAGCATACCGTCACACAGAGGGCACTCAGTTATGGGTCTTCTGCATCTCCCTCTCTAGACCAATAATCTTAATAAAGTATGAGGAGGTTTCATTTGCCAATCCCAGAACTTCCTTATTGTCTTCCTCAGCCATTACTTCACATGCAGTAACTTTTGGCTGCTCATTCTGAAAGATGTTTGGTATGGCTGGAATGTAATCATCTATTCCTCCATTGTGTCTTAGGCCTCTATTAATGGACCATTTAAACCTCCTTTATTAGATGAATTCCATGAATCACAGCAAAAGTCTTGAGAAAGAAAAAGAGCTTGGTGGCATCACCCAATCTTCTAGACGCCTGGGAATAGGATACAAAACCTAGCCAAACAATTTACTTCCTTCTAGTAGTTGTGAGTGAGGAAACATAAAAGGAATGTTATAAATGCTCAGTAATATTAAGAGTGTAATAGTATAATGAAATGGTAATAACACCAATCTGAATTATGAACCCTCTTCCATTGGAGACATTCACCCTGGCTAGTCAGAGTCATCCTTCTTTGTTGGCCTGGGAGACAAAGAAATAGCAAGCAGGATTCCAAGGACTTGCCCAAGAACACAGTGACTCAATAGCAAGCCTGAGGTTGAATCACTGTCCTGATCTGCAGAAAACAGGTGCCCCTCTCTCTGCTCTATGTCTGCATAAAAAGGGCCTCCTCATTTCTCCCTACTCTCCTTGGGCTCCTAGTCTCTTCCACAGGAGTGTTCTGGGAGAAACCGCTCAGCTCAAGGGCAATATGGCCCACTGGGCAGTGGGGTCGTGCTGCCAGAGGAGGACTATGAGAACTGAGAGCAATCGACAAAGCATCCCTTTGATCTCCAGTCCTGCCAACCCTCTTGATGACATCATCAGCTTTCAAAAAGCACCCATCTAGACATCTTAAAGTTCACTACCAGACAGGGAGGGAAAGTAGAGGCAGAGATTATTATAGTTTTAATTAAAACTACTTATGTATAACAATAACTGAAACTTCAGTTGTAGTTCGAATGAATTAGAATCAATTAACTTATAAGGTTGCAGAATCTGTACAAAGAACACAAATAACTAAAGTATGCTATAGGTTTGAAATGCTAACTGAAATAAAACTTGCTAATCAATTGGTTCTTTTTGATTTTTTTTCTTTTGCCCCACTTAGTTACAGAAAGGACAATAAATGCACCAGAAGAAACTGCAAACCATGCTTTCACAAAGAATGCAGAGTAAAATGAAATACCCACCATCACTACAGTTTTCTTAATAATGTTGAGGCTTAAGAATGAAGACCTTGGACTAAGGCCTAGAGACGTGATTCAGCAAGTCCTTTACATAGTTGAGACATTATTGACATTAGAGATTTTGACTTTCGGAAGTTCAGTACTTCTGAACAGCATCTAAAAAAATGATATTTATAAAGCTGCTTGTTTGCATTCTTGATAAGAATGATATAAGCCAGGAAATAATAGCATTTTAATGAAAGCTGGTGTGTATGAGGAGACTACTGAATGGCAATCTGCACACTACCTTCAGGGGGACGCCACCACGAGGTGAGTACAGACAGCAACATGGGTTACCAGGGTTGAAAATCAGAGACTGACATGGAAGCCTGAACAAGTACAATGGCTCTAGTGAACACTAAAGTAGTTTGCCTTCAAGCTTTCCTCTTTTAGTTCAATCTGCGTCACTTTGACTTTTCCTTAAAGTTGTGTGGGAGAGAAGGAGAGAAATGAAATTTTGCAAAGAAAACTGCTCAAGAAGTATGTAGGGAAAAAATTCTAAAGGTAAAATTTTTATGAGGACTCTTTCTTGATCTCAGATCTGGTGTAATAAATACCTGGACAGATCTTCTATGGAGGGAAGAGTAAAATTTCCCCCTAAAGGGAAAGAGGACCAGTTAACACAACCTAAAACTCAATTTATAATTCAACAAGGAGTCTAACTGGCTCTTCCTACCTGGCATATACAGTTAAGAGAAGGGGTTCACCTACTACATACATCACCCTTAATTCTGGACTGAAACGAAACAGAAGATTTGGGATTATTTTAAATGCACAGTTCACTGAAAATGGAGAGAAAGGAAAAAAAGATATTCCAGTGTAAGTCTAACCATCCACTTTTAAGAGGCTTATTGACACTAACCATTTACTTATAACAAAAGAGTAAATCAGGCTAATCTTAAGAATTCAGAAGTGCTAAAACTCCAACAGTTCTGAGAAAGAAGAAATTTTCAGTCTTGGTCTAAAAACTCTTGAACTTTCATCCTGTTCCCCTGCTATGGAAAATCTGGGGTAACAAATTACAATGAACATTTCGTATCAGTAGTTGCTGTTGAAGTCCCAGGTTTTCACCCGGATTCCTTTTAAGGAGACAGTGAGGACCATTTAACCAATTACCTCAGCACAGACTTGTCTCAATTAAAAGAAAGCTCACACAGTCCAAGGGACGGGATATTCTCCACTACCATTATATGATCAACATTCTCACCATCATCACAAATGATCTTCTCATTATGGTTAAATCTCGGCAACAGGGTACGTTCAGCATCTTAACCACTAGACTTTCAGTTCCATAAGGGGCAGGAAACTATCTTATTTATTCTTACATTCCTAGCAGCCAGCACAGTCTCATTACAGGTTGCAATCAATAGAAATACTATTGAAACAAAATGTTACCGTGTAAAATGTCCGAGTCATCTTCGACAAAATCAATATCTCTCAAGTCCCACTCCGCATAATTGTCAAACTCCTGTTTGGGGAAAAAAATTCCCACCTCAGATCCATCAGCTTTGAGTAATGCCTTTACAGGAGCCATGCTTTAAAAGCAAACAGCAAATATACAAATAAACACTTGTTAAAAAGTACTGAATGGGGTACAAGGCCAGGGTAACTGCCGTAAGTAATAAATCATGGAAAAAATCTGAGAGGCTTTCAGGCAATACTGACAGCAAAAAAATGAGAAAACTATGAGTCCAGGAACAAATGCTGCTGCTGCTGCTGCTGCTAAGTCGCTTCAGTTGTGTCCGACCCTGTGTGACCCCAGAGACGGCAGCCCATCAGGCTCCCCCGTCCCTGGGATTCTCCAGGCAGGAACACTGGAGTGGGCTGCCATTTCCTTCTCCAGTGCATGAAAGTGAAAAGTGAGAGTGAAGTCGCTCAGTTGTGTCCGACTCTTCTCGACCCCATGGACTACAGCCTATCAGGCTCCTCCGTCCATGGGATTTTCCAGGCAAGAGTACTGGAGTGGGGTGCCATCGCCTTCTCCAAGGAGCAAATATTTGGTTCTAAAAACTAAAAGTCTGTTCATCAAATGTATATCAAGAAAATCTCACTCTAACTAGTCCTTCAAGTATTTAGGTAAGAAAATTGTGTGCATTAATTCATCTCCCTTCCTATCACCTTCTGAGGGCTCTATTTATTCCAGAATATTGGTTACACAGCTCAGTGTGCAGATGTGTTCATATTCTGTTCAGTGAGTACAATCTTCAGGGGTAGTATCTATGAGGGGGCTCTACAACAGCAGCTACCAAGAACAAAGTGCTGACCTGGGTGTGGCCAGCAAAATTGTCTGTAGTTTGCTAAACTTTAATTACCTCCAAGAGTGCTATAATTGTGGATGAGGTGATAAATTAAGAGACGTGTGACTACACTCATATGGCTTTATGGCTGCAAGAATATGTAGCTTTTCTACACATTCATCGTTCTTCATACACTTGTGAATACAGTACAGAAGACAGCAAACTACAGCCTGTAGACCAAATTCAGCCCACTGCCTATTTTTGTAAATGAAGTTTTACTGGTGCACCAGCATGCTCATTTATTTACAATTATCTATGCTGCTTTTTGCATAATTAGGGCAAAGTTTAGTTCCAACAGAGACTTTATGGTCTAAGAAATCTAAAATATTTACTATCTGGACCTTAACAGAACAAGTTTCCCAACCCCCTAATATAATACAACTTTGAAACCCTCTAGGTGTGGAATGAGAATCAGACTATAGAAACCCTATACTTACTAAGGAAATGGGACTTAAGAAATAGGTTCTTGGTCTGAAGAACTACTTTTCTAAAAAAATAAAAAGTTTACAAATGAGAAAAGGCACTCAGATGAAGAAAATGGGACTGCCTAAGGCCCTACAAATTACAGTGTTCTGAAAAGCTTTTCAGTGGTATGGAACCTAAAGCTAAGAGATACGACCTCATCTGAAACAAAAACAAGTTTCTCCTACCTCAATGAAATCTGCTCGAGCTGGCATGTATCCTGCCATGTCCCGAGAAAGCAAGGAGTCAAAAGTAGGTCGGGGAGGGTCATCTGCAGCTGAAAGAATTTATAGTTTTTCTTAATAACTTAATAAAATAATGGCATAAAAAAGTAACACAAAAAAGTTCTCATTTATATTCCGAAATATTTTTATTTGGAGAAAGACAGTGTCTGAGAGAATAAATAAAATTCAAAAGATTTTTATAGAGGAAAGTAAAAAAGTAAAGTATTACAGAAACAAACTGATTTCATAAAAAAGAAATTAAGGGGTCTTCCCTGGTGGTCTAGTAGTTAAGACTGCACTTCCACTGCAAGGGACATGGGTTCGATTCCTGGTTGGAGAACTAAGACTCCACAGGCTACAAAGGGCAGGGAAAGGAAAAGGAAAAAAAAAAAGGAAACTAAGATTTAGGGAATCCTCTAAATATGGAAAATTCCCTCTGCTTTTTGCTTCCCTAATAATATAAAAGAAAATCAAGGAACTTTTCTTTAGCATTAGGACTTAGGTATTTACCCTGTCTGCTTCAGCTCCCTTCTCAATCTCAATTTACAAATCCCATCCAACTGACAGGCAAAACTCCCACTGGATTTGGAGTGAGCTGGAACTGAGTCACTAGTCCTGTGATCTTGCACAAATTATTTAACCTTTCTGAATTTCAGGTTCCTTGTATGTAAAACCAAAGCACTTGCTCTTCCTGTCTCATTGCATTGCCATGAGGAAGAAATGGTCTAAGGCATTTGAGAACAAAGTACTAATATCCAAAGGGCTATTCAAATAGGAGACAGCCCCAGGTTTTGAGTTAGTCAGCTGTGAAACTGTCTCCAGAGAGTATGAGGAAAAGAGGCAGGGGAAAGAAAAATAATCGTATCTCATTATTCGTGCCCTGGGAGTCATTTGGAAAAGATGTCCATTTATAAATCATCATGGGTTTGGTTATGTTTTGTTAGATCCATGAGTCCCTAAGTCACATGAGATTAAAAAAAAAATTTGCTATAATTGCCACAACGAAGTGAACAAAAATAACAAATTGCTTCTTGGACTTAATATTGGGATGGTTAACTATAATGAGTTAAATACTGGACTCTCTTACTGATACAGGAAGGTACTTACAGTGAAATGGAATGGCTGTGTCAGGAGTTTTTGCCTCCTCTGCTTGCTTCAGGTTCAGCAGGGTAGATGCAAACAGAGGGTTATTGATGAAATGCTTCATATAGTGCTTCTCGCACTCCTCCTTGGTCTTGGTGCACATCTGATTGGCTACATCCTGCCTAGAGTGTGGAAAGTGAGAAAAGGAAGCAGAGTTTTAATTTATACATAATGATCAAAGCATGGTTTGTTCTTTCCATATTTTAAGTCCCACTGACATAATGTGTGGAACTTGATACCTCGAGACTGCTATCATACAGCTATTGGCAGAACAGTGAGACAAATATAAACATAGTACGGGTATAATCTGATGTTTCAAATCCTGCTATTTAACAAATACCTAAAAAGCCCTTTTCTTTCCACCAAAATAGGAAGATTACTAGAAAATCTGTGAATTTCCCTGTGAGCTAGGCTCTATCCAAAGAATTGCTATAATTAATAAGCCACTTCAGAACATTTATATTTGCATATTTTATAGTTTACAAAACACTTCATGTGAACAAACATTTCTTTACTGGAGCTCTCATGACAGACCAAGCTCTAAGCTGGAAATATGTACAACATAATTTAAATCAATGCTGGTATTAACTGTAGTGTATTTACTATCTCAGTTTCATAGATGAAACAAATGAGGCCCAAAGAGGTTAAGAAACTTGCTTAAGAACACAAAGCACGTAAGTGTCGAAGCCACTTAATTTGTACTGAAGAATCCTGACTCCTGGCCCACATGATGCAGAGGCAGAGGTGAAATCTCTCAAAGTCCCCTCTCAACCTCTTTCTTCCACGATACTTCACTTGTATCGTGCCTACTAAGGCACCTGCCTCCACTTCACTTGCCTCCTAAGGTATCACTATGCTCTGATTTATGTACTTCAACCATCTGTACGTATATGCTGATCCCCCTACCAGACTACAAGCTTCTGGAAGGGAGGATACATGTCATAATTCTTGGCTCCAGCATCCTTACCACCAAGCTTAGTGCCTTACCCATAGCGGAGAGAGAAACTGGTCTTTTTGTGGTCTTTGCTAAGGAAGGGGAACAAAGAAGAATAGCCCCTTTTGGACAAGAAAAGAAAAACTAGGCCAAAGAAGACTAGCAAGAAAATGATCACTTTTTTCTATCTTCTTTAGTATTCGTATAGAAAACAAAATTTTATGATGCTTAATAAATAAAGCAAAATGTGAATGGAACTCAAATCTCTTTCTTCAAGGCCCTAGACATAAGGGAGGCAGCGTAGTATATTTTATCAACATCTGATAGAGAATATACTCTAGGAAGTCAGGACAGGGAAGAGCTATTTAAGGGTCCTCTAGTAGCATTAATAAACTATGTGGTCATAAGAAGTCGTTTCAACTCCCTAAGCTTCAGATTCTTAATGAAAAAAATATATTCAATAATGCCTCTGCTATCTAGTTCATAAAAAGAAATCATCAGTTTGAAAGTACTCCAAAAAGGTAAAAATGAAAGTAGGAGTATCATTATTAAGCAGTGTCACCTCATAAAGCAACTGAACGCTGTTCAATTCTGCCATGCTAGGACTAAGCAAGTATCTACAAGCAAAAACCAGAAAATGCGAATAGGTAGTCTGTCAAATTTGAATCTCAGGCAAGCTATGGCCATTTATCTAAAGTCTGACCCACTTAAATGACAAGGCCATCTACAGCCAAGAAAAGTTCATAAAATCAGAAAGGAAGAATAACTAAAAGAGTCTACACTTCCCCACTATTCAGAAAGGAATACTCAACCTTCCGTGGTATTGATATGTCTAAAGTAGTCTTTTAGAGCTGGCCGGTCACAGACCACTAAACATCCCATAGCCCTGTGACGCATTTCAGCCTTGGGGAAAAATGTGTAGATTGGAAAAGGACTTGTCTCTTAAGTCATGGGTCAAGAGAAAAGCAACATATCGCCCCTAACGCCATTTTCTGAGGTTCCTCCTTTTCATTCAACAGCACTGTCTTTTTGGAGACCGCTAGGGCACGACAACCCTTCCTCCCAAGCTCTTACCAATTTCCAAAGCCACAGTCCATCACAGCTTCTAAAAGAGCCATTTCTTCTTGAGCAGTCCAGCTGGGATCAAGAACAGGAAAATCTGAGGTCTGAGGAAGAAAAAGTTCTGCCTAAGAACAGATGGAGACATGGAACCCAGCAAGCCCAAATGGAATCCTAATTACAGTCCAATGGCTATCATTCTCATGGTGTGGAGAGATGCCTAAAGAACATTCTCATTAGTTGTTCGTACTCCCCACCTCTAGTTCTACCATTAGGATCTCCAATAAATAGTATCAACAACAAATGCCATTTAGCTCATGTAGAAATATGTTTCTTAAACTCAGCACAAAGGTAGAGATAAGTATAATAATGTGTTCCCATTTAGCTAAGAGCAGAATACAAATGTGTGTATTTCTATCTATTAAAGTGCAAGATTAAATCATATATTAGAACCAAAGTTACCTACTGGGGAGGGAGGGAGAAGACAGGATGGAAAGGACAAGGATAAAAGCTGGTCCTCTCTGAATATTCATTTTTTGTAGACCTGACTTTGAAAACATAAATACTGTACATTAAGTATTAAATTTTAAAATCACAAGAATCAAAAGTAAAATGTAATAAATAAACCTATGGATGAATTTTAAGGCATAATCACACAGAAAGAAGCAATCTCAGGTGACTTTAAAACATAATAATTTGACTGTATATTTCTCGTAGAATATACTTTAAAAAGTAAAACGAACTACCAAAAAAATCAAGTAGTGATTGAAAACTTTTGTTTTCAAGTAGTGTTGGTACAGTTATTCTAGATTATTGTATGTTGATGCAGTGTAGGCTAAAGCTGTTCAGTAACTACTGGTGTCACAGGGCAGTGGGATTTGGGGCTTGGGGGGAAAAAGATAGGCCATCTATGAGGTTATGTAAAACCATGGGGTCTTGTATTTGAAACGGAAGTTTTAGTATGAACTCATGATGTATTTTGCCTTAAAAGAAAAATTTCCAATATAGAGCACAAACTAGTGATTACCAGTATGTGTGTAGGGGGTAAAATACAGGGGTGAAGGAGTGGGAGGTACAAACTATTGGGTGTAAGATAGGCTACAAGCATGTATTGTACAACACAGGGAACATAGACAATATTTTGTAATAACTGTAAATGAAGTGTAACCTTTAAAAATTGTAAAAGAAATTTAACACACCCCCTCCCCCCCGCCGAAAACTATCCTAACACTGTTCAATGAAAAGACCTAGAAAAAATGACTAATCCAACAACAATGAATACTTCTAGTGCCCTTTGTGTGGTCTCTAAGTACAATTTTCCATTAAAGGAACCAGGGCTCTTTGAAGAAAAGACTCATTTTAGTTTTGGAGAGGAAATGTACAAGGTGAGACTGGAACACTTTGTTATACTGGAAAGCAAAGAAACTCTCAAAGAATATAAGGGTCATGTCAAAAGGATTCAGAGGTCAACTTGTACAGGCTCCCACTAACTAAAAATGGAACATTTTGAACATTAAAAATACTAACAATTGCAAAAGTTTAAAACATGCTAAACATCCTCAATGTCTAGAGGATGCCAGAGAAGGAACTCATACTTTCAAAACTGGTAAACAAAGGGAATTAATTTATCCTGCCTTTCTGTACAAACTTTACCTCAGTGTGATCACATAGATAAAGCAAGGATGTTTCTTTTTACAGAATTATTTTAACTCCTAAATTAAAAGAAGTGATAGAATTAAAAGATAACTATGTATTTTGCAATCCTAGATGAACAAATCTAGACAATGATCATGAATGAATCTGATATGGCCAATATATGTTACTCCTAGTTTGTAGGAAACGCAGAAGTCAGAGGCAACGTGTTAATCGGCAAAATCTAGACTGTGCTAACATCTATAAGACAAACAACTCAGGTTTTTAAACAATCAAACTATATGAAACAAGAGGAAGAGTGAGGGAGGCGTAGGAAAGAGAGGAAGAACCCATAGGATAAATATATGAGGTAACCAACCTAGAATAGTTAAAAAAAAAAAAGTCACACAAGAGCCTGGGCTTTCCTGGTGGCTCAGCAGGTAAAAAATCTCCCTACAATGCAGGAGACGCACAGGAGACATGGGTTAGATCCGTGGGTGGGGAAGACCCCCGGAGAAGAAAATGGCAACCCACTCCAGTATTCTTGTCTGGGAAGTCCCATGGACAGAGGAGCCTAGAGGCAACAGTGCATAGGGTTGCAGAGTTGGACACGACTGAGTACTCCCTCAAAACACACACGAGATCTTTAGGAATTCTCCCAGTGGCCCAGTGGCTAGGACTCTGCTTCAACACAGGGGGTGTGACTTCAAACTCTGGTCAAGGAGCCAGCACACTGCAGCTAACAGTTCGCATGCCACAATGACGGGAGAAGATCCCCACCACTAAGACCCAGCACAGCCAAATAAACAGAAGAGTGATCCTTCAATCACACAGGTGTTTAGAAACTGTTCTATCTTCTGTTAGTGACACACATACACACAAAACCCTCTATGATCTGTCAAATTATATTACTAATAAGTAATACATTTTATCTGAGCACCTATTAGGAATATGCCTCAAGTGAGGTACTGAGATCCAAATGAGAAATTTCAGAGCCTGTATCTGTGTTAATTTCAAAATAATCAGTCAATATGGAAAGTACCATAAATACAGGCAAATACAACAACTCACAGTTGAAAAGCCTGTATTTCTGAAAGTGTATTTTCTAATATTAATTAGCCCTCATCAACTTTAAGATAAACCAGAAAGACTTTCTACACCAAAAACTAAACGGGCATATAGGCAGTTTTTCTTAAAGTTGAATCAGTGTTTTTCAATTTCTGAACCCAATCTTGGCCCTATTGAACCAGAATCTCTAGTAGCGAGGTCTAGGAACCTATAATATTAAGAAGCTCCCAGGTGATTCTTATGCACTAAAGTTTAAGAATCACTGGTATAAAGGGTGTGGCAAAAAGAGGTGCTTTGACTTGTTCAAGGTTCTAAGAATTATAAGACAAAAATAGGCAAAGAGCTCAGAAATCTTGATTAATGCACCACCCACCACAGCATGAGTAACTTCCAAAAATACAGCACTGTGAGATGGCAAAAGTACTGAATACCATTTAAAGTTTTTTGAGGCTTCATATGGGGAAAAAAAAATCAAGGTTTAAGAGAAAACCAAAATTTGGTCATCATTCCTATGGAAGGAGATTCATCTTTTCCTTATCTGGGAGCCAAGACTAGATGAAAAAAAGGGAGCGTTAGTAATCTCCAAAAGCACTATAAAATAAAGAACAGAATTCTGAAATGTGTTTGTATGGGTGTAGAAAATGTGAGAAAAGAATGATGTAATCTGAAGAGTTAGATGGACTTGGAGCAAAACTTTCGTGCTGTCAGCATTAGGCAGAAGGCATGGTACCCAGAATAGTTAAAGTGAGTTCATGGTCAGTTTTCCTGCAGAGGATAATCTTAATCTACTCAAAGTACACTGAATCACAATTCAAATAAATAAATATGTATTCTGCTTCTTAGCATTCTTGTGTGAATTTGGGAAGAACAAACCTAACTTTTTGAAGATAGGATAACCTTAGTGAAATGAACTCATAGAGCCACAGCTACTTTGACCACACTCTTCCTCCAACCCTGCATTCATTTTGCAACTAACAAAAGGGAAACAAAAAGGAAAAAGAATCCTATTTCATATATTCCATATTGTACGTTGTCAGAGAAGTGCAAGTTAAAATGAGACAGCACCATATACCTATCAGAATGGCCAAAACCCAGAACACTGACAACACCAAAGGCTGCTGGGGGTGTGGAGCAACAGGAACTCTCTTACACTGCTGGTGGGAACGCAAAATGGGATAGCCACTTTGGGCCCTTTGACAGTTCCTTACAAAATGAAACATACCCTTACCATATGATCCAGCAACCATGTTTCTTGGTATTTACCCAAAGGAACTGAAAACTTAGGTTTGAAGAAAAACCTGCACGTGGATACATATAGTTGCATTATTCTTAATTGTCAAAACTTGGAAGCAACCAAGATATCCTTCAGTAGGTGGATGAATAAATAAACTGTGGTACATCTAGACAACAGACTATTATTCAGGGCTAAAAGAGAAAATGAGCTATCAAGCCATGAAAAGACATGTAAGAAACTTATACACGTATTACTTAGTGAAAGAAGTCAATCTGAAAAGGGTACACTCTATATGATCCCAACTCTATGACATTTTGGAAAAGGCAAAACCATGGAGGTCGTAAAAAGATCCATGGTTGCCAGGAGTTAGCATGAGGGGTGGATGAAGAGGCAGAACACAGAAGACTTTTAGGACCATGAAACTACTCTGTATGATACTATAATGGTAGATACATGTCATTCTGTATTTTCACAAATCTACACAATGTGTTAACATGCAGAGTGAACCCTAATATAAACTATGGACTTTGGGTGATAATGAGGTATCAATATAGGTTCCTCAGTGATAATTTATGCACAATTCTGGTGGGGGATGCTGATAACAGGGGAGGCTACGCATTTGTGGGAGCAGAGGATATACGCGGAGTTTCTGGAGTTTGTACTCAATTTTGCTGTGAACTTATAACTGACCTAAAAAACAGCCTAATATTAAAAAATATATTCCAAACTTTATAATTAGTGAAGAAACCACTTAGAAGACTGAAGATGTTTAGAGAGAGGTAGGGGAAGGCCAGACAGTTGGCTGCCAAGAACTCTTACTAAGGAGCATTTCTTTGACTAATTCATTATGGATGAGGACCTGACTCTTGGCATTACAGGCCCAGAAATTCATCAAGGCCTCACAAATAAGACTTGGAGATGCTGAGTTACCATTTTCAAACTTCTAAATGACAGAAGTGGACATGCTACAGCACTGTGGTAGACAGAATTCTAAAGATGCCCCCCACTCCCCAAAGATTCTTGTCCCCTGATTAGTCAAACACTAACTAGGTATTCCTGTGAAGGGACTATGCTGACCAGGTACTAATCAACTGACAGTAAAATAGGGTGCTTATGCAGGTGGATCCACTGTAATCACATAGGCCTTAAAGAGAGAGAGAGGAGTCAGAGAGATCCAGCACAGGAGTGATGAACCAGGAGAAGTCAGAGAGGCCAAGTATTTCATCAATAACCTTCAAGGCCTCTCTGCTGTTGGTGGCTTTGAATATGGACAAAGAGGGTCAGGAACTTCAAGGGGCTGAGAGCAAGTCCCGGCCAACAATCAAGAAGGAAACAGTATCATCACTCCTACAACCTCCAGGCTGTGAATTCTGTCAACAACTTAAATGAGAATGGAAAGGGATGAAAGTGGATTCTCCCCTAGGGTCTCCAGATAAAAATCCAGACAGACTAACACTTTCATTTCAGCCTTATGGAATCTGGAGCAAACCAATGAACAGAACTGGTCTTCTGACCAACAGAACGGTGACATGATAAATTCCTGTTGTCTTAAGCTGCTTCATTTTTTATAAGTTGTCATGACAACAAGAGAAAACTACACCAGTATCAATCAATTAATCCATGATGTGAAACCACTGTCAAGAAGATGCCCAACCAGCATTCCTTCCTTTAAGAAAAACCAACATAGGAGGCCAAATGTAAGAAAACTACTTGGTGAACCAGGAGATGGGCTCTGATAACAGAGATATTGCGTACACACCAGCCAAGCATACCAGATATTTACTCTGGCTTAGTAAAGTACCCACTCCTCTGGCTAGATACTGGAATGCATGCTTGCATGTTAAGTCACTACAGTCGTGTCTGACTCTGTGTGACCCTGCCAGCTGTCCATGGGATTCTCCAGGCAAGAATACTGCAGTGGGTTTCCATTTCCTTCTCCAAAATATTGGAAGGACACTACTAATATCCGTCTCTCATTCCTTCTTTACAGGTGTTAAAAAAATCAATCAAATTATAGCCAAGTCTTATTCTGGCCTATGAGTCAATCTATCTCTTCAAAGTGATTTTTTACATTACCATATCACTCACCTTATATTCATTTTACAACTTAACTCTCTGAGGGTAACCAATTTCTCCAAGGCCGAGAGGGTGGAGTGCCAGACATAAATCTCACCACTGCCCACATAAAAATACCATTAGCCAAACACAGCAACAATATATTCACTGTGTGTATAAATGAACCTAGAAAGCAGCACACCTCTGATCCTTACATTAGTAAATCTCAAAGAATACTTCCTTTAAATTCCTTCTCATTTAAACCAAAAATCTAAGTGTATAAAATGATTTTCAGACTTGAATGCTTTAGTAGATCCATAAAATCCTAAAAAGCTAATTGGGCAATGATTACCTAACTCAGATGTCGGGGAAAGAAAAGGGAGATACTTGCAGATGAAGAAAGACTAATATCCAGTATAAAATATGAAAATGAAGGGAAATTCCTACAACTTCATCATTACCATTATTTCATAAGTATGATCACTTTGATGTTTCTTGTACTCAAAGCCTCGAGTGAAACACTGCAAAAGAAAGGAAAATTAAGTTACCAAAAAGTTATATTTTGAAACGCTTTCTTAAAGAACAGAAGATGACTTGGGGGTATTTTACTCTTGAATGAGTTTTTAAGAATTCCTTTACTCTTGTTTGCAGCCACAATTCAAAGGTTAGGTTCATGATCACAGCTTTTCAATGGCCTTCATAGAGAAAAAACAACAATCTGGGAAAAAAGACTTATTCCGAGGACAACTCCTCCTTTTAGAAAAGTATAAGCCCTGGAAGCAGTCTAAATTTTAATCCTTGCTCTTAGTGTATTTCAGCAATTCTAAGATATATTTTGTCGTATTTTAAAACTCTGAAATGTGGATTCATCTTATAATAAAAAGTATATTACAACTTCCATCGGCCATTTTTACACTTTAACTAATCTCTGAAATTGGGATGTTTCTTTTAATCAATAGTATTCAGGATCTGATAAAATACGGTATTTGCTGCGTGACCCTGAAGCAATTACTTAACCTCTCTTTGGCCGAGTTTCCTCTGTAAAATGGGAGTACTAATCATTGCTTACCTCCTAGGGCTGCAGTGATGCTTTAAAAGCTAATTCATGCAAAGTGCTCAAAATAGAGCCTCGCAGAGTCAGCACTTATCAGTACTGCTATTACTATCACCGACACACACTTTGATCCTTTGCCACCTGCCCAAACATCACTCTTCAAAAAGATAAAAAAACAGTGTCACGGGTGGTATCAAGAGGAATAATCCTCCAGTTCTATTTCCTGTAGTCCCAATACTTGAAATCCACTGGCAAAAACAGCATTAGGCTGACACAGGAGGGAGTGGAATAGTCAACAGACTATCTCATCCATCTTGCTCTGTTCTCCAATTTTTCACTGGTAAAATGTGTAATTAAAGACTGACTAGAAAAAATAGATTTAACAAGGTACGGTCCTTCTGAGCAACTGACAGTCACCACTGAATTTACTGTGCCCATAAAACTAGGCAAGCCTCCCCTTAATGAGTTACCTGTAAGCAGAGGAAAAAAGGAGGCGGACCACATTCTGCACACTTGATATAAGGCTCCATGAGGTAGGAGGAGCAGCCTCGGCAGGGTGGCTTGTCAGAGGGGTCATCTAGAACATAAAGAAAAATCACTAGCTTTAAACACCATATGACTATCTTCAGCACAAGAAGCCAGAAATCTGCAAATGATTACACAAGGTAGTACACTGTGCTGAGAAGTTCATGGAGACGAGCTCATACCAAATAAGAACACACAAAAATGATGTTCCTTTTTATTTCAGGGCAGCTTTGTTCCTTCCTACAGCACCTATTATTTCAAGATTTAAGTAGATATGGCACCTGCAGAGAAACGAACACAGTTGTTTTTTTTCCAGTCGCTCAGCCGTGTCCGACTCTTTGCGACCCCCTGGACTGCAGCCCACCAGGCTCCTCTATCCATGGGATTTTCCAGGCAAGAATACTGGAGTGGGCTGCCATTTCCTTCTCCAGGCAAACACAAGTTTTAACTGGAATGTTTTAATATTAATTGCCTCATAATGCCCACAATTTATTTTCCCATGGGAAAATAATGCCACATACCTAGTTAACAGATTAAGCCCAAGTGACAAAATGTTAATAACTGCTGTATCTGGGTAATGGGCTACAAGTAATCACTGTGCTGTTGTTTCAAGTTCTTTACAAGTTTGAAATTTTTCATAATAAAAAGTTGGGGGCAAAAACTTTTATACACCTTGGGATGTACTAATTTATACTTGAGTTGGGAGTTAAACCTAGGACAGCTCCCTCCCTTTGCCCCACAGTAAGCAGAGAAGAGAACAGACCTTCCTCCAGTTGCAATGACAGTACTGTCTCTGAAATACCAAGGCAAGGAGTATAATCCAAACTCTCTAAAGTTATAAAAATGCATACATGTGTGTCCCTGGCTGCCCCAAATTCTACCACTCTTGAGTCAGGGCAACCTAGCAGAGTTGTTCTCTGTGATCCACAAGAATCTAAGCACATAGGCTTTGAAGGTAGAGAAGGGATTTAATCTGTTTGGCCTGGGGCATATATTTCTCACATTCTGTAATAGAATGTTTCTTCCTAAAATCCAAGAAACTTCCCTCCTTTAAGTGGTGATTATTATTCTTTCCTTTTGTTTCTAAATGAAGACCTATAGAAAGGTGACAGAGGAAAGAAAGGCAATCTTTCTGGCCATAGCTTCAAAGTAAATATTTGGAACAAAAACTACACCATTTCTCCCATTTAAAACAAAAATGATTTTATATTAAATTTCAACTTTTATCAAATTACCTTCTTCCTCACATCCTTTTAATGATACGTTTTTCTTTCCTCAAACTTTCTTCAATAACAGTGACAAAAAAATTGACCAGTGACTGACCTAAATAGTTTTTAAACTCTTCTGTCAAGAATTACAAAAAATTTATTCTAAAAAAATTACAAAAAAAATTCCAACTTATAGTTTAAAAAATTTTAGACAAGAATGTCATCCTCTAGTAACATTCTGATTTCCAGCCCTTCTTCCTTGTATGTGTGTGTATATTTAACAAAAGTTGAGATACCACACATGATGTTTTATAGCCTTTTTTCCACTTGACAATATATTCTCAACATCTATAATGACGGTACACATAGATTTCCCTCATTCTTTTTAATGGATGAATAATATTCCAGTATATCAATTACCTAACCTAGTGGTTTTCAACTGCCTCCTAGGAAAGCACTGTGTAAATCTGAGGAGATGCTTTCTTGATGCCAAAAGGACTAGGGAGCACTACTGCACTTACCAGGCAGGGACCAGGGATGCTAGACATCCTCCAGCACTCAAGATATTACTACACACCAGAGAACTGGCCTGTCTACTGCACAGCTTTCAAATGTCCCACCAGATGTTCAAGTAGGTGAAAACTTCTTCATAATTACATGACCTAATTACACATAAGACAAAATATTTTTGATAGTTCTAATATGTATTGAATTTTCCAGGAAGGCAGCTGCATTACTTCAAGAGATTTTATCTTGTTTTGTTCAAAATTTTACTAAGACTTAACTCAAGTTGTGGTATTTCTGAATCACCAATGCAACACGCATGAATCACTGTGCATTTGTAGTTGTAATATGCACAGTGATTCAACATATGAATACAAGCATCTGAGTACTAAGGCATTATGTCTTCCAATGTAATGACTAAACATATTGCTGCTGCTGCCGCTAAGTCACTTCAGTCGTGTCCGACTCTGTGCGACCCCACAGACGGCAGCCCACCAGGCTCCCCCATCCCTGGGATTCTCCAGGCAAGAATACTGGAGTGGGTTGCCATTTCCTCCTCCAATACATGAAAGTGAAAAGTGAAAGTGAAGTCGCTCAGTCGTGTCCGACTTATAGCGATCCCATGGACTGCAGCCTACAAGGCTCCTCCGACCTTGGGATTTTCCAGGCAAGAGTACTGGAGTGGGAGATAGGTATTATTTTCTTATAAATTACTTTATCATATATTACTTCTTTTATTTATCCTTTATAGTATAGTTAGGGCATATTTCTTTGAGATCATGAGCATAGATAAGTTATCTATGCATTTCATTTCCAAATAGTAAAAGAGGCTTTAAAAACATAAAAATCAAACACTGAGTTTCATGAGAGCCACTAGTCTAGCCAGTTCCCTACTGTTGGGCATTTATGTTGTTTCCAATTTTTCACTATTATAAAAAATGCTGAAGTAAACATTCCTGCACATTAGGTTGGTGCAAAGTAGCTACAGTTTTGCAGTACTGAACCTTGCCATGATATTGGAATACATTCTTAAATAAATGTGGTTATGTTCTACAACATTTTAATGCACATTTCTTGCTTTATGTTTTTCTGCTAATGACTTAATACTTGCTGTTTATTTTATATTTATTTTAGACTATAGAAATGAAAGACAAGAAACAAATTCAAGTGATTTTTTTATTCAAGTTCAAAATGGGTCGTAAAGCAGAGACAATGCACAACATCAACACCACATTTAGCGCAGGAACTGCTAATGAACATACAGTGCAGGGGTGGTTCACAAAGTTCTGCAAAGGAAACAAGAGCCTTGAAGATGAGAAGCACAGTGCCTGGCTATCAGAAGTCAACAACCAATGGAGAGCCATCATCAAAGCTGATCCTCTTACAATTATACAAGAAGTTGCTGAAGAACTCAATGTCGACCATTCTATGGTCGTTTGGCATTTGAAGCAAATTGGAAAGGTGAGAAAGCTTGATAAGTGTGTGCCTCATAAGCTGACTGATATTAAAATAAAAACCATCTTTCTGAAGTGTCTTCTCTCATTCTATGCAACAACAAACCATTTCTTCTGACATGCAACGAAAAGTGGATTGTATATGACAACCAGCAACAACCAGCTCAGTGGCTGGACCAAGAAGAAGCTCCAAAGCACTTCCCAAAGCCAAACTCCAACGCAAAAAAGATCATGATCATTGTTTGGTGATCTGCTGCCAGTCTGATCTACTATAGCTTTCTGAATCTCAGCAAAACCATTACATCTGAGAAGTATGCTCAGTTTACTGATGAAATGCACCAAAAACTAAAATGCCTGGTATTGGTCAACAGAAAGGATCCAATTCTTCTTCATGACAATGCCCAACTGCAGGTCGCACAACCAAGGCTTCAAAAATTGGACAAATTGGGTTACGAAGTTTTGCCTCATCTGCCATATTCACCTGGCCTCCTGCCAACTGACTACTACTTCTTCAAAAATCTTGACAACTCTTTGCAAGGAAAATGTTTTCATAACCAGCAGGGGGCAGAAAATGCTTTCCAAGAGTTTGTTGAATACCAAAACATAGATTTTTTACATTGTAAGAGTAAATAAACTTATTTCTTATTGGCAAAAATGATGATTGCAATGCTTCCTAGTCTGATTAATAAAGATAACTTTGAGCCTAGCTATAATGATTTAAAATTCATGGTCCAAAACTTCAATTATGTTTGCACCACCCTAATATATAACATTTCACATTTTGTTCCTCAGGATTTCTATTTCCCTATAGCTACAACTATTGAGTATGCAGAAGGTTTCTGAAGGATAGCTAAACTATCCTTACAAAGGATTCCAGAACTTTTCTGTAACCTAGGAGGAGGGAAAGACTTTTTTAAAATGATCATTCAAAATCCAGAGGCAATAAAAGGGTAATAAATTTGACTACATAGACAAAATAAACAAAAATCTTTTTGGCAAAAAAAAAAAAACATAAGTAACTATAGAAAGCAAATAAATTTAGAAGAAAATATTTGTAAATATATCATAGATGAAGGGCTAACATCCTTAACATAGAAAGAACCTTTAAAAGCTGAGAGAAAGGAACTTTCCAGATGGCACAGTTGGTAAGAATCTGCTTGCCAATGCCAAGGTCATGGATTTGATCCCCGGGCCAGGAAGATTCCATGTGCCACAACTACTGGGCCCACATGCTGCAACTTCTGGAAATCCATACTTCCAGAGCCTGTGCTCTGCAACACAAGCACCATGGCAATGAGAAGTCTGTGCACTACAACAAAGAGCAGCCTCCACTTGCTGCAACTAAAGAAAGCCCAAGAAAAGCAACAGAGACCCAGCTCAGCCAAAATAATTAAAAAAAAAAAAAAAATGAGGGGGAAAAAAAAGAACCAAAAATCCTATTGTCAAAGTCATGAAGACATAATTAAGAAAGAGAGAGATGAATATGGACCTTAAAGATGAAAAGACATTCAACTTCACTCATAATAAAAGCAATCTACAGAAAGTTCTCACCCACCAGACTGGCAACAATTTAAAAGCTTGATAATATAGTTTCTCAATAAGCTGTGGGGAAATAGGCATCTACATATATTGCCTATGGAAATGCAAAATGGCACAACTCCTATATAAGGGAATTTAACAGTATCTAAATATCAATTTATCTTTGGACACAGGAATTCCACTTCTAAAAATTTACCTGAATATACACCTCCAACAATACAAGGTTATGCATTAGAATATTATCTGTAACTCCAAAAAACTATATTTATGTCCAAGCACTGCACAGAAGTTGATCAAACTATGGTATATCCACATAATGGAGTAGTACACAACTATAAAAAAAAAAAACTCCATAAAGTAATATAGTATTTCCAGGAGATACTATTAAATGGGGGGTGGGGGGAGATGCAAAGATACACAATATGCTATCTTTACAGTAAGAAATTAGGAAAAACAAAAATATATTCACTTCATGAACCCCAATGCTCATTGAAGCGTTATTTACAACAGACAGGACATGGAAGCAACCCAGATGTCCATGGACAGATGAATGGATAAAGAAGTTGTGGTACATATATACAATGGAATATTACTCAGCCATAAAAAGGAACAAATTTGAGGCAGTTTTAGTGCAGTGATGAACCTAAGAACCTGTTACAAACAGTGAAATCAGAAACGGAAAAACAAATATTGTATATTAATGCATATACATGGACTCTAGAAAAATGGTACCAATGAACCTATTGGCAGGGCAAGAATAGACTCAGACATAGATGACAGACTTATGGATGCAGGAGAGGATGGGATGAATCGAGAATGTAGCACTGAAATATATACATTATCATATGTAAAACAGATAGCTAATGGGAAGTTGCTATACAACACAGGGAGCTCAAACTGGTGCTCTGTGACAACTTAGAGGGGTGTGATGGGGTGGGAGAAAGGTTCAAGAGGGAGGGGGCATATGTATACCTATGGCTGATTCATGCTGATGTATGGCAGAAGCCAACACTACAATTAAATTTGACCGCTGTGAGTCCTTCAAGGTGTCTTTTGCAGCAATTATCTCCAATTAAAAAAAAATAAATTAAAAAAATACATATATACATATCTATTTGTCTTTGTGAAAAGAAATAAAGGACAGATAAACTAGAAAGCAGTGAAGCTGGAAACCTATGAAGGGCTGAATGAGGGGGAACGGAATGGAGTGGAAGAGACATAAGAAGGAGTAGCAATTATATATATATATATATAAAATCCCCATAGTTTTGACTTTCGGAGGTATGTTTTCTACAAATTAAAAAATTTAAATCAGTAAATATGGGAAGGAGAAACTGAAAGCAGAACGAACAGATAAACCCAAAAGTATTTCAAAAGAATACTGTAACCACAATGAGAAGGGGGGAAAAAAGAACCAATCCAAGTAACTTATGAATATTTAACAACAGACCTTCAGTAATGGGTGATGCAGAGAATTGTAAACAAATCCTGAATTTGTTGAAGCAGGTCTGCTTTATGTAGTGGTACCCACGAAGCAATTCTGAAATAATTTTGGATATATTAAAAGACTGAGCAAATGCGCTGATATTTTGGGAGCCAGGGTTTTCACTGATGAAAGGAAAAACTAAGGAAAAAAACCTATAAAGATGAACTCATGATTTCTTAAAAAGTGTTATCTATAGGTATATACATGTATATGTGAATATACATATTGGTATATATGTTTATAGCATATACACACATGTATTTTTGAGCTCTGTAGGCCAAAAAAGCCAAGATGCCAACACACTCTAGCAGCAATAAGCAACAACCAGATCTTGGTTTCTAATGTCATTCCTCTCTGAAAGGACAAAGGACTCCTCAGAGAAGTGGCTAATTCCAGGGCTGGGTGATAGGAGGTAAGATGCACCTGGAATGCATAGCCATACCAAAAAGTAAGAAGATGCTCAAAAAAGTGATAGAGGGTGGGGCAAGTCACAAGGCTGCAAGAGACACCTTGAAGGACTCACAGCGGTCAAATTAGGACAATCTGAGAACCAAAATAACTAAGTATGATAATGAATTATAAATCATTGAAAAAGCAGCAATTCATGCATCCATAATTAAATAAATAAGTGAAACAAGAGGTCTCTTGACTACAATAAAATGCTAAGTGCTAACTAATAAATATATAGAGAGTGCTGGGTCTGGGGAAAAAAATCATTTTGTAACCATCCCAGTAAATGCAAAAATCATCAATGGATGCTAACTAGGGAGAAATTCTGATGAGGAACAAAATATTTTATGGTCTGAGAAAGTGTCTCCTTATGGGTTGCTTATTATACGTAAGAGAAAAAAATATATACAGTGAAGAACTTAAATGCATACACCTTGACTGGGTTTTTAAAATTAATGTCACTAATAAGGGACAGAGCGAGACCAGACAAACCCAAAATGAGACACCTCTATTTTTAAAAAAGGAGGAAAGGGCCTGATTCCCCAAAAGTGTCAGTCACTAAAGACAAAGGCTGTGAAAATGTTTTGGTTTAAAGGAGGCTAGGAGACATAGCAACTTAATGCAAGACATGACCTCTGACTGTATTCTGTATGGGAAGGAAAAAACACCATAAAGGACATTACTGAGTCAGCTGACAAAACTGGAATACAGATGGTGGGTTAGAGAAAAATATCTTATCAATGTTATCTTATAAAAGTTGGCAACTCTACAGAGGTTAGAACAGATTATCTCTAGTCTTAGGAAATAAACACTAAACTACTTAAGGGTAAAGGCCATGTCCCTTAGCCTCAAGTGATTCTGGAAAAACAAAAAAAGGAGTATGTCTATTTATATATACATATTTACATAAGTAAATGTGTATTTAGAGAGAGATAATATATGCAAATAAGGTAAAAGGTTTACAAAAGGTGTATAGGGATTCTTTGTACTATTCTTCCAACTTTCCTATGAATTTGAAATTATTTCCAAATCAAATATTTAAAGTTTAGTTTATAAATTATTTTAAAAATTTTAAAATTATTTTTTAAAAGGTAGACTGGTTTCAGTTTACACTCCCAGAATGGGGATAATTCATTTAGGTATATAAAATGAGATTTAAATTAGATGTGCCTGAAAACTCCACTCTGTTCTAAATTTATATAGGGAATGTGATGAGTGAGCAAATTAGACTCCCCCTTAAGAAATCACCAGAGTCTACACTCCAAATGTGCCTTTCTAACTCGTCTCATTGGGACGCTACTAACATCTACAGTGGATTTCTATTTCTGCCAAATCTCTTACCTTCAGAATCAAAGAAAAAGTAGTATTTTTTTCCCCTCCACAGTTATGGCTGCCTGGATTTATTTCACACGTACTCCATAATTCTCTGCACTCTTATTACACTGTAGCTTACTCTGAGAATACAAGTTCTGCTAAAAACAGAGGGCAGGAGCATTTCCTTTATTCTACCACTGACATTATTTATTACAAGGAACGTGAAATATGTTATTGGTTCTAAAGCTAAATTTTGACTGCTTTTTTCAGTTGAACTATGAGTTAATCATACTATGCATGGTCCATAGCTTAGTTTTCTTGTGACACCTAGGGTGATATGTTTCTGTCAAATGTTCAGTGGGCAATCAGCAGCATTGGTTGATTTTATTTTGATTTGATATTCTTCTTCTTTTAGGATCAGATTCACATGGCTTTGTTTAACTTCAAGTACTTATTTTTCTTCTTTGATCAACTTCCACTTTAGTTTACTATGAATATTAACCTGGGACTTGTTCCCACAGTACTTACTGCTAAAGGAACCCAATCGGTCCATTCCCCAGTTGGCAAAGACTCTGTTGCTTTGATCTTTAGTCTGAGTTGCTTCAAGGAGATTTCAGAACCTGCCAACACATACGCCAAAGCTGATGACCATCCCCTGTGAACAAACAGAAGTGGCACCTGAATAAGGAAATAATTCAAAGGGACAAGATAAAATAATGCAATGTACTCAACTGTACCACATCCTAGCTTTGTTAAGGCTAAGCAAATTATTTTATCTCTATAAACTCATTTCTTCCTCTTAAAATGGATATGCTACAATCATACCTACTTCCTAGAGCTGTTGAGGGTTAAATATCAAAAGCCACATAAGTAATATACCATAGTGCCTGGCCCATACTAAGTCCTCTATAAAGGCTACACAGTTCTAATAAACAACAACTGATTTTCTCTGCCTGGTATCGCTTCTCCCCTTAGCCCTCCATCCCTTGGAAAACTTACTCTCCCATATCTCTTAAGGCTTTGGTAGGATTGTGAATCGCAATACCCTATCCTCCACCTCCACAGCAACTAAAGCAATCTGATCTGGTCTTACAGAAACCTGAACATTGAGTAAGATACTCAAGGACAGAGGGTAGCTGGAGCTCAGTCATTCACTAACCAAAGAATCTCGTCCATGAGATCTGGCTCTTCGAGATTCCTATCCCCAAGGGTGGCCTAACTGTTTAAGCTTTTTTTTTTTTTCTCATTTCTCTATCTTTCAAATAATACTTTAATCTGAATGAACTTCTATTACTAGAAAACTTAGGAATTCTATTACAACATACATTTTGTTCACTAATTTGTTAGTTGAATAATTTTTTTCCTTATATTTATTTATTTGATTGTGTTAGGTCTTAGTTGAGGCCTGCAGGATCTAGGTCCATGAACAGGAATCAAACCTGGGCTCCCTGTTCTTAACCACTGGACCTCTAGGGAAGTCTGAACAAATATTTAACAGGTATGTACAATATACCAAGTCACCTTTTTGAAGACATAAATGAACTCCTATTTCACACTAAGTCAAAAAAAAAATCCCCCCCTTTCTAATCTCCCATAGCCTTTTCTCTCTCTCTTTTTCCTTCGGCATTGTTTCAGTCAGTTCAGTTGCTCAGTCGTGTCCAACTCTTTGCGACCCCATGAACCGCAGCATGCCAAGCCTCCCTGTCCATCACCAACTCCTGGAGTCTACCCAAACCCATGTCCATCAAGTTGGTGATGCCATTCAGCCATCTCATCCTCTGTCATCCTCTTCTCCTCCTGCCCCCATCCTTCCCAGCATTAGGGTCTTTTCCAACAAGTCAACTCTTCGCATGAGGTGGCCAAAGTACTAGAGTTTCAGCTTCAACATCAGTCCTTCCAATGAACACCCAGGACTGATCTCCTTTAGGATGGACTGGTTGGATCTCCTTGCAGTCCAAAGGACTCTCAAGAGTCTTCTCCAACACCACAGTTCAAAAGCATCAATTCTTCAGCACTCAGCTTTCTTCACCATCCAACTCTCACATCCATACATGACCACTGGAAAAACCACAGCCCTGACTAGATGGACCTTTGTTGGTAAAGTAACGTCTCGGCTTTTAAATATGCTATCTAGGTTGGTCATAACTTTCCTCCCAAGGAGTAAGCGTCCTTTAATTTCATGGCTGCAATCACCATCTGCAGTGATGTTCTAAACTAATGAAAGCAGGGACCACATCAAATACAAACTTGTATGCCTTAAAAGTACTTGGTACATAGTGCCAAACAAAAAGAATTCAATAAACACAAATGTAATGGACAAATGAGGGCTTCCCAGGTGGCTCAATGGTAAAGAATCTGCCTGCTAATGTCAGAGATATGAGTTCGAGTCTGCCACGACTTAGTGACTTAACAAAAATAATGGACAAATAAATATTAGTTCTACAAAAAGGTTAGTTTATCTTTAGTTCTCCAACAGTAACTTTTTTCACCTGACAGTTTTAGCTTAGAATAAGTCATCATTAAGTGTATACAATGCTCAGATAACACTGTTAATGAACTGGTCTTTTTCAGAATGAGTTGGAGTGGTTCTTCCTCTGCTCTAGATCTGAAAAATCAGTTTGAAGAAACACGAGTTCAGTAAGGGGTATTATGCACTCAGTAACAAAATAATGTCTTAGTTGTTCAGTCATGTTCGACTCTTTGTGACCCCATGGCCTGCAGCCCACCAGTTTCCTCTGTCCATGGGATTTTTCCAGGCAGGAATACTGGAGTCCCATTCCCTTCTCCATGGGACCTTCCCCACCCAGGGACTGAATCTGGTTCTCCTGCTTTGCAGGTAGATTCTTTACCGTCTGGGCCACAAATAGTGAACATTTATTGAAGTTTTCTCATAAGCTAGATACTGTGACACCACTGTATGTGGATTATCTGTGGATCCTTACAATCTTCTGAGGCAGGGAGCTTTTCAAGGAGGGAAAGAAGCCCTGAAAGATTACTTGCACAATGTCTTACAGTTAGTCAACAGCGGCGTCACTTCAACAGAGAATAATAGAGATGGTCAACTAAAGGATGTATATAGCCTCATAAATGCTCCATGTTGTAAGCACAATATTGCAGTAAGTGGAATATTCTTTCTCCACTCCGTTCTTCTCACTGGAGACATTTCTGACGATAACGTCCACGAAAGGGTGGGTGCTACCTTCAAGTTAACATTTGCCAAAGTCCAAGAAGTTACTGGGAGGAGGAGGAAAGGGGCGTGGAGAGCCTTTCCTCTTTGGTGTGGTGCAGAGAACAGGGGCAGGCTTGGAAGAGATTCGCTGACAGATTTAAAGTCTCACTTGGTCCCTCATTAACTATATGACCTTGGGCGTCATTTTACAGGAAACTCAGACAACCTCAGCTCTATAGATACGAAATATCTACTTGAAAGCCCTATTTGTAAACAAGGGGTCACGTCAGCCCTTTGTTAAGGGGGGATTTCGCGCTCCACACAGAGCGACAGGAGCGCCGAGGCGGGGGCCCAGCGGGCCGTCGGGGGGCGGGGCGCCGGGCCCGAGGCGGGGCGCGGCCCCAGGCTCCGTCCCGGCCCGCGTCGCCCTCCCCCACCGCGCGGCGTGGCCCGCGCCTCACGCCCGCCCCTCTCGCCCCTGACGCCGCCGGGGCCCGCAGCCCGCGGCCCGCCCGCAACCCGGCCGCCGCTCACGGCCCCCGCCTCCCACCTCGTCCCGCGAGTGGGATTCATGGCCCGCGGACAACCGCCCCACGGCGCCTCGTGCCTCACCTCAGCGCGTTCCCCTCCTCCGCGCCGAGGAAACGCCAGCCGGGCGCGCGCCCGAGCTTGCGTGCGCGCCCCCGCGAGCGGCGCAGGCGCGAGCGGGCCGCGCGCCCGCCGCCTCCGCCCAGTCCCCGCCCCGGCCGTCGAAGCGCCGCCGCCCCTCGCCCGGCCCCGTCAGGGGCTGTCGCCGCGCGCCCGCCGCCGTCCTCTTGCGGACAGGCCTGAGAGGCTGGGACTCTGAGCTGCTTGCCCGAGTTTTGAGTGGGACCCGCAATCACTTTTTCCTGAGGGCGGGTGCCTGCTGCCGCCGCTTTATCCGCTCCAGAGTGCGCCGAGCCGGAGCGGGCCAGTACTGCCCCGCGTTTGTGTTTTCTGACGTTCCCACTCCCACCCTTGTTACAGCCTCGAAGGAGATCGAGGCTAAGCGCCTGGGCCCAAGGACGGCGAGCGGGGGTGGCCTCTCGAAGCCGGGTCTTGCAGTGCCGCTCGTGGATTAATCAGACTGCCTGAATGGTTTAAGGGTCACGGGGCACGTTTGATTCAGATGCTCCTGGAACGTCGAAATTATCATCTTTGGAAAGAACCATCCCCTCTTTGGGCTTCAGGGGCCCAGATTGAGCCGCAATGATGAGAGGATGTGGTGGTCCACTCTGATGTCAATCTTGAGGGCTAGGTATGTCCCGACATCTCTTGTTACTACTACTAATTTTTGTGATAGCTGCCATTTGTTGGGTATTTACTGCATGCCAGGTATTGTACAAAGGAGGTTGCAAACGTGGTCTCATTTAATCTTCAGAAACAACCTTGTGGGGTAGACACTCATTGTTACCATCCCCATTTTCCAGGTGGAAACCTTTAGACTCTGCCTTGTGAATAGCTTGGGATCACATGCTAGATCACATATGGAAAGGGGATTCAAACAGTTGCTGAGCTTAACCATTATGCTACTACATCTGTTTAAGTCTTCCATTCATAAATTTGCCCAACCTCTTATGGAATTCATTTACATTTTCTGCCAGCATGGTCTCTTTGTTCATTTTTTCTTTTTAGTATCTGAGTCATACAAGTTCATTCTAAAAAAAAAAAAAAAGAATATTTGCATGAGCAAAAATGTGAAAACCAACTCCCCTCATGTAATTTAACATTTTGCTATACAGTCTTTTAGATATTTTTTATGCTTCATGTCAATAAACATAGAATAGTTTTACATATGTTGTATCCTGGAAATCTGTTTATTCATTCGTTAATCAAATATTTAATGAGAAGACACTGTTGTACATGCTGGGGATTCAGCAGTGAATAAAAGTTTCTGCCTCGTATAATAATGGGGGAGATTGACAATAAGCAATACATAAACTATATTACTATTTAATAGCTAATGCCCAATAATGTGGCAGGTTTTTTAAAAAATCAAGACAAAGGGATAAGAGTGATGGGATGATGCTGTATTAGATGGGGCAGACAAGAAAGGCCTCTGCATTATAAGCTGAAATCTAATCATTAGTGAGGGAGGTAGCTGTGTGGATTTATAGAGAGACACTGTTCTAGGAGAAAAGAAATAGCAATTAAAATAGCCCTGATTGCTTGGCATGTTGGAGAAGAAGCTAGAAATTAGAGAAAGAAGTTGGGATATAGGCAGAAGGCAGATCATGTATCTGATAAGCCACGATGGACTTTGGATTTTATTAGAATGTGATAGAATACCATGGAAGGGTTGAGAACAAAGAAATCATCAGATTTGTTTTAATTGCAGCCTTGGATTAGTGAAAGTGAAAGTTGCTCAGTCCTGTCTGACTCCTTGCAACCCCATGGGCAGTCCATGGGATTCTCTAGGCTAGAATACTGCAGTGGGTAGCCTTTCCCTTCTCCAGGGGGTCTTCCCAAGCCAGGGATTGAATCCAGGTCTCCTGCATTGCAGGCGGATTGTTTATCAGATTTGTTTTAAATAGAATCACTGCCAGTTTTGTGGAGAACAGATAGTAGAAACATTAAAATTGCCCTTTCAATCATCCATTTTTAACAGTGTACAACCTTTACAAGCACTCTCACCTCCACAAACAGAAACTGGCATCAAACCTTTAGGACTTACCTTCATGTTTTTTTCTCCTAAACTGAAAGTTTTTGATACTGGTTAGGGTGTATATCCAGATCTGGATGTCATCATTGTCAACAAACTGAGTATGAGTCATCAGTGTTGTACTGTTGTGGAAAAACAGTCCTACATAATTCAAGGATCCATTCATTAGAAACATGGCATTCAAGCACCTGGAAATTACCCTTCCTCTTCGATTGATGTTAGGCCCTCATTATAATTCTAAGCCCCAATTTAGTCATTGTGCTTAAGAAAAATGTGGAGAAATTAAACATGCGTAATGAGGGGAAGGAGAACAGTGATGAAAGCAAAGCTTTTCTCAGCTTCTGCCTTCAGCATTGCAGTGGCATCAGTTATAACTTGAGGAACACAAATTTGGAGGAGAAATGAAAGATTCTGTTTCAGATACGTTTTGCAACCTGCATATGGAAGTGACATAAATAAGTTTGAAGCTAAGAGGAGAGACCAGGCTAGAATGGTTTAACTGGATTAGAATTGTTTCTTTGGATGTAGGTTTTCTTTGTAACCTCGGTACCCAGAAGAACCTGCTGGACAAATATTTGCAAAATGAGCAGGTAAAAGCAAAGGCATGAGTGAAGTCCTCAGGCAAAAGAAAGATTGTGTAAGGTAAAAGGAGGAGCTGTCCAGTTTATGCTTTCACCGGAGGGCCACACACCTGAATATGACCTCTGAGTAGGGTGATAAGCCCCAAGTTGCTCAGAACAGTCCTTGTTTATACTTATTGTCCCCGTATAATTAGTGCGATTGCATTTCACTCTTAGAAGTGTCTCTGTTTGTATGGTAAATTATATGGTCACTCTTTGAAGAAGGCCCTTCATGGTCCAATGTCTTTCTCTTTCTTTGTCAGTATTGCCCCCGTCTTATTCTTCATTCTCCCACTAGTTGGAAGTACCTCCTTTGGCCCCTAGGCACTACTTCCAAGTTTCCTTCGCTAAGGTCGCTTCACTTCAGCTTAGACTTCACTTCCTCAGGTACATCTCTTCTGACCTCCCCAAGTCTGGATCTAGTGCCCTTGCTTACATGCTCCCACTGCACCCTGCGTTTAACCTGTCCTAGGAGAGACAACTCAGTACCTTGTTGCTCCCCTCACTAAGCATTGCCTGTCCAGGAACCTGAAAAAAACAACTCTTGTCCTCTTGAAGACAGAAAGTTACATTAATAATACTAAGACCAGTCCCTGTTGAACTAATATTTTTAAATCGTGACCTTCAGCACAGACTAATAGCACCTTCTCCAAGCCCTTCCATTCTTCACTAACTGAGGAGGTTGACTTTTGAACTCAAATTCCAACAAGGAAAATTCCATCCTCCTATCAGGCTCTGTAACATGGCTACCATCGATTAAGTCCAAAATCTGCCCAGAACTCCTCTGCCGCTACTTAATCTCAGTGGTTAGAATCTGAAGTGCAACTTCTGAGCCTTCCTCCCTATGAAAACGATGATCTGTCATTTCTAGTTACCATGTCCTGCGTGCTGAAAGACTAGAAACTTGATCTTCTCTTTTATTTGTTTTCACTGTACCTACAGTGGCTGTTTGTATTGTGGTATACAAATAGGTAAAAACAGAACATATAAAAATCTAGCCATGCTTCTCCATTTCAACTTCCTTCTCTTTAAACTCAGATAATGCCGGTCAATATTGATTAGCTAGAGATTTAATTCGGGAGCAAAGCTTTGTGCAATTACAAGGTCTCTTAAAGGCTAGGAGTTTCCTGTGATGCACTCAGTAGAGAGGGCTCTACTCCACCAAAGGCCTGGGCCCAGGCATTGCAGCTCCTTAGGGCTCATTTCTTTGAGTTCACACGTTAGGAGCCTAGCGTGCTGTAGTCCATGGGGTTGCAAAGAGCTGGACACCACAGCTGAACAACAGCAGCAACAAACCGACCCCACCACGGCCTAGCTCAGGGCTGGCTCTTCGGCCTCTGTTGCTGCCTCTTCCATTCAGGAGTGTTTTGATCCTCTTGTTTCCATTTGCTCCGTCCCTCCTTTTGTGGCCAGCCTAGTCCAAGGAGTTAGGGAATAATAGTATTCCTTCTAGGAGCTTTCTAGATTGCTTTTTACTTTTTTTAATTAATTAATTTTTAAATTATTTGTTTTTGGCGGTGCTGGGTCTTGGTTGCTTCGGGTGGATTTTCTGTAGTTGCAGAGAGTGGAGGCTTCCGTTGGTTGCAGTGGACAGGCTTCTCACTGCGGTGACTTCTGTGGTTGCGGAGCACAGGCTCTAGGGCTCAAGGGCTTCAATAGTTGCGACACACGGGCTCAGTTTGTTTTGCAGCATGTGGGATCTTCCAGGACCAGGGATTGAACCTGTGTCCCTTGCCTTGACAGGCAGATTCTTAACCATTGGACCACTGGGGAAGTCCCCCCCACTTTTTTTTTTAAATCTACTTTTATTGAAGTATAGTTGAATTACAGTGTTGTGTTAATTACTGCTATACAGCAAAGTGATTCAGTTACACATATGTATACATAAATACATTCTTTTCCGTATTCTTTTCTATTACATTTTATCATAGAGTATTGAATATAGTTCTTTCTGCTATACAGAAGGACCTTGTTATTTATCCATCCTATATATACTAATTTACATCTGCTAATCCCAAACTCCCACTCTTACCCTTTTCCTCCCCACTCCCACTTCACCACCACCAGTGTATTCTCCGTATCCCTGATTTAGGTTCACTTGTTAGACTGCTTTTCTCACTTTATCTCAACCTCAACCATGACCAGTCTGCCGAGGAAGGACTGAAGTACTTTTGCTAATCTACTTAAAGAAATGTGAGGTCTACATATAGTTGTTTCTTTACACAGCGGGGTATCTGGGGTGCTTCTTTATAAGTAAGAATGCCCTAAAGTTCTCAGGTGGCACTAGTGGTAAAGAACCTGCCTGCCAATGCAGGAGACATGAGAGATGTGGTTTCGATTCCTGGGTTAGGAAGATCTCCTGGAGAAGGTCATGGCGACTCACTCCAGTATTTTTGCCTGGAGAATCCCATGAACAGAGGAGCCTGGTGGGCTATAGTCCATAGGATCACACAGAGTCAGACACGACTGAAGTGGCTTAGCACTCAGGCAGAGATCTCAAAAGTGAACAAGAAGGGGGAAAGTTCTGCTAAAGGACCCCACTACAACCCATTCTTCAGATAAGGAAAAGTGAGGCGCAGAGAGGTAAAACCTCTTACCCTAAGTCCTTCAGTTCCTAGGTAGTACAGCCAGAATTAAAATCAGGTCTGTCCAAATGTAACTAATAAATTCCCTCTGGCTATTCAAGCTAAAAAGTTAGCAAGTTTTAGTATTTTCATAATCCCAGAGCCTTTAAGCCTGATTTTCATGAATCTAGCCCTTTGCTACCCATCTCTTCTGCCTCTTCCTCACCTCACTAACGTTTTAATTTTTGGCCACACTGTGTAGCTTGTGGGATCTTAGTTCTCCTGTCAGGGGTAGAACCTGGGCCCTGGCAGTGAGAGCGCCAAGTCCTAACCATTAGACTGGCAGACAGTTCCCTCCCTGTCTTCTTTTTGATCTCAGCAAAGCAAGCATACGTTGTCTGTCTCCTGGAACAGCAGGTCTGGGGTAAGATCTAAAAAGTTATGTGAATCAGGAATGTCTTATTGCTGAATGACTCCTGTTTACCTGGAAAATTTTGAATGCCTGCTAGGCAGCCTAGTTGCATGCCTTTCAGTCTGATGAACAAGGCCTCCACCTTTTGCCTTTCCAAACAGACTCCTAAATTGTTCTGTGTAATTTGATGACAGGCAGTCTATACTCTTTTGCAACCAACAAGTAAATGTTTGGAACATGAATTGTTAGAAACCAATTAATATAATTGAAAAGGTATGTAGTTTGAAAGAAGGCTTCAGGAAAGAAGCCTTTCCTGAATTTGAATCCTATTCCACCCTTGACAACCTTCAAGTGTTTAGGCAAATTATTACCTTTCTGTGCCTCTTTTCTCCTCATACATAAAATGAAAATAATACCTAATTTATAAGACTCTTATGAGGATATGATGGTATATGTATAGTACCTAGTTCATGGTGGGGGTATAAATTATAATTGTGGTTTTAATTCCAAAAGTGCTCCATAGTGTTATGGCCCTTTAATGGGCCGGGGCTTGGGGGTACAGAGTCGACGATAAGAAAATAAAGGAAGAGAGAAAGGAGAGAAAGAGAGAAATGAAGAGAGACATGGGGACCAAGACTCTGATGGAGTAAAGGCGTTTATTCAGCATAATGTAGGCATATATATACTGTCTTACAAGATAGCCTTTTCAGCAAAGATAAAAATCTTGCAACTTATCCAGGAAACATAGGGCTAGCATCCATCTCAAAGAGAGGGGGTTGTAAAAACTCACTTTCCATATCAGAGAGGGAAGAAGGCTGTAAATGGTTACTTTACTTGAAGAATGTATGCATTTCTTTTGTCCCTGGAAAGGTGTGCCTCTCCACTCATCTCTGAATATTCAGGGATTGATAAGGGACTTCAGAAAACAGCACACAGGAAGCCTCCTGCCAAATGTTCCCTGACAGTTCCCCCTATTTTATTAGATTTGTAAAAAAGATCTTGACCATTTGAGTTTGTTTAGTATAAACCAATCTTATAGAAAGGTGACGGTAAACAACAAATAAAATCACCAAGATAATCTCTAAAGTTACAGTTTCAGATCCGATGCTGTGAATCAACCCCATGGGCCTAGCTCACATAATTGAAGAGCTATTTGTACAGCTAAAGTTTCTTTTTTTTTTTAATTTTTTTTTTTACTTTTTATTTATTTATTTTTAAAGTTTCTAAATTAGTGGACAAAGGCAAACATTTAGAAAAGATATCAAAGATATCCTTTTGAAGTAATCATACATTCAGAGAGGCATTATCATGTATGTTTCATAAATACAATTTGATTCGTTTCAGTTATAGGCACCATGATTAAATTGAACAGGAGTAACATAGAGTTGAATTCCAATCACAATCAAAAGGGAATCATTTCTTAAGACCAGTATATAGTTTGCAATTAATACAAGTTACAGAATGTACATTTTTTTATGGCTATAACAAAAGGAAGTGGAGCACAGGCCTGTGTACAATAGGATTGATTATAGCGAAGGAAATAGCTACTGGTTTCTGTAAAATGTCCAGTCCAACTCCCAAGTTTTATGGTGTTTGTAGCAAGTTTACAGATGTCCCATTGTTCATGCCCAATCTGTTTATCCAGGACGATGGGGAGATTCAAGCAGCCCAAGAAGTCCTTTGTCATGATAATGTTCCAGCGTAGTGTCAGTAATATCAGCATAGTGTTGGTAACCTATGACTTGAGTGCTGTTAATATCATCCGAGCAGTTACATAGCCATACACCATGGAGTCCCCAATCGACAATTGTATGATTAGCCACAAATATTGATTTTCCCGACATGGTTTGACATTTATCCCAACGAACAGGAGTATATGTCTGTCTTGTATCTCTAACTCTTTCCCTAAAGTCTCCATAGTATAAACATGGTTCACAGGCCAAGAAAGGGCTGTAAACAAACCAAGCAGCATCAGAAAGTTCTTTACGTGAGGCAGGGCGAAAGCCCAGGTTTGTCAGCTAATGTTTATGCATTAATATTGCAGGGCTTAAGCACAAAAGAAGGACTTTAGAACCTAAAGAAATGTTAATTAGTTTTTCTTTTACTATAGGGTGTGAGGGCTCTTTAATGTTCCAGGGAAAAGGCATATGTATAGAGTCGTTAGTTGAAGCAATCAGTCCTGTCTCCATCTATTTTATTACCTGTAGTAAAGAAAGGGGGGTTGGGTAAGAAAGCCCCATAAGTATGGATAATTAGTTTGGCTCAGGCAGGTGGGAGACGCAGGCCAAGCAGACTGAGCATTGTCAGGTAAATGTATTCAGGATTCTGCAGCATTTCCTGTTGAAAGATCAGATTTTCAGCTTAATTAGTAAGGATTTTTATTTGTCCCCAGGTGGGGAGATCATAAGGTTGATGTCGCTGTGGTCCATATAGGAATTTTTTCTTGCTGGGGTTTTTGTTGTTTCGTCCATGTGAGTTCCTTGGATCCATCTGAGGAAATACAAGCATACCTCTTTCCCTTTAAAATTAGTTTCTTAGCTCTCTATAGTTTTATTAACCTGTCTTCGTACCAAATGGGCAGAGGAAAAGAAGTGTCTTTCAATTCCTCGAAATGTTTTTTTTTCTTGTTAAAATATCTCCCTTTGGTAAATTTAAAAAATTTAAAACAAATAAGACTGTGTTAACAACAGTTATAGGTTTAGAAAATATCTTATGTTGGAATCTAGTAGATTGTGCTTTAGATAAAGAAGACAGTAGTGTTTCTGTGTATTTTCCCTTTTTTAATTTTTTTATTTGTAATTTTAGTGTGTGATGTGTTTGTTTAACTATGTCTTGTGTCTGTGGATAATAAGGAATACCCATAATATGTTTAATAGAAAATGATTGTAAAAATTGTTTAAAGTGTCTAGAAATATAGGCAGGGCCATTATCTGTTTTAATGGAACTAGGAGTTCCCATTACAGCAAAACAAGCTAGTAAGTGAGTTATAACGTATTGTGTGGCTTCACCACGAAGAGGTGTGGCCCAAATAAAGGAAGGATTGATATCAAAACAGACATGTAAGAAAGAAGAGGGAGAAAGTTTAGGGCAATGAGTCACATCTATTTGTTATAGTTTATTAGGTTTTAAACCACGAGGATTGATCTTTTGTGTGATGGGCCGAAGATGTAGGGGTCTACAAGTGGGGCATTTATTAATAATTTCTTTAGCCTGATGGTATGGGATCTTTTATAGCTGATGTAGGGAGCCAGCATTGTTATGTAACAGAGCGTGCTGTTTCTCCGGATTAGCAAATGAAACGAGTTTGTCTGCTTTTAAGTTACCAAGAGTCATAGGGCCGGGAGGAGAGGAGTGTGTTCGAATATGGGTCAAACTAGATCGGCCAAGTAAGAGACCAAAAGTTGGTGGGGGCAGGGGTACAAAAAGCCCGGTAGGTATTCTAGAGGGGACTGCTTGAGGGTAAAGGAGAAAGTCGTTTAGGGCTGGTATATTGACGGCAGCACTGCCGGATGTTGGGTGTTTGAAGGAAAAGATGGAATTTGCCCCAGGTTTTTGTTGATGGGGACCTGGGGGATCCCCTGCTAGGAGTCTCCCAAAATAGGTGTTTCTTCAATATCAAATTTAGATTTACAGTCTTTGGCCCAATGCATTCCTTTATGGCAGCGAGGGCAGATTTTGGGAGGATTTTTATTAGGCTTTATAAGGAAATCTTTTTTTAAATGGTTTTTGTCTCTACATGTAAAACATCCTTAATTTCCCTTTTTAAAGGCAGCAACCATTGCTTGAGCTAGCACATGCATCTTTTGAGTTTCTGATCTTAAATTTCAGCAAACCTTCAGATAATCAATAATAGTTCCTATCTTCCGAATAGGAGCTATGGCCTTAATTTTAATGTCAAAAGGCCTCCTAGAGGAGTCTTTACCAGAGTCATTAGGTTTTAGCAAAGGGGAGACTTTTGGATTCGCATCTGCTGGCAAAGGAGGAGCGCTTGGAACAAGGGGAAGGGTTTATAAATATATCGTGTTGTTCTAATTGGGCCTTTTGTAAGGCTTCATCATTTAATTTACGTTCGTGTAATAAGTGTTCTGCCTGTTGCTGAATATCATGAGGGCCAGGATTACTTTGAAGTGGCAGAATCACAGTACTAATAAGAGCCCATAAAGGCCAGAAATCTTTAGATAAGTGGTAAAGTAAAGTAGAAAAGTGATGGGGCTTTCCTGCCGCTATGCCCTTGTCTCTTAGTACTTACCAGCTTCAATAAGCTCTGTGTCACTCTGCCCGGATCCGGCCACGATTTTTTCTTTTCTTCTTTCCCAAGCCCCTGTTCGGGCGCCACTTGTTATGGCCCTTTAATGGGCCGGGGCTTGGGGGTGCAGAGTCGACGATAAGAAAATAAAGGAAAGAAAAAGAGGCCGATATCCCCTAGTTTACGTGAGACATCCCCTAGTTTACCTCTGACACAAGGTTTGCTTCGCTACACGTTAGGCACAGGGCGCCCTCGCATGGGGGACTTGAAAGCCTGGGCAGGTTAGTGAGCACAACGGATGTTCGAGCTCTCTGAGATTGGCCTGAAGGAGAGAAATAGAGAAAAGGAAGAAGGAGAAAAGAAATGAGACACAGGGACCAAAGCTCTGATGGAGCAAAGGCATTTATTCAGCATAATGTGGGCATATATATTCTGTCTTACAAGATAGCCTTTTCAGCAAAGATAAAAATCTTGCAACTTATCCAGGAAACATAGGGCTAGCATCCATCTCAAAGAGAGGGGGTTGTAAAAACTCACTTTCCATATCAGAGAGGGAAGAAGGCTGTAAATGGTTACTTTACTTGAAGAATGTATGCATATTTTTTGTCCCCGGGAAAGGTGTGCCTCTCCACTCATCTCTGAATATTCAGGGATTGATAAGGGACATCAGAAAACAGCACACAGGAAGCCTCCTGCCAAATGTTCCCTGACACCATAATATGTCCTTGGGACTTGTTTAGAAGTTGTTTTAGGCTATGCTGGCTAGTGGTCAGCATTGGAATATTTTCATTATTTGAATCAAGAACTATCTACTGGAAACCTGGAGGTTTCTTAAACACTGAGCAATTAAACAGGATTTTCTTTCTCTGCCTGCTTCTTTTTCCTTTAAAACAATTTAGTAATGAGTTTGACTTTTTAAAGTCAAAAGTCAAACCAGAATACTGGAGTGGGTAGCCTTTCCCTTTTCAAGGGGATCTTCCCAACCTAGGGATCAAACCCAGGTCTCCTGCATTGCGGGCTGATTCTTTACCAGCTGAGCCACAAAGGAAGCCCAAGAATACTGGAGTGGGTAGCCTATCCCTTCCCCAGTGGATCTTACCAACCCAGAAATTGAACCAGAGTCTCCTGCATTACAGGCGGATTCTTTACCAATTGAGCTATCAGGGAAGCCCCTTTTTTAAAGTTGTTATTCATTCCTTTGGCTGCATGCACTGAGTCTTTGTTGTTGTACATAGGCTTTCTCTAGCTGTGGAGAGCAGGGGTTCCTCTCTAGTTGAGGTGTGCTGGCTTCTCATTGTGGTGGCTTCTCTGGTTGCAGAGCATGAGCTCCAGAGCTCACAGGCTTCAGTAGCTATGTCACCTAGGCTGAATAGTTGTGGCTCTCAGGCTCTAGAGGGAAGGCTCCATAGTTGTTGAGCAAGGGCTTAGCTGCTCCAAGGCATGTGGAACCTTCCTGGACCAGGGATCGAACCCATGTCCCCTGCACTGACAGGTGGATTCTTAACCACTGGACCACCAAGGAAGTCTCGCTGCGTTCTTCCTTAGCATTTTCCTCACTATACAAAACTAAAGAAGGTGTATGTTACCTTGCAGGTCATAGGGCAAATGTATAATTGCAATCAAAGATAGATAACCCAGGCTTACCTCAAATATAGGACACACTCAGGAGTTCTATCTCATTTAATTGATGTAAATAGTGAACAGACTTATGCATTACAAGCAATTAACTATAAAAATGTTCTATAGAGTACTACTGTAATCAAATAAAACTCACAAGGTTAATCTGATGCATATTTAATGATATATATAATTGTTATTGTGCTGCATGATAATTAAACCTTAAATGTTAAGCTGTTTACATAAATGATCTAACTAGTTATTTTTATGCAGCCAAACACGTTTTTTAGTGTTTGCTCACTTTATTTATTTTCTGGAATCTATAATCATGCCAAGGACAGCAGTTTTCCCTGAAGCCTTTTACTTCATGTAAAAGACTTTTTTACTTCATGAAGCCTTTAAATCATGTACTCATACAAACACAAACATACTCTTCAGAATGACACAGCAGTATTGTCTCCCAACCTGACACTAAAAATAGCTACTTTGCAAGATTCTTTGTGGGCTTACTGGGTGGCACTAGTGATAAAGAACCTGCCTGCCAATGCAGGAGACCCAAGAGATGCATGTTCGATTCCGGGTCAGGAAGATCCCCTGGAGTAGGAAATGGCAACCCATTCCAGGATTCTGGCCTGGAAAATTCCATGGACAGAGGAACCTGATGGGCTGCTGTCTGTGGGGTAATAAAGAGTTGAACACGACTTAGCACACACACAGTGCAAATTTCTTTGTATATACTTTCTCATTTCAGTCATTAAAAATCTCTTAAGGAAGGTATTGTTATTCCCATTTTTACTGGTGCAGAAATTGATGCTCAGAGAATTGAAGTAGGCAGTGTAGTAGAGGTTCAGACTTCTGTTACCAGCCTCTAGACTTTATACAATCTCAGAAGGTAATGCATCCCAGCAGAGATATGCCAGGTTTTTTTTTTTTAGGAAATAGAATGGCCCTTTAGAAATATGGAATATGTACACATGTCCAAAGGGAGAAGAAATCAGCCTTCAAGAGGGAGGGATTAATTAATAATGGAAGAACTGGAACCTGTTGAAGCTGATTTTCTTCTGCCCATTCAAGGAAGAGAGTCTTAGCCAACAAATTTTAAGCAATTTATAAATATATATATAGTCCTCCCAGGTGGTGCTAGTGGTAAAGAACCCACCTGCCAGTGCAGAAGACTTAAGAGACGCAGGTTCGATCCCTGGGTGGGAAAGATCCCCTGGAGGAGGGCATGGCAACCCACTCCAGTATTCTTGCCTAGAGAATCACATGGACAGAAGAGCCTGGTGGACTACAGTCCTTGGAGTTGCAGAAGAGTGACTGAGCGACTAAGCACACACACACACACACACACAATAAAACAGGCTCTGCCCTAAAAAAGAATCTCGGTGTCAAGTGGAGAGATGGGCAGCAGATAGTTAAAATACAAGGTAATATGTGCTATAGCAGTGATACGCTAGGTACATTGAGGGCTCCAAGAAGAGATTGGCCAATTCTAGGGAGAATTAAGGGGTAGGTCTCTGGGAAGTGATGAGTTAAGTAAGTCTTAGAGAAGAATGGGAAGAAAATTCCAAATGGATCAAATTATCCAAAGAAGCGTGAGGTAGCCCGATCAGTTTGGTCTGTGTGACTGGAGTACAGAGAGCGAGAAAGGAGAGCCGTTGACCGTGAAGTGGCAAGGTACACAGGGGCAGACCAGAGCAGGCTTCAGATGTTACTGCAGAGGTTGTGGTGAGCCAGTAGGGTATTTTGAGTTGGGGAATGGTAATAACTAGTTTGGTTTTAGATCTAGCCCTCTGGCAGTGATGTGGAATAAAAGATGGCAAAAGGAAAGACTAGGAATTTCAAAAGTCCAAGTAAGAGATGATGAGGGCTTGAACAAAATGGTTGTAATGGGGATGAGGAAAAGTAAATGGATTTAAGGTTTAAGAAGTAATTGAGGGGAATCCCATGGTGGCTCTGTGGTTAGGTCTCTGTGCTCTCAGCTTCCATGGGCCCAAGTTTGATCCCTGGTTAGGAAGCTAAAATCCTACAGGTAGAATATGGTGTCTAAAATAGTAATAGTTAATAATAATAGTGTGAGGTGGGGAGGAGTAAGTTGGTAGGATTAAAGATATTCTCAAATATCCAACCCGGGTAACTGGGTGGACGATGGCACTGCTCACCGAGAGGGGGACCACAGAGCTAACAGACACAAAGTGGGAAAGGGCAGGCTTGTTCTGTAAGCATGGAGTTTGAGGTGTCTGCAGGCTGTACAGGTGACGTGCAGGAGGCAGATTCAAAAGCTAAAAGAGAGAACTTCCCTGGTGGTCCAGCGATAAAGTATCCGTCGCCCAGTACAGGGAACATGGGTTCAATCCCTGGTCCGGAAAGAATCCTCAAGCCTCAGAGCTGCTAAGCCTGTGTGCCCAAACTACTGTACCAGTGCTCTGGAGCCCGTGAGCCGCATCTACGGAACCCCTTGTGCCTAGAGCCTGTGCTCCGCACCGGGAGAAGCCACTGCAGTGAGCAGTCTGCGACTGCAGCTAGCATGTAGCCCCACTCTCTGCAAGCTGAGGAAGCCCACACACAGGAACGAAGATCCAGCGCAACCAAAAATATTAAAAATAAAAAGCTAAAGGAGAGATCTGGGTCAGAGACACAGATTAGGAAATCAGCACAAATCTGGGGATTTTGAAGCCATGGAAGAGGATGAGATTGATTGTCTGAGCTCATTGAATAGAAAAAGAAAATAAAGGTGAAGAGGAGAAACTTGAATGACAGCGACAGGTAAGATGCAGAGGAAGAGTCCATAGTCTAGAAAGGGAGAAGTAGATTGAAGAGAGAGAAGTGATAGTGAAGATGGGGGGTGGGAGGCAGTTAGCAGAGCATTAAGACCCTCTAGGCTCTAGGGACTCCCCTGGTGGCCCAGTGGTCAAGAATCCACCTTGCAATGAAGGGGACAGTGATTTGATCCCTGGTCGGGGAACTTAGACCCCACATGCCTCGGGGCAGCCAAGCCCAAGCCACAGCTACAGAGTCCATGCACCGCAATGGAAGATCCCACGTGACACAACTAAGACCCAACCCAGTCAAATTAATTAATTAATGATTCATTTTAAAAAGACCCTATAGGCTCTAAATAACTGAAAATATAGTGCTTCCCATGTAATTTAAAATAAAAATATTGAGAGTTCCCTGGCAGTCCAGTGGTTAGGACTCAGTGCTTTCACTGCCAGGGCCCAGGGTTCAATCCCTGATCAAGAAACAGATCCTTCAAGCCACGTGACATGGCCTAAATAAATAAAACTATGTAAAAAAAAGTTTTATAAGCTTTAGGAACTTCCCTGGTGGTACAATGGCTAAGACTCCATGCTCCCAACGCAGGGGCCCAGGTTTGATCCCTGATCAGGGACCTAGATCCCACGTGACACAGATAAAAATCCCGAATGCTGCGACTAAGACCAGGCACAGCTAATGAATATTTTAAAATGTTATAAGCTATAAAATAGGTGTAAGGGACGTCCAGCAAGTTTCTGATTTTTCTATGGTGACCTCTTTGATTATATCCTCACTGTCTTATTTCAGTGCCCTTGATCTGCTAGTGCCCTAAGTACATGTTTATACACCTACTCAGTAATCTAACAATGTAGCACTGAGAATACATCAAAGTGGATTAGTCAGTGATGCCAAGTACCACAGAGAAGTCAGAGATAAATGTTAAAACATGCCCACTGGAACAAAAAGAAAAAGTACCAATTATTGCAGCATATGAATAGACTCCCATACTAGTGGAAGAGAAAAGTCCAGAAGTAAACCAAAATACATACAGGAATTAGTATATGCTAAAGATGGACTACTCAATAAATGGCGTAGACAATTGGACAACCATCTGGGGTAAAAATAAATGTCAGTTTCTCTATCTCACACCAGGATAAACCCCAAATGGATTAAATATTTAAATAAAAATTAAAAACTGTAAAAGAAAATATGAGAAAATTCCTTTATAACCTTACTGTGGGGAAGGAAAATCTTTCTAACTATGACCCAGAATGCAGGATTCATAAAAGGAGAGGTTAATAATTTAACCACACAACACTCAAAATTTCTGCAGAGTGACATATGACATAACACTTTAAAGCAATGTCAAAACATATATAGAAGATGGAAAAGAATGTTTGCAACTCATATCATAACGAATAATCCCCCTAATATAAGGAAATAGATAAGAGATCAGCCACCCAAGAGAAATAGCAACAAAGATATAAATTGACAAGGCTTATGTGTTGTGATTAAGAGCATAGAGATTAAGGTCAGTGACTTATATTGGAATCCCAGCTGTCTCCACTTACTTGCTCTGTGACCTTGGGCAAGTCTCAGATCATCAGTTTTCTATAAAATGCAGGTAATAATTGTAGCTCCTTCAGAGGTTTAAGTGAGATGAAGGCCAGGCTAGTGACTCATGGTGATAGAAGGAAGGACACAGGGAAGATCAGGGTTCTAAATTTCTGGTATCTGGGATCCTTGAAATAAAGAGATTCAGGGAAGAGAAACCACTCAATTACCATATGTCTTTTCTTCCATTAAGGGCAGTTGTTAATATTTAGTAAGCCCTTCTCAGTGTTAGACACAGCCCTAGGCCCAAGGATAGAAGGCAAATGCAAGCAAGACAGCCCTGGTCTTGGTCCTCAGTGTGGCTTACTTCTGTTAAGAGAGGTGTCAATCAAATGCCACAGAAACACATCATTACAAACAGATGCATACCCTGAAGGAAATGGGGAACTTCCCTGATGAGTCAGCACTAAGACCCTGTGCTCCCAATGCAGGGGGCACGTTCAGTCCCAGGTCAGGAAGCTAGATCCCACATGTTGCAATTAAAAGATCTGCATACCGCAGCTATGACCCGCACAGCCCCCCAGAAAGCAGGAGAGGGGGCAGATAATAGGAGAACTGAGTGGAGTTCAGGAGATCAAGGAGGGTTCTTTTCTTTTGGCTGCATTGCAAAACTTGTGAATCTTAGTACCCTGACCAGAGATTGAACCTGAGCCACTGCAGTGAAAGCACCAAGTCCTAACCACTGGACCACTAGGGAAGTCCTAAGGGGAGCTCTATTAAGGAGAGTCTATCAATCCATGAAATTAAGAGATGCTTGCTCCTTGGCAGAAAAGCTATGACAAACCTAGACAGCGTATTAAAAAGCAGAGACATCACCTTGCTGACAAAGGTCCATCTAGTCAAAGCTATGGTTTTCCAGTAGTCATGTATGGAGATGAAAGTTGGACCATAAAGAAGGCTGAGCGCCGAAGAATTCTTGCTTTTGAACTGTGGTGTTAGAGAAGACTCTTAAGAGTCCCTTGGACAGCAAGGAGATCAAACCAGTCAATCCTGAAGGAAATCAATCCTGAATATTCATTGGAAGGACTGATGCTGAAGCTGAAGATCCAGTACTTTGGCCACCTGATGCGAAAACTAACTCATTGGAAACGACCCTGATGCTGGGAAAGATTGAGGGCAGAAGGAGGAGGGGGCAACAGAGGATGAGATGGTTGGATGGCATCACCAACTCAATGGACATGAATTTGAGCAAACTCCAGGAGACAGTGGAGGACGGGGAAACCTGGCATGTTACAGTCCATGAGGTCGCAGAGAGTCAGACACGACTTAGCCACTGAGCTGTCAATCCAATATCTGAAATTTGAGTAGGTGTTGAATAGGCAAATAGTAAAGAAGGGGAAGGTGGAAACAGTGTTCCAGGCAGAGGGGATAGTGGGGACCCTAAGGGAAGGAAGAAGGCAGCTAGTCCACTGTGGCTGAAGCTGGAGTAATGAGTGAGGGGAGATGAGACTGGACGAGGGGGCAGACTGGACAACGGATAGCCTTGACAGTCTTTTAAAATGTAGTCTTTCTTATTGTGGCCTAGTTGATTAACATTGGCAGCCAACAGTGTTAAGGATTTGGAGTTTATCCTGAGAGCAGTGGAAAGTCCCTGGATGTTTTTTTGCAGAAGAGCAACAGATCTAATTTGCATTGTGGATAGCTTACTTTGGCTGCAGGGTGGAGAACTGTGTTAAAGTTAAAGAGACCCATGAGAGTGGCCCTGGGAAGGCTGTGGTAGTTCAGGCCAGTGAGATGCTCCCTAGCCTACCTATTCCCTATTGTTTAGCCGAAGACAAGCTTTTATTCTTACAGAGTAGATGTGCGTTGTGTGTTACCTATTATTATTATCTCCAGTGAGAGATGTGCTCAGTCGCTCAGTCATACCCGACTCTTTGAGGCCCCATGGACTGTAGCCTGCCAGCCTCCTCTCCCCATGGAATTTTCCAGGGAAGAATACTGGAGTGGGGTGCTGCTATTTTCTACTCCAAGGAGTCTTCTCAACTCAGGGATGGAACCTGCGTCTCTTGCGTCTCCTGCATTGGCAGGTGCATTCTTTACCACTAGAACCACCTGGGAAGCTCTCAGTTAGAAGTGGATTAAAATTAATCCACTAGGAAGAACAAGCACGTTGGAATGATTTCATGAGAAGTATAGCTATGAGAAACAGGATATTTTCTTTTAGATTGGAAGAAGAGAGCTAAAAGGGTAAACAGTGGTGATTCCCCAACAGAGAGGAGAGAAAACCAGAGAGAATTCTCTGATATGATCTTGCTTTGGCACATGGGCTGTCTATTCTGTCCAAATTCATCTTCCCCTTGCTTAGACAAATGAAAACGTTAGGCAAAGGTACTTTATGGCTCAGTCTGGGAGCTCAGTGCTTTTTAGTGTGAAAAAGGCCCAGGAGTTTAGATATTTCCACAGGTTGCATTTCTTTTCAATACTATGGCATCATTATAAATGCCTAGGAAAGCAATATCTGAATAAATCACTCTGGAAATGAACCTGTGTATTACTTGGCTGGTTTAATTTCAGAATAAGACAATGGCAGATACTGGTAGTTTTTTGAGAGCTGCCCTTTTCTCTGCTTGCTGTAAAGAACTGAATAGAGTTGAGACAGGTTGACGACCCTGCCACCTTATTTTGTCATGGATGTGCTGGCAAAGCAGAGTCCTTCAAGGTGGGAATTCTTGAAGTCCTTCTAAGGAATATGTTCAGTTTTGTGGGACTTCAAAACAGAAACATCAATCACTTTTAAAAAATTTTTTTAATTAAAATTTTTATTTTATATTGGAGTATAGCTGGTTAACACTGTTGTGATGGTTTCAGGTGGACAGCAAATGGACTTAGCCATACATATACATATGTCCATTCTCTCCCAAACTCCCCTCCCATCCAGGCTGCCACAAACCATTGAGCAGAGTTCCGTGTGCTATACAGGAGGTTCTTGTTGGTTATCCATTTTAAATATATTAGTGTGTACACATCCATCCCAAACTCCCTAACTATCCCTTCCTCCCGTCCTTCCCCGTGGTGACTCTAAGTCTGTTCTCTAAGTCTGTGAGCTTGTTTCTGTTTTGTAAATAAGTTCACTTGTTTCATTTCTTTTTAGATCCCACATATAAAGGATGTCATATGACATGATATTCCCCTTTCTCTGTCTGACTTAATTCACTCAGTATTACAGTCTCGAGGACCATCCATGTTGCTGCAAACCGATAGCTTTTTAAAAGCAGAAGTAAAAATGAAAACAGAATCTTGGAGTCAAGTGGGACTCCCAGAGATCCAGAGCCTGACAGGTGTTTATTTATTAATATGTGTTACTCTGCATGGAGAATTGTTTTATATTAGAAATAGACTTTTGGTTATACCATGTTCCACAGACAGAGGATTAGTATCCTGAAATACACCCAGAAATACAGGACTTCTATGACTCAATTAAAAAAAGTAACAACACAGCAGAAGAAAAAGGAGAGGATATAAGCAAGCAAGAGAAAACCTGAAGGCGAGTAAATATATAGAAAGATGCTCAGCCTCACTGTTAAGCAGACAAATGCACAAAGGAGCAATAATAAGAGACTACAGTCATCCACTGGCAAAAATGTTTAAGTCTGAGATATCCAAATTAGGGAGGAGGTGGAACTAACTCTCACATCCATACATGACTACTGGAAAAATCATAGCTTTGACTATATGGGTCTTTGTCAGCAAAGTGATGTCTCTGCCTTTTAATATGCTGTCTAAGTTTGTCATAGCTTTTATTCCAAAGAGCAAGTGATTTTTAAAATTTCATGGCTGCATTCACCATCCACAGTGATTTTGGAGCCCAGGAAAATAAAATCTTGTCACTGTTTCTGCTTTTCCCCCTCTGTTTGCATTGAAGTGATGGGACTGGATGCTATGATCTTAGTTTTTTGAATGTTGAGTCTTAAGCTAGATTTTTCACTCCCCTCTTTCACTCTCATCAAGAGGCTCTTTAGTTCCTCTTCACTTTCTGCCATTGGAGTGGTATCATTTGCATATCTGAGGTTGTGTAATCATTTATGGATTGGGGGCAGGAGGAGAAGGGGAAGACAGAGGATGAGATGGCTGGATGGCATTACCGACTCGTTGGACATGGGTTTGGGTGGACTCCGGGAGTTGGTGATGGACAGGGAGGCCTGGTGTGCTGCGGTTCATGGGGTTGCAAAGAGTGAGACACGACTGAGCAACTGAACTGATACTGATACGGAATCATTTATACACACTGCTTTTTTCAGAGGATGACATTAGCAGCTTTAACCACTGGATGGCGCAAATTCATAAGTTAGTCGCTCAGTTATGTTTGACTCTGCGATCACATGGACTGTAGCCCGCCAGGCTCCTCTGTCCATGGAATTCTCCAGGCAAGAATACTGGAGTGGGTAGTACAGACCAAGTGACAAGACCAAGGTACAGCAGGTAAAGAAGGATCAGCCTATGAAAAGTCTTCTGGTGACTGAAAGTCATGTACTATAGACATGGTGCAGATTAAGAGAAATTTTTAATGTTGGATGACACAGAAAAAGGGAAAAGAAAAAGAAAAGTGTTGGAAGAAGGAGCAGGGAAAGAAAGATAAAGAGACAAAGGAGCATGAGATACAAAGCTGTGAGTCTAGGAACTTTCCTGGTGTTCTGGTGGCTAAGACTCCATGCTCCCAGTACAGGGGACCCAGGTTCAATCCCTAGTCAGGGAACTAGATCCCACATGCTGAAACTAGGAGTTCACATGCCAGTACCAAAGACCCCATGTGCTGCAACTAAGACCCCGCACAGCCAAATAAATGAGTAAGAATAAATATTTTTAAGAATGTATATATATATTTTTTTAAAGATTGTAAGTCTAGAGAGATGAATGCAAATGTTAAACCAACAATTGCAGGTTGGACCCTCATTAGTTTGCATCCACCTGGTGACCGATAGCAATTTTGATGTAAAAGTAAACATTACCTCATTTTCTTCTATTAATAAAAAGTCAGTTATGCTACGCTCAGCTATCCATTTAGTGGTGTGGCATTGTCAACAGTTTCTTTGAATGTATACTATGAGCATGGTAATACAGAGGCATACAAGTTAACAGGAGGTTTCCCAGGTGGCTCAGTAGTAAAGAATCCTCCTGCCAATGCAGGAGACGCAGGTTCGATCCCTGGGTTGAGAAGATCCGCTGGAGAAGGAAATGGCTACCCACCCCAGTATTCTTGCCTAGGAAATCCCATGGGCAGAGAAGCCTGGCAGGATACAGTGCTTAGGGTTGCAGAAGAGTCGGACATGACTTAGTGACTAAACAATAGGAACAAGTTAATATAAACACAACAGGCTTCAAACAGAAGAACTGGGAAGTATGCATCAAAGGATAAAGAGCAGCCCAAGGCAGCCTGATGGCCATGGTGTGAACTCAGAAAGGAATCCTCTCTGAGAATGCAGGGGAAGGGTGGGGGCAGGAGAGGAGTGTTGGAGAAGAAGGGGAGGAGGAACCACAAGACCATCAACCTGAACAGGTCAAAACAAAGAAGGGTTTCTCGCCATTAGTCCTAAGTCCATATAGCAGGGACTGCTCTGGCGGGTCAGTGGTTAAGACTCAGCACTTCCGCTGCAGGGGACATGGTTCCATACCTGGTTGGGGAACCAAGATCCAACATGCCACGTGGTGTGGCCAAGAAAAAAGGTACATATATTAATAGCAACTCTTCCTTGGAAAATGGCTAGTTTTGTAGATTTTTTTAATTTATTTTTGTTTTTTGAACAGATTTATTATTTTGGGGAGACCACGCTGTGCAACATGTGGGACCTCAGTTCCCCAGCCAGGGGTTGAGCCCATGCCCCTGACAGTGGCATCTCAGAGTCTTAACCACTGAACCACCAGGGAAGTCCTAGGAAATGGCTAGTTTGGGGCATGATGTAAGAGAAGTGCTTTAGAGCAGAATCTAACGGACTGTGCTTAAGAAGTTTCCAAAGTAAGAGGAAGGGATGGGGGAAATACACAGGGCTAGAACCCCCTTATGTCCCTCTCTGGCCCTTGCACTAGCCTAGGGGTGCAGAGAAGGAGGGGTGCCAGTGGCCCGCTCAGGCCTGTCAGAGGCCCAAAGATCCCTAGGTCACTGATTTTTGAAATCACAGGTATATCTTTATAAATGAAGACGTGGCAAAACCAAGGTATACAATTGTATATTCTAAGTGCTTATATTGAATAAAGTCACGTGCATGTGCAGAAATACAACTGTTCACTTAACGTCCTTTAGCAGCGGCAGCAAAAGTTAAATTGGAGATGTCTGTGAATGTGCCTTCGTTAAGCCTATCAAAAAGTGCTGAGCGATTTCCCCGGGTGTCTAGTAGCTAAGACTCTGCATTCCCAATGCAAGAGGCCCAGGTTTGACCCCCAGTCGGGGAACTAGGTCCCACATGCCACAACTAAAGAGGCCACATGCCTCAGCTAAGACCCAGCATAGCCAAAAAGTAAAAACAACAACAAAAACATTGGGATGACTCAGATTCTTAAAAAAGGTGGAATGACTTTAAGGCCTGTCTAGCCTATGACTTGAAAAACACACAGCTTAACACTTGTGCTAACTGGAAATATTGTAGTAATAGTTACTACCAGAGGAGTAACTGGCTCCCCATAGAAATGGCATTTTATCAAGTTGAGTTTATAGCTAAGCCTGTCGTGGTGACAGGAAGAATTGTATCCCGCTGTGAAGTGATCTGCAGAATACAGGTCACATCCCAAAGCCCGCCTGGGCATTCTCCCTTCCCTTCCTCTCTCTCCCCTATCTTTTGCTTTTCAAAGATTCCCAGTGGTAAGAGAATAGGAGACTGAAAATTGGTAACTGATTAGGCAGCCAGAAAATCCTCAGAGGGACCTTTCTTTGTCTGGGGAAACAAGTCCCCAGAGCAGTATAAACAATTTTGATTCCATCAGTGAATCTCTATAAAGAAAAGTCACTATACATGTTGCCTACATTATATTCTGGCAGAAGAGCTAATGAGCATAGACTTTGCTGGAAGTTTTATCGCCTGTTTCTGGATGAAAGCACTTTCTCTGGTGGATAAGCCTGGGAAGGTGGAGATGACTGTAGGCATCAGTCCTCGACCAAAAGCTTGACGTATGGAATGCTTTTGATCATCGTCCCCAGTGGTCTTGGGAAGGGGCAAGCTTCTTTCCCCCCTATTTCCTGGTTAGACTGAGCCACAGATGGCAGGGTACACTGGGGGTGATGTTGTGCACTAGTGGAGGGCGATACTCCAATGCCAGCCCCTGTGCCCTATCCTCTCTCCCAGCGTATTCTCAGAGGATGCTCTATGGAACTTTAGGGCACCTGCAGGATCTCTGGGCTTCCCCCGATGGCTCAGTGGTAAACAATCTGCCTGCAGTGCTGGAGACACGGGGGAGTGCTGATTCAAACCCTGGGTGGGGAAGATCCCCTGGAGGAGGAAATGTATTTCTTCCACCATTCTTTTTTTATTTTTCACTCCAGTATTCCTCCCTGGAGAATCTCCATGGACAGAGGAGCCTGGCGGGCTACAATCCAAAGGGTCACAAAGAATCAGACGTGACTGAGCACACAAGCACAGGATCTCTGGGCTTCCTTGACAACTAGCGTCTTCCATGCCTGGTTCCGTCTCTTCAAGGTTCAGCTTGAGTATCAGATCAGGGCTTAAGGCTAGATATTGTACCTTTTTGACAGTACTTGAAATGAAAAAAAGAAGGATATGATTTGTATGTGTTTTTATTTTTACCAAAGAACTAAGAAAAATTTACTTAGGCGCTGGTGAAAAGTGAAAGTGAAGTCGCTCAGTCCTGTCCGACTCTTTGCGACTGTAGACTGTAGCCCACCAGGCTCCTCCGTCCATGGGATTCTCCAGGCAGGAATACTGGAGTGCATTTCACCAAAATGAAATGGAATGGTTTCAGACTCTTGAAAAGAAGCAGGGCAAAAAAATAAATAGAAGAGGACTTCCCTGGTCCAGTGGTTAAGACTCCATGCTTCCACTGCTGGGTACATGAGTTCCATCTCTGGTTGGGGAACTAAGATCGCACACACTGCACAGTGCAGCCAAAAAATAAAACTAAAAAAAATTTTTTAAATAGTAAAATAAAAATGGGAAAAAAAGGAAAAGAAGTAGGATAACACCCTTCTTATCCCTTCTGTCAGCCCTCTTTTCACCTAAACTCTGTTTTAAGGTCAGCTGTCTCGTCCCATCATAAAAATGCATTTACCAAAATGCAGTTTTTAGAGCATGAATTTGAGTTTTGTAGTTTTGAATTTGTAACATTAGTCATTGCAAAAATTCATTGTTAGGTAATACCCAGTTGTCTTAACATCGAAAGTATCGATATGTTAGGTGACAGTTTTTTAGAAAATCTCTTGAATAAAACAATATTTAATGGTAAAATGTAACCCACAGTTGTGGGTTTCGTGAATAATTAAATTACAATGTATAGTGAAAATCTAATTTCATAATAAATTCTCTAAACTGAGCCTTTTTATTTTGGCTACATTGAGACACACCTGCTCTTTGTCATGGCATATAGCTTGTCTCAAGTTGCGGCTTGTGGGCTCAGCCTCAGTAGTCGCGGTGTAGCGGGCTCTCTGGTTTTGGGACTCAGGCTTAGATGCCCCGAGGCATGTGGAATCTGTTCCTCAACCAGGGATCAAACTGGCATCCCCTGCATTGGAAGGTGCACTGGACCACCAGGGAAGTTGCATGTAAATTGAGCCTTTCTTGAACTATCTTTTAGCCACAGTAAGGGAAAGGAAGCTACAACAGGTAAGAAATACAATAAATGTTGCATTAAGTATTTTTTGTTTTAAATCAGCCTTTACACTTTCTCAGTAAACTCTCAGTGAGGTCAGGCTTGACTCTGAGCCATGCCTCTGTGAGAAAAAGCATCATAATTGGGTTGCTCTGGATTGCTTGTGAATGTCTGCAGCTCACCGTGATTGTAGAGTATAATTCCACAACAGGAATTCTGCATTATCAAGAGATCTTGTCTGGGTCCTATTTGAATGCCCTTGGGGATGAGTCACAGAGGAGGCCCTTTGGCATGCTCAGGGTCACGTTCGCTTCCCTAGTGTGTGGCCATCTGGGGCAGAGGTTTAAAGACCGGTGAATGCCAGAGGGAAAACAGGAGCCCCACCCTCAGCTGGCTGAGAGCCAGTGCAAGTGAGGCCTGCTGAGGGTCTGTGTGCCTCATCAGGGGGCTGCTCTGCTCAGTTCTTTTGATACTGTGTTTAAACCCTTTGTCAGAGAGAGCAATGTGTCCATTCATATAGTGCTTAGAGGGAAGACCCTTTGTTTTCATTTGATGAGATGAAAAAATATCCATTTTTTCCTTTGAGTTCCAAGTGAATTTCAAAGGCTTGTGGCTGAGTCAGTAGTAAAGACACTAGAGTGACTCTGACTGTAAGTCCAGGCTTTCTCCTCACTGACCTGGCATTGCTGTCTGATCGTAACGTTCCTGCTGAAGATAGGAGGGTAAAATTGGCAAGAATCTGCCCAGATTGATTAAGAGAAGGGAGAAGACAGTGTACAATCCTTCTTCCAACGTGTGAGGCAGAGCAGAACTTTTCAGAAGTATGTCTGGTGGACCACGATAATCTCTTCAGCTTTCTTGGGACTTGATGAATTGGGAGCATCTTGTCCAACCTGTGGATTGAAAGCAAGTATGAAAAATAAAGGACACAAGTAGAGATTTCTTTATGGGCCAACAGAGATGGCTTAGTACAGAACCCCGTAAAATTCCAAGGACACATCATTTTTGCCTCTTTGTTACCCATTAATCTTAGGAAAAGTTACTGTGCTTACGCTGAGAAAGTATCAGCAAGGTGCATTTATGTATGAGAAGCTAGTTTGTTGGAACCTATAACCTCCTAGCAAACAGCCCAGCCACCCTTTGCTTGACGTATTTGCCTTGAGAGGAAAGGGCCCTGGATGTGCAGCTGTTTTGGATCCCAGATGCACAGAAATTCTACTTCATTCCTGGAGTCCGGCCTGAACAATCTCACTGTGTTTGAGAAGGGACAGAGACCTGAGTCAAAATGACTTAGTGACTAAACCACCACTACAGAGATCTGGGGCACTGTGGACCCAGATATTTATTTTTTTATAATTAAACATACGTATTTTTAATTTAATATTTATTTTAAAATTTATTTTTGGTTGCACTGGGTCTTCATTGCTGTGCACGGGCTCCTCTTGTTGTGGAGCAGGAGCCCTTGAGCACAGGCTCAGTCGTTGTACCCAGGTTTGGTTGCCCCATGGCAAGTGGAGACTTCCTGGACCAAGGATTGAACCCATGCCCCCTGCACTGGCAGGTGGATTCCTTACCACTAGACCACCGGGAAGTCCATGGACCAAATATTTTTTACTAATCCCAGTACACTCTCATTCTACCTGATCCATTCCCCATCTGACTTTGTATGTATTTTCTAAATTCTTTACTGTTTAGAACATAGTCTGTATGTTCTGGAAGGGGAACACATGTATACTCATGGTGGATTCATGTCAATCTATGGCAAAACCAACACGATAATGTAAAGAAAAAAATAAATTAATAAAAAAAAGAACATGGACTGTAAACCTCTTGAATAGAGGGAACTTGGCATGTAGACGCTTTTTAGTAAAATTTTGTGGAAGAGGTGAATAAGCTAATAAATCCAGTATAGGAATTAATTTTAGTTCTGAATTTAATTCTGTTTTTCCCAGCTGTGTGACCATGGGAAAGTCATATAACCTTTCTGAGCCTTAGTTTAAGTATCAATAAGATGTAGATACCTACCCTAGTTACCTCTCGGGATTTTTATGTGGTTCAAATGAGGCAGTGTGCAAAAATTGCTTTTTTAAAATTAATTCCTTTATCATTTAATAAGTTTATTTTGTTCATGGGAGAAATTCAATCAGAGTTGCTGTTACATGGTTACTTTTAACTCTGAACTAGACTTTTTAGTCCTTTTCAGGCCTGTTTCTTTCAATGTTCAGTAGAAATAATAATGTAGATGGGCTTATAGAACTAAAAATACACCAAATTATAGAAATACACTAATTCCAGGAAGAAACAGGATTATAGAAAATGGTAAAAATGACAAATAGATTGTCATTCGGTACCGAAAGTACTGTGGTAATAAAGATTCTGATGCCATGCCTGGGTGGAAAGAGTGCCATGCTTGATTTTTTTAAATTGAGATATAATTTTCATATAACATTGTGTACATTTAAGGTGTACAGTGTGTTGATTTGATGCATTTATAAACTGCAGTGTGATTACCACAGTAGCTTTAGCTCACACTCCATCATATAATTATCATTTCTATTTTGTGGTGAGAATGTATAAGGTCTAGCCTGTTAGCAGTTTTGAAGTATGTAATACAGTATTGGGACTGGAATCACAGTGCTGTGCATTAGACTTCTGGAACGTATTCATCTTCTAATTGTACTCTGGTAGATTATGACTTTTTAAGTATTTCTTTTAAAATTATTTTATTATTCTTATTGTTATTTTATTTATTTTTTGGCTGTGCTGTGTGGCATGTTGGGTCTTAGTTCATTGACCAGGGATCGAACTCACACCGCTTTCCGAATTGGAAGCTCGGAATTGCAACCACTGGACCACCAGGGAGGTCTCTTGATTATTGATATTTCGGTTAACATGGAATTAAAAGAGTAGTATCATGTGTCCCATCCTGGACTAGCTAATCTTTGAGACCCATTCTCAGTGCTGTAATTCTACAAAAACAGCCACCTTCTTTAATGTAAAAAGTATTGGAGACCTCGTCTCTTTGCCCCAGGGTGTTTTTGTAGATGTAGAGGGGGAACCCATCAATTTCTTACATTCAGAACCTGCATCCAGCCTTTGGAGACATAAACTCTGGGTCTCCAAACTCTGTAGCTCTTACAGTTTCAGGAACCATTTTTTAAAATAAAAAACACAAATATAAAAAGTATACAATTGGATGCAAGGCCTGTGTGCCTGTCCCATGGGTCCTGAATTTAAGCTTCATTAATTTCATAGTAAATCTACCTCTACTTAAAAGCCTATCATAAGATTACTGGCCCCACTCTAGCCATTCTGATTCATTATATCTGATCCCCAGAAGTAGGTATTTTCAACAAGCACCCTATTGCATTATAGCAATATTGTACCTGCCCATTTCCTGACACATAAAAGAATTACCCACATTTGCTTCATAACTAAAGCAGCTCCTTGTCTCCCAGAATTTATACATGAACCCCATTTTCTCCAGGCAAATGACAATAGCCATATAGAAAACACTTTCCTTCTTGGGCTGAGAGTCAGGCTGGGATTCAGCTGTCCCAGGTTGCTGGTCTTCCTTCTGTGGCCTTCTCCACAACCGCTGGCACTGACACAGCTCTCTGACTCGTTGACATCGACTCTGAAGGGGGAAAATGACTGGTATTAACTTCAGATGGTTGATAGGCATCTGATTATCCTCCAAACCTCACATCAGATGCTTTAAAGAAAATCCCCTCTCTCTCTCTCTCTCTCTCTCTTTTTTGCCATGTCACACGGCTTTTGGAATCTTAGTTCCCTGACCAAGGATAAAATCCAGCCCCTGGCAGTGAAATTGCAAAGTCTTAACCATTAGACCACCAGAGAATTATCGAAAATCATCCCTTCTAAAGAAAAAGCAAATATGCATTCCTATTGGCTGTATCCTTCCTAGAGAATGTCCAAGTAGAGCAGAGGAAAGGAACTCGCATGTAGTAAGCGCCTCCTATATGCCAGCGGGCTTCCCAGGGAGCTCAGGTAAAGAATCCGCCTGCCAAGCAGGAGACTCAGGTTCAGTCCCTGGGTCGGGAAGATCCGCTGGAGAAGGACATGACAACCCACTCCAGTATTCCTGCCTGGAGAAGTCCATGGACAGAGGAGCCTGGTGGGCTACAGTCCATAGGGTCGCAAAAGAGTCAGACGCGACTTAGTGGCTAAACAGCAACCTATGTGTCAGAAACCTTGCTCACAGAACCTCACTGAAATTTCTTTAACCCCCATAAGAGGCAAATATCATTAGTCCCGTTTTAAAGAGGAGGCAACCGAGGTTGGAGAAGGCAAACACTTTCTCCAAGCCTCCCAGCTTAGTGAGTGTTGACTGGCGGGTGTGTCCACGCACCAAAGTCTGTGCTTTTCTCATTATGCCAGCCTGCCTCTGGGGCAGAAGGAGGTCTTGATAGATCAAGTCCAAGGACCCAGTACCTCAGCAAACTTACAGGGCATGGGACTTCAAAAATGATGAACACGGTAACGGCGATTCCACTGACCAACAAGGTGACTGTAATCAGAACTTTGACCACGATGCTCCATTTCTTCCTCTTCTCTAGGTTCTCATCTGTGTCTAAAAGCAGAGAGAGGAGTGGGCAGGGAGAAGCAAGAACCGAAGAGAGGGAAGAGATTGACCCTTTGACTTGCAGGACTCCTGGTTCACAAGACCGAGAGGGGCCCAGCCTGCTTCAGAGGCAGAAACTGATTTTCCAGTTCAGAGTCAGGAGTGGGGTAGGCATCGTGGCCTTTGCTCTCCCCTCCTTTGCAGTCTCTTCCCAGAATCACCTTTACTAGGATTTGGAATTGTTCCATGATCAAGTAGGATTGATTCTTCTTTAAAATTTTCATTTGGAGGATAATTGCTTTACAAATGTTGTGTTGGTTTCTGCCGTACAACAACATGAATAAGCCATATATATATATATATATATATATACACACACCCACAATTTATATACACACACATATATCCCCACCCTCTTCTACCTCCCTCCCACTCCCCTCATCCCACCTCTCTAGGTCATCACAGAGCACCAAGCTGAGCTCCCTGTTTTTATTCACCAACTTCCACTAGGTATCAATTTTATAATGGTAACGTACATATGTCAGTTCAGTTGCTTAGTTGTGTCTGACTCTTTGTGGCCCCATGAACCGCAGCACACCAGGCCTCCCTGTCCATCACCAACTCCCGGAGTTTACCCAAACTCATGTCCATTGAGTCAGTGATGCCATCTAACCATCTCATCCTCTGTCGTCCCCTTCTCCTCCTGCCTTCAATCCTTCTCAACATCAGGGTCTTTTCAAAGGAGGCAGCTCTTTGCATCAGGTGGCCAAAGTATTGGAATTTCAGCTTCAGCATCAGTCCTTCCAATAAACACTCAGGTCAATGCCTCTCACCCAGTTCATCCTCCCTTCTCCTTCCTTTGCTGGGTCCACAAGTCCATTCTCTGTGTCTCTATTCCTGCCCTGAAAATAGGCTCATCAGTACCATTTTTCTAGATTCCATAATATTTGCATTAATATATGATATTTGTTTTTCTCTTTCTGACTTGCTTCACTCTGTGTAACAAGAGTCTAGGTTCATCTACCTCACTACAACTGACTCTAATTCATTCCTTTTTATGGCTGAGTAATATTCCATTTTATATATGTACTACAACTTCTTTATTTCCATTCATCCATTGATGGACCTCTAGGTTGCTTCCATGTCCTAGCTATTGTAAATAGTGCTGCTATGAACATTGAGGTACATGCGTCTTTTTGAATTATGGTTTATCACGGTATGTGCCCAGTAGTGAGCTTGCTGGGAGCGTTGATTCTTGCACTGCTTTCATGGGGAAAAAAGCTACACAAGGGAGCCTGTCTCTAGCAGCCCTCTCAGGATCTCTGCCCTTGTACCCTGACACACATACCACATGGGATTAGCAAATCAACTTTTCTATGTTTGTTTCAATTTAGTGGGGCATATAGTAGGAACAGGGGGCTTCCCTGATAGCTCAGTTGGTAAAGAGGAGACTCAAATTTCAATGCAGGAGACCCCGGTCAATTCCTGGGTTGGGAAGATCCCCTGGAGAAGGGCTAGGCTGCCCACTCCAGTGATCTGGCCTAGAGAATTCCATGAACTGTATAGTCCATGGCGTCACAAAGAGTTGGACACGACTGAGTGACTTTCAGTGAATTGCCATAGTTTTGGGATCATAAGCCAAATTTGGGGACTAATGACTCATAAGCATCTTGTTATTATTAATCTCATATATACATTTCTCCTGTTGGAACTGGGAAGTAACCCAACTGGAATCCTACAGAATTTGAGTCCTGGCCAATTTAGGGAGGGCTAAAAAACAATGCAGATAAAAACATGCTTCTTAGTTGTTGTCATCACTATAATGATTGCTTAGAGTTTAAACATTGTCTCTCTGTTCACACATTGGATCTTACCCACCACACCAAAATGTTGTCCCCAAACCTGACAACAAGGTGAGCTCACTTGTGTGGAGGTGAAGGATTATTAAAAGTATCAAGCTACAGACATTTCTGGGACCTTCTTTACAGAGAAGCTGATTTTTTCTCTTAAGAAATGGAGTGATGTTCTCATGTAAACTGTATGTAGCTTCTCTACTTCCAGGAAAATTCTAGGAGACCCAGGCTAGTGCTAGGGCTGAGAATTTTTCTGTCTATTCTTGTCTCACCTCTACATATTCTGTACCTTGATTCAGAGGACTAGAAAAACCATTAGTCTTTGTAGTTTTCTCTCCTTTTTTCCCAGGAGTTATGGAGGTAGGAGTGGAGGGGTAAGTCTCTGATGAAGCCCGCATCACTGGATAGACCTTACACTGGGAGACCCCAGGTAAGAAAGCTGTAAAACAAGAAAGAAACAATGATGGGACAACTGAGAAAACTTTATCCTGCCTTTGATTTCACTTGACAAAACCCTGAGTTTACCCAGCTGATATAAAACTTCTAACTGTGGAGCCATTGATCTGCCCATAGGTTTAAGGTGTGGGCCTTGATAACACCAAAGAATGAGTGAGGATATAGTAATAAGAGATATGGATTAAGTCCCCTGATGCTTTTGACTAATGTAGGATCAGAATGAAGGAGTGGACCATGTTTTCTTCGCTTATCTCTCATACGGCCATAATAATAATAAGTATGGGAAGGTATAGCACTGTTGAAAGTCTCTTTAAAAAAGATGGCTTCAAAGTCCAAGGAAGAACTGAAGTAGTATAGTTCGCCTTAATGACTGTGGCAGGTCTGTCTAGTGAGTGAAGTCTAAGTCAGTGACTTCGAGAGAGAATTGGAGAAAGAGGAGGAATTGGAAGAAGGGGAGACCACTCAGCTTCACGCACCCCTCATTTTCATTCTTTCAGCATATATTTAAAAATGAATATCTAGGGACTTCCCTGGTGGTCCAGTGGTTCAGAATCCATCTGGCAATACAGGGGGATGTGGGTCTGGTCCCTGGTTGGGAAACTAAGGTCCCACGTGCTGCACAGCCACTAAGCCCATTCGGGTGTGACTAGAGTCCATGCTCCGTGATGCAACGAAGATCCTGAGTGCCTCAGCTAAGACCTGACGCAGCCAAAGCAGTAACTGTTTAAGAAGTGGACATCTAGTTTGTCCCGGTCTGCTTCCATACTGTGGACATAGCAGCTGAACACACTCTAGCCTGGGAGCTAGAAAAGGGGAAGGAGGGCTCAGGGAGGCCATGGAGAAGCAGACAACAGTAAGTACAGTAAGTTCTGTTTTGTTGGTTAGGAGGCAATGAGTGCTATGAAAAGAAAGAGTAGCGGGCGCGGGGGCAGGTGGGCAGCGGTTGGGCAACTTAGCGGAGCTTCATTGAGAAGATGAGGACTGACCAAAGATGTGAAGGAGGTGAGGGGGTTAGCCAAACAGATGCCGGGGGACTTAGGCAGAGGAAACAGTTACAGGCCCAGGCCAGAGTGTGTCTGGCCTGTCACAGTTTTAGAGGAAGCGCGTGTAAGCCAATGAGACTGGAGTGGAGTGAGCTCGGTGACAGCTGTAGGGGACGAAGGAGTTTCTGAAGCAAACGGTTCCACATCACTGGGCCTTGCAGGCCAGTTGGAGGACTTCAGTTTTCGTTCTGCTTCGAATGGTGATCCATTGCAAGTCTTTTTGCAGAGAAGTGACTGAATGGATGGCTCTGTTTTTAAAGAATCAGTGGGCTGCTGAGTTGGAAATGGACAGTAGCGGGGTGCCTGATAGAAGCAAAGCAACCTGCTAAGAGGCTCTTGCAGAATCCAAGTGAGAGATGACAATGACTCAGGCAGCCGTGGAGAAGACCGAACACGGATGGGTGCTGGCTGTGGTCTGGAGCCACCTTCACATGCCTCCAGAGTTGATCTAACGAAGGTCAGACAGTGGTTCCTGGTCTATTTTTAATGGTCTCCTGTCATTGCCTATTAAATTAAGGTCTGTATGTCCTACTTGACTTCTCTGAACTACTCTCCCAGGTCTTGAGTCTACGTGAAAATGACAGTTCTCTATTTCAGAGACCAGTGGGCAGAGTACCAGGTACTGTACAACGGTTGCAGGGCAACTAGTCCTATTATTATTTAATCAGGAAGACTGTTGGCAAAGATAAGCAGAGACAAAGAGCCAACAGGCTCAAAAGGAAAAACGAGAGAATTACGTAGAATTCTTTTCCATCTTAGTGCCAGTCAGTTCTCTGAAGTGGTAACTGATGTGTTTCCAGGTCAGATGAGAGGAAGGTAAATAAATCTCACTTTGGACAAGTAACAGAAGTTCTCTGAGTTTTGATTTCCTTATCTGCAGGATGGTTATAGCAAAATAATTCTTGGTCTATTTCACAGGAGTGATGGTAACAAAAACGAGAAAGCGGGTATGAAAACACCTTGCAGACTGAGTGATGTTATGATTGAAAGAGGAGGGAAGGGGAATTCCCTCGCTGTCCAGTGGTTAGGGTTGTGCACCTTCATCACAGAGGACCTGGGGTTCGATCCCAGGTCAGGGAACTACCATCCCACAAGCAGTGCATTGTGGCCAAGACATAAATAAATAAACAACCAACAATTAAAAAAAGAGAGAGGAGGCAAAAACTAGAGCTCCTCTCTCTGCATGGAACAACTGTCCGCCCTAGCCACAGGGATCATGGTATTTCAGTGTGGCTTTTCTTCTACCTCCTGGGAGACACTGTTTCAAAATCTACTTAATAGGCTTCATCAGTCAGTTTATTTCCAGTTCTTCCCAGCTTGTAAATTAATGTCCAGGACTTCCATATCCCTAGTGGCCCAGTGGTTAAGAGTCCACCTTCCAACGAAGGGGACAAGGAGTCAATCCTTGGTCCGGGAAGATTCCACAGGCCGAGGGGCACAACTACCGAGCCTGCACTCTGGAGCCTGTGCTCCCCAACAGAAGAAGGTGCTGTAATGAGAAGCCTGCACACAGCACCTAGAGAGCAGCGCCCGCTCACTGCAACTAGGGAAAGACGGCAAGCAGCAACAAAACCCCAGCGCAGCCAAAAATAAACGAGTTCTAAGTTAATGTCTAAATTAATGTTCATCCCTGTTGGCATCCCCTCTCTTTTAGGCCTCCTCTGCTAAGTAACTGGGTATTAAGGTGGAGCACATTTGTAAACACAAACACTCCACTCCCAGTGCTGATGGATTTGCAACATTAGCTTTTCTTTGATTAAGGATATTTGAGCAAGAATTCCCTAACTTTTAGAAGCTCTACAAAAATCCAAATTGATGAAATGGATAACTTAGGAGATGATGCTTTCCTTTATTACAAAATAATTTGTTCTAAATAGGAAGCATTAGGTACATTATGTTTAAATGGAAATCTTAGAGATTTTTCTGCAATAAGACTAACAGCTGGAAAAGGCTATTTAAGAGGCCTTGCATATTGCTGTGAGACTTACATACCTAGAAATTAGACCATCTAGTCCAATCTCTCATTTGTACCTATGGAAACTGAGAACTGGAGGAATTAAGTAACTTGTCAAAGGTGATACTATCAGAATAAACACCTGTTTGATGTTACTTCTCTTGTATCCCACAGTGTTACATGGGGTGAACCAGACGGCAGGAATCAGTTAATACCAGTCAAATGCCAAAGAGCTTAATCCATGCCCTAAAATTACATTTAAAAGATTTACATAGATTTGCCTAAAGAAGAGGCTAATCCATGTCCTTGAGGCTTTAGCTCCACTTAGAGGGCTTCCCTGGTGGCTAAAGAATCTGCAATGAAGGAGATCCATGTTCAATCCCTGGGTTGGGAAGATCCCTTAGGGAAGAAAATGACAGCCCCGTCCAGTGTTCTTGCCTGGAGAATTCCATGGACAGAGGAACCTGGCGGCTACAGCCCATGGGTCACAAAGACTCAGACACAACTGAGCGACTAACACTTTTGCTTTCAAGCTCCACCTGCCTCCAAAGATGTCAATTAAAAGTGAGTGCCCACCTCCATCTCAACTTCCAGTCTCACCTTTGCCTGTCACTAGGAATCCAGCCTGAACCTTGGATGCGGGGGTTAGGTGACAGCTTGGGGGGGCTGTGCTGTTGCTGCAGGGAACAGTCATGACTCTCAGGTTCTTCAGAATGTGCTTGACCTTTTGCCTTCTTTCTGAATGTACAAGGTTAACTTTCACTTTGCTCCCAGAACCAAGACACTGCAAGGTAGCTACAGTCTGGGTTTGGATGAAGGTGGGCCTTCTGGCTTCTGCCTGAGCTTCTGAAGAGAGAAAAACAAGAGAGGAAAATGAAGCCAGTTCTTAATCTGAATGGTGTCCCGCCAACCCGCTTCCATTCACGGCCCACTGCTGTACTTTCTTCTTTTTTCATCAAGTCTTCCTCAGTATGTGTCTACGGTACTAAATATATCAGCCCTGCTTTTCCCCCTTTCTGCCACGGGTCCCATGAAGACTGGTGGTAACTGTAGTAAGTGCAGAGAAATACTCCTAAGTTGTTTTCTTTAACACAGAGGGGCCTGAGATCTGCTTCCTCTTTCTTCACCCCGTCTCTTTGATTTATGTTGCTATGCCTTAGTTCATAAGAATTTATCTTTTTTTAACAGAAGCTGACTGATTATTCATGTGGCGAAGCACATGCCATCTTAGTTCCCCAACCAGAGATTGAACTCGTGCCCCTTGTGTTGGAAACACAGAGTCTTAACCGCTGGACCATTGGGGAAGTCTCCATAACAGTTAATTTAAAAATGGGTTTTCAGGGACCTCCCCGATGGTCCAGTGGTCAGGACTCCACAATTCCACTACAGGGGCACAGTTTCCATCCCTGGTTGGGGAACTGACATCCCTGCATGCAGTGCGGCCAGAAAAAAAAAAAAGGTTTCCATAAAGCCTCTTGGGGATTGATAGCTTTGGAATAGAATGTTTGAGAGCTGGGCTCAGAGTGGGGGAGACAAGCATCTTTTGAAGTTGAAAAATGTCCTAGAGTGGCAAAATGATTCTTCAGGAAGGGCCCATTGCCTACCTCGAATTAGCTCAGCTCTGATGCTTCTCATATCCTTTGGGAAGAGATCTGGCAGTGGTTCCACTTGGCAGCTGCTCTCCCTGAGTTCTGGGGTGGGGGAAAAAAGGTAAGGATTGACTGGGTCCTTTCTCTTTGGAATTCTGGGCACTGGAGAGGGAAATAAAAAGAGAATACAGTTTCTTCTCATAAAACTTGTAGTTGGGGAGATCAGATATTTCCCCAAAAGGACTTTAAGATTTTTTTTTTTTTTTTTTGCTGCATCTTGCTGCATACAGGTTCCCCAACCAAATTGTGTCCCCCTGCATTGAAAGTTCAGAGTCTTAACCTCTGGACCACCAGGAAATTCCCAGAACTTCAAGATTTATACAACTGGGAGTTAGCAAAGTATAAATAAAACTGAATACCAGTTTATTATCCTTAGGGGGAAGAAAAGGTAAGAGTTAACTAAGTTAATGAAAGATGAACCAACCCATTCCTTCAAACACTGCTGATTATCACCTCCCCTTTCTGTCCCATCTACCTTCTTGTATTAAAACTTCTGAAAGTTTATTTCAGAATAGGTCACAGTTATGCTTTTTGGCACAAAAATCACAGGGTTCTTCATTTGTTAAATTTGTTGCTGCTGTACCTCGAGCTGTTTGGCCTTAGCTCTGATGAGCTAATTTTAGAGATGAACCATTTAGGACACTTTGAAAAATCATGTTTTAAATAAACAGTTATCAAAGAGCAGTTGCTGCTGCTATTTAGTCACTTCAGTCATGTCTGGGTCTTTGCAACGCCATGAACGGTAGCCCATCCGGCTTCTCTGTCCGTGGGATTTCCCAGGCAAGAATACTGGAGTCGGTTGGCATTTCCTTTCCCAGGGGATCTTCCTGACCCAGGGATCGAACCCAAGTCTTCTGCATTGGCAGGCAGATTATTAATAATCTGAGCCACCAGGGAAGCCCATCAAAGAGTGGTAAGTGGTACCCTTCTACCCTCACATTATCTTTTCTCTCAGCTTTTCCCACCCAAGAGCATCCCAATCTATTAGGACATAATGCTTTAGAGAAGGAAGACATCTGGACATCCCTGGTGGTCCAATGGATAAGAACCCACCTGCCAAAGCAGGGGACACAGGGTTGATCCCTGATCCGGGAAGATTCCACACACCAAGGGGCAACTAAGCCCTGCAACTACTGAGCCCCCACTCTTGAGCCCGAGAGCCACGACTCCTGACTCACGTACCACAACTTTGCTGAAGCCCACATGCTCTAGAGCCTGTGCTCTGCAACAAGAGAAGCCACTGCAGTGAGAAGCCTGTGCCACCACCACTAGAGAAAACCCACACATAGCAATGAAGACCCAGTGCAGCCAATAAATAAATAATTTTAAAAAGGAAGACCTCTTATAAGGGGTTATGAATTTGGGAGTCTTAGTGAAATTGTGACAACACCTTCCAGCAAAGAAAGCTCTCTAACAGTGAAAGGAATTTAAACGTTAGTTACATGAACAAACAGAGGAATGCATCACATTCTCTGAAGACGTCCTCCCATGAAACAGACAGCTGTCTCTCTGGGTTGATTATGTTCTATTTAGAGGCAATCTGGGGTGACTGGAAAGCCTCATGTGCTGAGTATCGCCTGTATCTTTATCTGACAGAAGAGACCCCCAAACACTTTCTAGGCCTCTCTTAGGATTTCTCAGGACAGTCAGCTAGAATAGTACTTACCTTTCTTGGTAGCATCATAGGATGTAATGATTAGGCTGAAAACCAAGATAGTATCCATGTTAGCTTGAGCACATTCTCCTCGTAGAGACTGTATGTGGCTGGTCTGACACCACTGCTCACAGCCTTGTCTCTAAACGCTTTCCCTGCCCTAGAACTAAATTTGACCCTGGGCGAGTCTGGTTCCACCCTAATTAATCTGCCGCATTTTCTCAGGACCCAGGAATAGAGTTTATTGGAGAGAGGACCAAGTTTGCTTGTTAATGATTGATTCAGAATATCTTCACCTGACTTCACTGCTGGTGGGGACATAAGGAACTGTAATTAACTAGAGGTTTCCCCTGGAGAAAGGGCATAAACAGGGCATGAACAGAGGTGATATGCTTGACATGATATGCTTTACAAATACTCGCAGGGAGACACGTAGACGTTCGCATGCATGCTCACTGACACGGGCATGTAGATTTATACACCAACATAAAGAGATGCCGAGATTTCTATTAAGGAAAAGGATTTCTAGAGTAGCGCAGACAACAAGGACTGATTCAGTGAGTTACACTGGAGAGGGCACTGGACTGGGAATCAACAGCAGTGGGTTCCAGGTGAGCCCCTGTAGTTAAATATATCAGTGTGAGAAAGTGGCTTGACTTTTCTGGATTACAGTTTTCTCCTCTGTAAATGGAGCATTCCAACCCCCTCATCTCTAGAATTCATTCAGTGTCCTACACATAAACTTACCTGAGCACAGACGTACCTGTCTGGTTGTGCACATTTTCACACTTCTGAAAGGTGAAGTGAGGGAATTCCCTGGTGGTCCAGTGGTTAAGAATCTACCTTGCAATGCAGGGGACATGGGTTCGATCCCTGGTCGGGGAACTCAGATCCCACATGCAATGGGGTAGCTAAGCCTGTACACCTCAACCAGAGAGAAGCCCACACACCTCAAGGCAGAACCCACGTGCCACAGCAAAAAGGTCCCAAGTGGTGCAACCATGACCCAATGCAGCCAAAAAGAAACAATTAAATATTTACCAAATAAAAAAGTGAAGTGACTGTAGGTGGACCACATTCATATGACTGTTGGGATGAGTTGTGAGGAGGAGCTAACTGCACTAGAAGAATGATACTGTGTGCAGTTTGGGAAGGCTTTCCTAAACAGATAACTGTTGTAGATTTTTAAAAATTTGTATTTTTTGATAAAGAGTATATATCTTGTGTAGGGGGCTTCCCTGGTGGCTCAGGTGGTAAAGAATCTGCCTACAATGCAGGAGACCCGGGTTCAATCTCTTGGGTTGGGAAGATCCCCTGGAGAAGGGAATCACAACCCATTCCATTATTCTTGCCTGGAGAATTCTGTGGACAGAGGATCCTGGAGGGCTACAATCCATGGGGTTGCCAAGAGTCAGACACCCCAGCTACTATCACTTTCAACAGCAGAACCGTCCATCTCATGTAATAACTTTGTAGGCCCCGTGGCAACATAGCTAGGGGGTTAATAAAGCAGAAATGAAGATCTGTGCAAACCGTCTGCCTGAGTCCAGAGGCTCTGCAGTTGCTCTGCCCACTGTGAGCGCACTTATTGGAACCAACATACATTTGACTATGCGTAAGTTGGTTCTAGAGGCTGATGCTCTGATGGTATAAAGAGAGCTTGATTCAAGGGACTCTCCATAAGGGAGTTCATAAGGTCTGAGTCAAATCATAAGTTAAGTACTATTCTGTTTCCTGACATTTTCATTCAGGTTGAAATCTGGCTAAAGGGAGCATGAAGGAAAATCTTAGTAGGAAAACAGAAAGGACAGAGGTGTCCCTGAAAGACGTGTTTCCTGAAACGTGGAAGGAGGGGAAGAAGTGTGAGCATGCAGCCACAGTGCTTTTCATTCCATTCCTTCATGCCACACATCTTTATTATGCGCCTGCTGTGTGCTGGACACCTCTCTGGCAGTGAGCCAGCCAAGTCTGCGTTCATGTGAAATGATGAGAAGCAGACAAGAGACAGTTGAAAATAAAATAGTGTGTGCATGCCTGTGTGCTTATTCCTGTCTGACTGCTTGCGATGCTATGGGGTCCTCTGTCCATGGGGGACTCTTTGCGTCCCCATGCCAGGCTCCTCTGCCCATGGGTTTATGCAGGCAAGAATCCTGGAGTGGGTTGCCATTTCCTATTATGCAGGATCTTCCCAACCAAGGGATCAAGCCCACGTCTCCTGCGCCTCCTGCATTGGTGGTGGATTCTGTACCACTGAGCCATCTGGGAAGCCCCCAAATAGTGTAGGGGGCTAATAATAAGTAATACACAAATATGTATACAAGATTAAATTGCAACAGGTAAAGGAGAGCTGACAAGAGGCCACTTTTATTATTATTATTACTTTAAGTTACTTTTTAAAAAGTCAGTTAATTTTATTTGTTTGTTTTTGGCTGCACTGGATGTCTGTCGCTGTGCTCTCTCTAGTTGTGAGTGGGGGGGCAGCCGTTGGTTGCGGTGCACAAGCTTCTCATTGCGGCGGCTTCTCTTGTTCCAGAGCACAGACTCTGGAGCGTGTGGGCTCAGTAGTTGTGGCACCTGGGCTTAGTTGCTCCATGACTGGTGTCATCTTCCCGGGCCAGGAGTCACACCTGTGTCCCCTGCATTGGCAGGCAGATTCTCTACCACTGGACCACTAGGAAAGTCATTATTATTATTGTTATTATTTTATTAGGCTGTGCTGCACAACTTGCAGGATCTTCGTTCCCCAACCAGGGATTGAACCTGGGCCCTCGGTAGTAAAAGTTCAGACTTAACCCTGGACCATCAGGACATTCCCAGAAGCCACTTAAAGTAGGGGCGTCCGAGAAGACTTCTCTGTGGAGGTGGCATCTGAGCTAAGGAGAGTGGATGTCCTAGAAGCTAAGATAGGAGGGTATTTCAAGGAAGGAGTTGTAAATTGGTCAGATGCTGAGCGGAGTGTATAAGGAGGGTAGAATGTTCACTGGATTCAACAATTTTGTAACCGGTTCTAGCGGAGTTGGCGGAAGTAGGCGGGGGTTAAGGGTGAACTGGAGGTGAAGAAGCCTAGGTCATCTTTGAAAGACATTTGGCTATGGAAGGGCACGAAGCGAAGCAGGCCGAGTGGAGGGAACCTCAGCGCCTCAGATCTTCAGTGGTCCAGAGCAGCGCAGTCTCAGCTGCCAGATTCTTCTGGCAGGGCAGGTGGGTAGAGAGTAAAGGGACTCCGTTGCCTTTCCTCGGTTTCATGGTTTTTGCTTACTAGTTCATTAGCGTGATTGCATGGTTCTCTGCTCCCTTCTGGTATCAGACAGTGTTTCCCCTACTGTCTGTCGCTCTGTCTGAAACTTTCTGTCCGTTGGTATCTGGGGAGCCTGTTTCAGGGCTACCACCTTGGAGCAGGTGTAGGAAAGGCTGTGAGGGCTATTCCCATTCTCAGTCACAAGGTGGCAGAAGAGCTCACTCTTTGCAAAAACAAAGCTTGCACTAAATCACCAAAGCAATGGACAGGAATTTGAGCAAACTCCTGGAGGTTGTGGAGGACAGAGAAGCCTGGCGTGCTGAAGTCCACGAGGTCGCAAAGAGTTGGACATGACTTATCGACTGAACAACAACAAACTGGGACAAAGAGAAGAGTTTTCTTTTCTTTTCTTTTTTTGGCCATGCTGCGAAGCACGTGGGATCTTAGTTTCCCGACCAGTGGAGGCAAGGAGACCTACAGGGAACACCACCTACAGTGCAGGCGAGGGGCGCTAACCACTGGACCAGGGAACTCCCCAGTAGAGTTTTCTTTTATTGACTCTCAGACCCTTCCCAGAGTCAGCCAGCAGGTTGGAGCCGTGTTACTGTGGGGTACGGAGAAGCTGGAGAGCTTCATTAATGAGTCAGAATATCCAGTAGTGGAAAAATAGACCTAGAACTGTTTCTTTACTACTAAATTTTTTTTTTCCTTCTACTCAACGTTTTGAGTGGTTTTCTAAATGTTTGCAGTATCTGTAGAGGGGGTGATCTCTCTCCTGATCTCATTTCCCCACCACAAAACTTCCAAGTTTAGGAGGAAAACAAGCTGTAAGATAGTGAGGTTCATGGAGTGTGAAGATGAGAGATGCGACTCTGAAGACAGTAGGAAACTAGAGCTGATGGGGTGAGTCTGGATGGGTCTCTGGAGCACTTGGCCAGAAGACAGGAGGCTCACCTAGGTTCCGAATTAGGCTCTGTAATCGACTGAGTCACTTTGAGTAAGACACTTACCTTTTCTGACTTCTGTTTCAGTTTCTTGAATGAGATGGTTGGACAAGATATTTCAAAGGGCTCTTCTAGTTCGAAAATGATCTCAGTGCTACATTCTGCTACTCTGTCTTTAAAGGGTGTGTATTTTTTTATTTGCTTCGGTTTATGTTTAATTTTTTTATTGTGGAATATAGCATGCCTATAGAAGAGTATATAGAACATAGGCACATTTCTAAAAAGTATTTATTATTTATTTATTTAAATAATAGGTCTTGTTTGCCACTCTTGGGGTCTTCAGTTGTGGAATGTGGGATATAGTTCCCTGACCAGGGATTGAACCCGGGACCCCTGCATTGGGCGTGCAGAGTCTTAGCCACTGGACAACCAGAGAAATCCCAACACAAGCATATTTTTAGTAATGATATGAACATATGAAACAATCACCCAGAGTAAGAAATTGAATATTGCCTGTAGCTTCCCTGGTAGCTCAGACAGTAAAGAATCTGCCTGCAATGCAGAGACCTGGTTCATTTCCTGGATTGGGAAGATCCCCTGGAGAAGAGAATGGCAACCCACTCCAATTTCTTGCCTGGAGAATTCTGTGGACCGAGGAGCCTGGCAGGCTATAATCCACGGGGTTGCAAAGGAGTCGGACACGACTGAGTGACTATCACTTTCACTTTCACCATAGCCGAGAAGCTCTTTTTATGTCCTTCCCTCTGGTCACACTCCTTTCCCTTCTCCCAATCATTAGTTTCCCAAACTTTTTTAAAAAAATAGTGAACTATCTATATATGTATAACTAAAATTACTTTTTAGTGCTCTTGTACTTTTTTACCTGCTCTTGTACTTACATACTTTTTACCTGTTGTACTTATGTAAATGGATAGATCACCCCCTATGTAATTTAAAGTAAACTTTTTTTTACATATAACACAAAGTGGATCCGCTTCTCTTTGTGTTGTCTCCCAGTCACTACCCACCATCAGGAGTAACCGTGATTCAGATTTTTACCACCACAAATGAATTTTGCCTGTTTTTGAAAAAACACACTCTTTTCTGTCTGGCTTTTTTTGCTCAACATTATGTGTGTGAAATTCTTCCATATTGTTTCTTGTAGCAGTAGCTTGTTCATTCCCATTGCTTTATAGTATTTTACTGTATGACGGTATCATAATTTATTTTTAAATTTTTATTGGAGTATATGGTTGCTTTGCAATGTTGTATTCGTTTTTGCTGTATAGCAAAGTGAATCAGCCACGTGTATACACATTAAATTTTTATTGGAGTATATGGTTGCTTTGCAATGTTGTATTCGTTTTTGCTGTATAGCAAAGTGAATCAGCCACGTGTATACACATATCCCCTCTTCTTAGGATTGCACCATAGCTTATTTATCCATTCTACTGCTGAGAGATGTTGGGTTGTTTCCAGTTTGGGACCAGAAGAGAAAATGTTCCTGGGACACACTGGAAAGTTTCTCCAGAGTGTAAATCCATAACTGGAAGCTGGGTTATAGCACATGCAGGGTATGATCAGCTTCACTAATTAATGGCAAACTGTTTTCTAAGAGGCTGTCCCCGTTTACACTCCCACTGACAGTATATGAAAGTTCCTTTTGTCCCACAGGGGCCAAATTGCCTTTTTAGTGTGGTACGACCATGGGACTGAACAGGGAGGGCCTGGCGAACGTTCACATTGCCAGCCTTTCAGTTCGTTCTCAGAAGCTCAGGCCAGAGCCACTTTTCCTATTTACTTGCTCCCTCCAAGTATGGGTAAAAGGTTCAGATGTAACCCCAGATCTCTGATCACATGCTCTGATCCTCTGGGAATACTGGCCCCGGGATGGGGTTGGGTAGTGAACTTAATACCATAATCATTCCTGAATCCATTGAGCATCCACAGGATACTTTGTTCTTGTACTGAACATTAGTGGGACATGGAGAGGGGAACAGAGAGAAAGGGGGAAGTAATAGTTTTAGCCTGCTTCCAAGTTTTGTATTAGAAATTTTACATTTTGGCTATAACGTTTAATCCAAAACACAACCTTACAAGGTAAGTGTTCTATCTCAGTTTTATAGACAAGGAAACTGAGGCCCAGAAAGGGGATCATTTACTCTAGGTCACGGAGCTAATTAAGTGATGGAGTTAGGATGTAAAGCCTGGTTTACCTGATTAAAGAGCTCAGCTCTTTACAGTGCAGAACCCAGGGAAGGCAGCATCCCTGCTTCTCTGTTGGCTAAGTTCGCCAATACCAAGAACCAGTACTTCTCAGGACTGCTTGCCTATATTCATCCCCAGAACTATACTAGTCAATCGATATGGCCATCTCATTCATTGATTTAAATTACATTTTATTTTCATTCATTTTTGGTTTCCACTTCTTTCCTTTCATTTTCATTAATAAATTTGGGCACATCAGTGAAGCAGGTCCACTGATAAACAAGACTTGTGGAGATTGCTTTCTACCTGCTGGTCTAGTATGTTAACTAGAGGTGATATTTAAAAAGACAGGGACACTGAAATCTTCTATTCCAAGTTATAAGAGAGGGAAACTTTAAGACTGAAGGGATGGGACTTCCCTGGTGGCTCAGTGGTAAAGAATCCACATGCCAGTGCAGTAGACATGGGTTGAGTGATGGTTCAGTTTTCCTTGAGAGTAAAGTCTCTTCAAAAATTATTAATGCTGCGTTTTATTATTTATTGTGTTTCATACATAATAGGAGGGGCTTCCCAGGTGGTGCTAGCAGTTAAGAACCCGCACACCAATGCAGGAGACCTAAGAGATGCAGGTTCAATCCCTGGGTCAGGAAGATCCCTTGTAGGAGGGCATGGCAACCCACTCCAGTATTCTTGCCTGGAGAATCCCATGGACAGAGGAGCCTGGCAGGTTACAGTCCATGAGGTCACACAGAATTGGACACAACTGAGGCGACTTAGAATGCAATGCAGGGGACACAGGTTTGAATGATTCCTGGTCAGGGAACTAGGATTCCACATGCTCCGGGGCTACTAAGACCTTGTGCCACAACTAGAGAAAGCCCACGCACCACAAGGAAGACTCAGCAGAGCCAAAAGAAAAGATTCTGGAGGTGTCATGCAAGAGGCAGCCAAGTTTTGGTGACTGCCAATTATAGATAGGGCAGCTAGGGCTTGGCAGTGCCTGCGATTGGATAATAAGGAGGGAGGAGAAGCTGAAATGCCTTGTGAAAACTCAAGTGTCCATGTGAAAACATTGTGCGGAGCCTCCGTCTTTCTCGTTGTGTAATCTTGCCTTTCATCATCAGGACCAGACTTATAAAGCGGCCTTCCTGTGGACAGTTTCTGACTTTTTGGTGTGAAGTTCCCTCAGGCTCTTAGCCCTGGACAAACCTGCAAGGCTAAGTCAAAGAACACACTGTTCTGATCAGGCCTTCTTGTCTTCTTTTTTCTCTTATCTTATGAGTAGAGCCTCAGTTCTGGTCAAGGCACTGACTTTCTTGAAGTCTGTCCATCTGTGAAGTATCCTTCTGGAGGTTTTTGCCTCCCGGACGTGACCTGAAGACGGACAAGCAGACGTTGGAAGCAGAGAGGTCTCTGAGGTACAGAGCCAGCCTTTATTTTCAGTCAGTGAAGCCCGTATGAATATCTCTACCTAGCTATTGAGGGCAATACCAAAGGGTAAGAAATGCTCTCTGCTTTTAAGACGATTAAAATTCAGCTGGAGAGTTGAAACTAACATACCCACAAACAATTTTTAGCCCAGTAAATGCTGAACCTTGTGGTGGTGACCAGATTGCTAGCAGAATTCAAAGGAAGGAGAGTCAGTAGGAGCTGGGGAAATAAGAGGTCGTCTTTGAGAAAATGGGACTCCCACAGACTATAGAAAAATTCAGAAAATTAGGAAAGAGGCAGGACAAGTTTGCCAGCATAAGCAAAAGTAAAGATAAGTACGGCAAGAGCTGGAAGCCAGTTCAGTGTAAGTGTTCTGTTTTGGGGGCCAGTGGGAAATAACATCGTATTATATCCCCTATGTTGTGCTGTTGTTTAGTTGCTAAGTCGTTTCTGACTCTTATGCGACGCCATGGACTGCAGCCTGCCAGGCTCCTCTGTCTGTGGGATTTCCCAGGCAAGAATACTGTCCTAAAGGGCTATCACTCACTCTGCCATTTAAGGAATTTGGAACCGTGGCCAGATAGCCACCAGGACAGGGTGCTCTTTGAGAGTCCATTTACTTTTTAAAAAATGATAAATATTTTATTTGTTTTTATTTTTGGCTGTGCTGGGTCTTGGTTGCTGCTCGTGGGCTTTCTCTAGTTGCAGTGAGTGGTGAGCTACTCTTCGTTGCAGTGCATGGGATTCTCACTGCGGTGGGGCTTTAGGCTCAGGAGTTGTGGTGCCTGGGCTTAGTTGCTCTGCAACATGGGGGATCTTCCCGGACCAAGGATTGAGCCCGCATCCCCTGTATCGGCAGGCAGACTCTTAACCTATGGACCACCAGGGACGTCCTATGGGTCCATTTTCTATTCAAACACATTCTTGCCTACCTTGGCTCACCTTTGGCCTGACCTGCCAGACTTTTCTGTCTAGTTTGTGTGGGTGTAGGACATGTTGTTCTTCATTGGGGGCACTGACAGCAAAGGGGGAACAAGAATGATAAACCCTAAACTACTGTTCTTTAACTCCAGGGTGAATAATTACTGCTTAAAAAAAAGTCTGAAGTGGGGCTGGTAGTCAGTGGAACATACTTTGAGAAACACTACCGCAAACTGAAGTAGAATTGACAGTGAAGTGCCAAAATGTCCTGGACAGTGACATACATACTGCTTATGTATTTCTGGACTTAGTTTTGAGAATTTATCCTCTTTTATGTATGGCTCTTCTAAAACTTACATGGTTATCAATTAAAGAGCAAGATCTAGATACTCTATTTTGGTGTTTAGTTTTGTCTTCCCAACTAGATTGGGATATCTTAAAGACAGGTATGCCCTCAGGCTTTTCTTATTTCCTCCATAGTAGGGTGACGGACCATCTTTAAGGTTGGAATGCTCAGGGGAAAATCCCTGATACCTTAATCTAACCTTCTTAAAAAACCTGGAAGCCATTTGGTATTTGGAAACTTGTATTAGTTTTTTTTAGGGCTGCCATGATAGAGTATCACAGACTGGGTGACTTAAATGATAGAAGTTTATTTCTTCACAGTTCTAGAGGCTGTAAGTCCAAGATTAAAATGTCATCAGAGTTGGTTTCTTCTTAGGCTTCTCTCTTTGGCTTGTAGTTGACCATCTTCTGCAGCAAAACAGACACATCTGGTAAAGGCTTCATCAATTGTGATTCACAGATGGTCTTCGCTCATTGTGTGTCTGTGTCCTACTCTCCTCTTCCTATAAGGCCCCCAGTCATTTGGAATTAGGGCCCACCTAATGACTTCTTTTCAGTTCAGTTTCCTCTTTAAAGAGCCAGTCTCCAACTATACTCATATTCGGAGGGGCTGAGGGTTGAGACTTTGACTTATAAATTTAGATCACAGTCCCGTCTGTTACAGCCATTATGGCACCTAGAAATGTGCCACTCTCTCTCTCTCTCACTCCTGTTAGTCTTGTATAGTAAGTCCTCTCCACCCTCTAACTTTCCTCCACCACTTCTTACAGGCGTAAGTTTGTGTGGCAAGTACCCATGAACAGCGCTAAAGAGCCTGTCTATAGTGGAGATGGGCAGGTTGTGGCATGCACCAAACAAAACAACACTTCGGAGTTGAAATTCCAGGTGAACTCTTAAAGACACAGCTCTCTGCTCACTCTTGGTCCAACTGTCATTTGATGATGATAATTAGATTACTATATCCTATGTAAACAGTCTTGGTGTATCTTAACTCATCCTTCATTTTCTTTCATGGTAGCTCATTCATTAGGCCTCTCCTTGGCTAGTACTTTATAGAGCTCAGTTACTTCAAATGTTCAATGAGGTCAAAAGCAAGACATCTAAGGGCTTGCTGAAGGTTCACATAAGGACAGTTTCTGAGCACAACCCCCTGGTTCTGCAGTTTTCCTAAGGCTGATAAACAGCAACATCACTAAGAAAGAACCTATTATAAGTAGTAGGAACTAGGAAAGGTAGATGAAAAATAAGACAACTTCAAGATTTTTAGTTCTTTGTAAAGTTGCTTCCTTCATGGCAGTTTCATAGGGAAGAGGAAAGTTTCCTCTTTCCAGGCTTTTTTTTTTTTCCCAGTCAATCAAGTCAAACATCTTGTTAAACAGTGAGGCTGTGCTCAGTTATCTTTATATTCTGATTCCCCTCTCTTTGTTCAACTGACAGGTGCATCTAATGATGGTTATTGTGGAACTTGGGTGACTGCTCTATATAAAGTTCACATTTTCCTTCTGAATGTGTTTCATTCACATTCAGTCTCTATTCTCTTCAGGTAGGTTGGTAAACTCTTGGAGAAGTCACCACCTAAAGGTATGATGAGGACTTCTAGAATACTCTTCCTTGTTGACCAACCTTCCTATCTTCCTGCTTCTGTTTCCCTCCAAGCACTTCTGACCTCAGGTTGTGTATTTCTACCCTGTTTACTCTTTGCCCTTTGGCTCAGGACTTCTTCCCACCAAACTGTCATCCTCTGTACCACTCTTGGCCTTTAGCACAAGCTTGTTAGAAGATGAGAAAAGTACCCTGGGCAGGATTAAGTGAACTTTCGAGTTAACTCACTCTTTCTTCTGAAGTGCAATTTTCTCTAATTTTCTTTCTTTTCTGCTCTATAGTTTTATTATACGTTGGGATTCATTCCAGTTGCTATTAAGTTTCAACACAGAATCACCATGAATGTCTTGCTGTAAAATAACTGGAAAAACTAGAGAAATTGGCTACCTTCTTCTCAAAGACCTGGTGTAACCACCGTGGAGATGGGGAGGCACGCTCCTTTCCAAGAAGCCAGGAGCTGATTGCCGTCCAGGCTCGGGGGAGGCGTAGGAGCCTGTCCTCCTGCACTGCGCCCTTCTTACTGAGCTTCCTTCATCGAGGCTTCCCGTCAAGTGCTTCAGGATTCAGCTCCTCAGACTCCTTTGGGGCGGGCCACTGAGCGAGGCCTGTTACGTACGTTGTCTCAGAACAGGGCTTGGTTTGCCAGCACTAAGTCGGAGACCAGCCTGTGTGATCCTGGGCGGTTCATAAATGCGATTCCCTCCGCGTCGGGGCACGGGGATTGAACAGGGTAAGGTCCCTCACGCGGCCTGCGCAGCGCCCGCCTCGCTCAGCCCTGCTAGATCCAGAGCCTTCCCGCGCCGCAAGCCGGATGGCCCCGCGCCATTCCTCCGTTCCCGGGCTCGCCGGGAGGGGGAGCCGGCCCGCCCGCCGGCTCGGCACCGCCCCCGGAGAAAGGGCCGGAGGCCAGCCGGGACCCGCCCGCCCTCTAGCCGCTGGGCCCCGAATGGCAGAGCGGCGCTCGGACCATCCGTATCGCCTCACGTCGCCCCGCCCCGCGCCACCCTCCCATTGGCTGTCGCCGGGCCCTCGGGGCCCGCGCCTCTCTGCGTGGCCGGCCACGCCGCGCCGCCGCCGGGAGCGGGGTCGGAGGTGAACGGCCTCAGGTAACCCCGGACGTAGTCACCTCATGGGGCTCGCCGGCTGAGGTGGGAGCGGGGGCGGGGCGGGGCGGGGCCGGAGCCCGGACGCCCCGCCCCTCCCCGTGTGCCGGGCCGGCCTGGTGCTGTGCGCCTGTCAGCCATCGCCGGAGCTGCCGGCGTCTCCTCCCGCTCAGCGCCGCCTCCGCGCAGGGGTCCGGGGCCGCCGGACCGCGGGACGCCGCCGCCGCCGCCTCCTTGAGGTGAGGAGGGGGAGGCCGCCCCGCAGCCTGCGATTCGGGACCGGGAGAGGCCGGGGCCCGGAGAGGGGCGGCGGCTGCGTAGGGCCGCCTCCCATCTTCCGCCGCACGCGGCCCGGGCTCCATCCCTCCTGGAGCCGGTGCTTGGCAGCCCGGCTCTCCCCGCGGTTCTTCTGGGGCTTCGCGTTTCCCTCTGGGGGAGACGTGGAGGGACCTGGGGGGGTCTCCGGGCGTCCGAGCTCAGACCCCGGAACCGGGCGGCGTACAGCCCAGGGCCTCTAGGAAGGGGCTGGTGTGTCTGCCTGGAGCGGGTCCCCGCATCCTCCCGCGCCAGCCCCGGCGTGGTCTGGTCTCTTCCGGACCCCAGCCTCCATCCAGCGCGACCCTGCGCTGCGGAGAGGAAGGAGATCCACGTGGGAGGGGGGCGTTGAGGGCTGGGTCCAGTTGCCCGGAAAGTCTGCTTCTCTCTTGCAGAGAGAGAGAGAGAGAGGTTGTGGGGTGCAGAGACCCCGGCTGCTTTCTGCTTTCGCTGTCTTTGTAGCGTGGTGGGAGCCAGGGGCCGGGCGAGGTGTCCCTTGCCAGTTTCTGCTCCCAGAGTTTTCTTAAGTATTTTCTGTAAGGGACATAGTAAAAGGTACATGCTTGCTCTTACTCTCTCCCTCACGTTTATGGTACTGATCACGGGAAGCTGCCGGAGGTAGGACGTCGCCAGGTGGTGTGAGGCTAATGTATTTCTGAGGAAAGAAGGGAAGAGGACAACGTGCCGGAAGATCCTGCCTGGGTCAGCGCCAACCGTATTTCTGGAATTGGACGCGGGAAAGTGGACGCTGGTGGACACTAGGAATCAACTCTAAATACTAGGGACTCCAAGTAGGCTTTATGGGTTTTATAGAAGCCTTAAGAATAAGCTAACAACTGTACAGGTTTCGGAAATACTTTAATTTGAGATGTTTTTGCTTGGGGGTTTAAGACTGAAATCTCGGAATTTCTAATTCAGTTTCTCCTTAAGCAGTGTTTCAGTAATTTCCTAGTGTGCGGAATAAACCTGATAACGTGGTCTTCAGTCTCAGAAGTTGGTCCCCCTCTCTCATTTCTTTCGCTTTTTACCCCATTGTCCACAGTGCAGATTGAGAAGCCTGCTTACTTTGGTATTATGGTTTCTTTTTCCTGGGGGGCACGCATAGGAATTCTCTTCTTTGTCTCTTCTTGGTGGAGTTGTGTTGCATGTCTGTGAGGAGAAGGCTTTCTGTGTGCCTATTTATTTGATAGGCACTTTTGCCTGGGAAATTCCATGGACAGAGGAGCCTAGTGGGCTATAGTCCATGGGCCCACAAAGAGTCAGAGCCACTTAGCCACTAAACCTTAAAGAAAAACACTGTGGTTTAATAGGGCAGGACAGCAGCTTGCTGTGTCCGGAGAGATGCCTGCTTGCTGCAAAGTACAACTCACTTCTCTTGCCTCAGTTTCCTCATTTTTAATAACAGGAGGAGCTGTTGTGAATTTCAGGATAATTAGCAAACATTGTAAAATGTCATAAGAAAGATGTCAAAGTATTAGTTTATGAAGTCGCCTGAGTTTATTTGTGTTGCACAAGTTTTGTTTGAAATTAACCAGTGCAGAGCAGAAATACATCTCCCTTAAGATGTCATGGTTTTTAAAGTGGGAGAAAACGTTGAGAAATGGTGACATTTGGTTTAGTTATCTTAATAGTTCAGAAGACAAGATTATGTCAATGAACTAATATTGTGAAAGCCAGCCTTAGAACCCTCATCCCATCCTTGCCTTTTCAAAGTGCCATGGGCACATTCAGGTGTAGATTACTATGTAACATTTGATTTCCTTTTCAGTCAATGACTAGGAAATTTTTTTGTCTGTCACACAGACTGGCTAACAGGTCTGGGGCTAGTGTTTTCCTTTCCTAAAAAAAAAATTTTTTTTTTTTTTGATAGCTAATATCCTAAAAGTATTGGTTGAAGAAAGAAGTTAAAAATTATTGGAATAATATGTTGGAATTTAATGTTTTTAATTGGAGGAATCTTTTTACAATTCAGAAAAAGATTTTAATATGATTATCTAAAATTGTTCTTAAAGATTAATAATAACAGCAGATAACGCACCAAGTGTCTTTCCAAGCCCTTAAAACAGTAAGATTATGAAGAAGTAAATGAACACCCAAGACTCACTGGCAAAAAAAAAATTTCTTTTAACTATTGAGGCAAGTAATATTTTTAAAGGAAATCTTTATTGATCTTCCAGTGTAACAGATTGTTGCTTAGCTAGTTTTTTGTTTCACTAATTTAGAGTTCAGTGAGTATCCACTACTCGGCTCTAATGGGTTATGGGAGATGATATTTAGATAGAGGAAACTATGACAAACAGTGGTCAGAGGTCATTTCACTTATACAAAGAATAAATCTCATTAATAGGGCATAGGTTTTTATGAGTTCAACAAGTCGATCTTACTATGTGTGCTCTCATGATGCACAGATCTCTTAGCAATTTGTTATTTATTCAAGCCGCCATAAAGCCAGTTAGTCTCTAGTCTCAGGATGTTGAAGGAGGCAAGTGAAAAGAAACTTCAGAAACAAGAGATGTTAGCCCCTTACCCAAAGGTTGGTGGTCCTAGTTGGTTTGGCCTTTCACGGATGTTACTTGGGACTTAGGTTTATTCCATCCTGTCAGGGTGCTGCACTCACCTTCCTTTGTATAAGGAACCACGGGAGTGTTTACCATTACATGGCATCAGAAACTGAAGTTGCATGGCAGTCGTAGTTACAAAGTAGTTGTCCTAGATAGAGTAAATTTGAGTAATGATTTTTGTTTTTGGAAATGATAACATGAAGCTTGAAAATTCTGAATGAATTTGTGGAGTTAAGTTGGAAAAGCAGACTCAGTTTTGGACAAATTTTTTTCAGAAGTGTAAGGTTTTGTTTATGAATATTTGACTATCTCCTATGATAGAATGGGCTTCCCATGTGGTACTAGTGGTGAAGAACCCACCTGCCAGTTCAGGAGACATAAGAGACTTGACTTGGATCCCTGGGTCAGGAAGATCCCCTGGAGGAGGGCATGGCAACCACGCCAGTATTTTTGCCTGGAGAATCCTATGGACAGAAGAGCCTGGTGGGCTACAGTCCATAGGGTCGCCAAAGTCTGGCACGACTGTAGCGACTTAGCACACACGCACGTATGATACCACTAAGAGAGTACTCTAATGGGCTCCTCAAAACCATCCTTTGTTTTTGTAGACCACTCACACCTGTTCTTAAGTCGTAAGTTGGCACATGTGTACGTGTATGTATGTACACACATGCCAAGGTGGGGGATAGTAGGTTGATAGGAGCTTGATTACTTTTTAAGTTTGCTAGAAGTATTATCAGCAAATTGGCACCAAGAGGATAGATAGCTGGGTTGTTTGTGTTTTGTGCTTCAGCATTTAGTGGTATTCCTGAGCCTGGCAAGGCAAACTGTTGAATTTCCCTTTGATTCCATCTTATAAAAATCTGAGAACCGAATGGAACTTTTAGTATTAGAATACACTTTAGGAATTTTCTAGTTCAACTTTGTAGTTAATATGAAAATATTTTATCCAATACTCCTGTTGAAAACTTCCAGCTCTAGGCAGTTCATCCTCTGACTGGTGCATCATCAGGCAACTAATTTTTGAGAGTTGTTCATTATTTTCAACCTAAAACTGTCTCCCTAAAACCTATAAGATGTTGTATCTCCAAGAGGATTAGGACTTTTGGCTTTAATGTATAAGTTTCACCAGCTCCACATTTCTGCCAGATAATGTAAAATACAATGCCTAGCATATCCAGAACACTTGGGGGCAGGCCAAAAAAAAAAGAAAACAAAAAACCAAGCAACAGTTCTTCAAGGAAGAAATTGTTCTTATCCTTGAATCCTGGGTGCTCTCTGAAAGGTAGCTGACACCTGAATCATGGTTTCAGTTCAGTTCAGTCGTTCAGTCGTGTCCAACTCTTTGCGACCCCATGGACGGACAGCAGCACTCCAGGCCTTCCTATCCATCACCAACTCCCGGAGTTTACACAAACTCCTGTCCATTGAGTCGGTGGTACCATCCAACCACCTCATCCTCTGTTGTCTCCTTCTCCTGCCCCCTTCAATCTTTCCCAGCATCAGGGTCTTTTCAATGAGTCAGCTCTTCACATCAGGTGGCCAAAGTATTGGAGTTCCAGCTTCAACATCAGTCCTTCCAGTGAACACTCAGGACTGATCTCCTTTAGGATGGACTGGCTGGATCTCCTTGCAGTCCAAGGGACTCTCAAGAGCCTTCTCCAACACCATAGTTCAAAAACATCAATTCCTTGGCACTCAGCTTTCTTTATAGTCCAACTCTTACATCATGATTTCAGCTTTTTCTAAGTGCTGCTCTATGAAATAAGATTATGGGGAGGAATTGATTCGTAATCCCAGAGATATTTGAATTCACAAAATGGCTTTTTACCTGGAGGCCTCTAAATGTTTCGAGGGAATACTGTTTGAAATTTGAACAGGTGATTCTCATCTAGTTTCATTGTACCTCATATTCATTTGAATTTCTATGGAACAGTCAGCCTAGTGTTTACACATCATTGTAAAGTGTTAGGGTAGTAGATTTCAGACAATTGGAAGAGGTAATAACTTTTCCAGCTTCATTGCAGAGACAATAGAGTCAGTTACACAGTAACACATATTAATAAATGAATGGAAAACTTCTCTGGTGGTTAAGACTCTGCTTTCCAATTCAAGGAGTGTGGGTTTGATCCCTGCTTGAGGAACTAAGATCCCATATGCTGCAGGGTGCAGCCAAAAGTTTAAAAAAAAAAATATATATATATATGTATGTATATATATATATATATTAACCAATAAATGAATGGGATTTCCCTCGTGGTCCAGTGGTTAAGAATTTGCCTAGCAATGCAGCCCTGGAAGAGGGCATGGCAACCCACTCCAGTATTCTTGCCTGGAGAATCCCATGGACAGAGGAGCCTGGTGGGCTACAGCCCATGGGGTTGCGAAGAGTTGGACATGACTGGATACGACTGAAGCGACTTAGCATGTATGCATATCAGTGCAGGGAACATGGGTTCAATCCCTAGTCTGGGAAGATTCCACACGCTGTGGAGCAACTCAGCCTGTGCACCACAGCTGCCGAGCTTGTGCTCCTTAACACAAGAAGCCGCCAGGACAGGAATCCTGTGCACTGCAACTAGAGAGTAGCCCCGGCTCACCACAGCTAAAGCCCCTGAGCAGCAGCGAAGACCCAGCATAGCCACAGACAAATAAATAAAGTGGATGACACACCAGGAGTCTTCTTAAGTGCTCAGGCAGGTATGAGAAAAGGAATTAGAGTAGTGTGAAACTAATGGGTAAAGCTTTTTATCAAACATTTAAAATTTTAGTTGCTAGTAAAGAATACATTCACATAATTCAAAATTGTAAGCGTGCAAAGTGTATACAGGGACAGTGTCTCTCCTGACTTTGTCTCGCAGCCATTCAATTCTCCTTACCAGAGACAAGCAGTGTTCTTTCTTTCTTACTATAACTTTTAATAGTAATTATCAGATATGTTAATTTAAATTTAATTATTTCTTAGTAATAGCCAGAGATTTTATTCATATTAAAACAGATGCCGTTGCATTCTCTTCCTACTCTTCTGACTTAAAAAAATATATATTATTTCTTTATTTATTTGGCTGCACCAGGTCTTAGTCGTGGCCTGTGGAATGTGGAATCTTTAGTTGTGGCATGCGAACTCTTTAGTTGTGGCACAAGGAATCTAGTTCCCAGACCAGGGCTTGAGCCTGAGCCCCCTGCAGTGGGAGTAAGGAGTCTTAGCCACTCGACCACCAGGGAAGTCTCCTACTCTGCCAACTTTTTAATACGAACTGTACTTACTTTGGCTTCCCTGGTGGCTCAGTGGCAAAGAACCCACTTGCCAATGCAGGTTATGTGGGTTTGATTGCTGGATCAGGAACATCCGCTGGAGAAGGAAATGACAGCCCACTTCAATACTCTTGCCTTGGAAATCCCATGGACAGAGGAACCTGGCAGGTTGCCATCCATGGGGTTGCAAGAGTCAGACATGACTTAGCAACCAAACAACCACAAATACATTCTTTATACACCATCCTTCTTTGATTTCTTCACTTAACATTACATGGTGAGCTCTTTACCTTTTTATTTTCATCAAAGTAATATGTGCATGTAGTGTCGTGTGTTTTTTGCCTGCACAGGGTTTTTGTTGCTGCGCTCGGGCTTTCTCTAGTTGTGGTGGGTGGGCTTCTCATTGTGGTGGCTTCTCTTTTGCGGAGTGCCAGCTCTAGGCTCGCAGACTTCAGTAGCTGTGGCACACAGGCTCAGCAGTTGAGGCTCAGGGGTTCTAGAGTGTGGGCTTAGTTCTTCTGTAGCACGTAGGATCTTTTGGACCAGGGATTGAACCCATGTGCCCCTGCATTTATGGGCAGATGCTCAACCACTGGACCACCAGGGATGTCCCCCACCATATTGTTTTGTTGTAAAAATCCTTATTCACTTTTGTAATTAATATATAGCTCATGAGGTGATTTTTCTTCACTTTTTCTTGTGGTAAAATACATATAATATTTGCCATCTTTACCATTAAAAATGTGCAGTTTTGCATTATGATACTTAATACATTCATAATGCTGTGCAATTATCACTGCCATCCATCTCTAGAATTTTTTTCATCTTGTAAAACTGAACTGCTCCACCCTTTGAACAGTAACTCCCTGTTTTCCTCTTCCCCAGCCCCCATCAACCACGATTCTACTCTTGGTCTATAATTTTGGCTAAGTACCTCATATAAGTGGAATCATACAGTATTTTTCTTTTTGTGACTAATTTCACCTAGCATAATGTCCTCAAGGTTTATTTACATCATAGCATATTGATCTTTAAAGTTGAATAATATTTTGTTGTATGTATATGTTACATTTTGCTTATCCATTTATCAATCAATTCATGCTTGGTTTTTTTCCAAGTTTTAGTTATTCTGAATAATGCTGTTATGAACATGGGTATACAAATATCTCTTTGAGATCCTGCTTTCAGTTCTTTTGAGTATATACCCAGAGTGGAATTGGTGGGTCATATGGTAATTCTATTTTTAATTTTTTGAGGAACCATCATGCAGTTTTCCATAGTGCTACCAATTTACACCCCATAGCACCTCAAGGGTTCTGGTTTCTCCACGTCCTTTCCAATACTTGTTTTCTCTGTTTTTGATAGTGGCTGTCCTAATTACTGTGAAGTGGCTTCTTTTTTAGTTTTGATTTGTGTTTCCCTAATGATTAGTAAGGACTTCCCTGGTGGCTCAGTGGTAAAGAATCCTCCTGCCAGTGCACGAGATGAGGGTTTGATCCCTGGGTTGGGAAGATCCCCTGGAGAAGGAAATGGCAAGCCACCCCAATATTCTTGCCTGGGAATTCCGTGGGCAGAGGGGCCTGGCGGGCTCATGGGGTCACAAAAGAGTCAGATATGCCTTAGCAACTGAACAACAACAACAAATGATTAGTAATGTTGATCATATTGATGTGCTTATTGGACATTCATACGTCCTCTTTGGAGAAATGTTTATTCAAATCTTTTGTCCAGTTTTGAATAGGGTTGTTTTTTGTTGTTGAGTCTTAGGAGTTCTCTATAATATTCTGGATATTTATTGCTCATCAGGTATATGATTTGCAAATATTTTCTCCCATTCTTTGGATTGCATTTTTACTCTTGTTGATAGAGTCTTTGGATGAACAAACTTCTTTTAATTTTCAAGGAATCCAATTTGTTGGTTTTTTCCTTTGTTACCTATATTCTTGATGTCATAGCCAAGAAATCTTTGCCAAATGCAGTGATGTGAAATTTTTTTCCTATGTTTTCTTCTAAACATTTTGTTGTTTTAAGTCTTACATTAGGTCTTGGATCCATTTGAGTTAATTTTTGTCTGTGGTGTTACAGAAGTGTCTGCTTTTATTTGTTTGCACGTGGAGATCCAGTTTTCTCAGCACTATTTGTTGAAAAGGCTGTCCTTTCCCCATTAAATAGTCTTGGCACCCTTGTTCTGCGATCTCCCTTGTATTCCATTGGTCTTTATGCCAATATCACATGGCTTTGACCACTGTAGCTTTGAAGCAGTTCTTGAAATTGGGAAGTGTAAGTTCTCCAGTTTGTTCTTTTTCAAGATTTTTTTTTTTTGGTGGGGGGGGGAGGACTATTCAAGAACCCTTGAGACTCCATATGAATTTTAGGGTAGGTTTTTCCTGTTTCTGAAAACATTGTCATAGGATTTTGATAGGAATTACAATGAATTTGGGCAGTATTGATATTTTAACAAAATTCAGTCTTCCCATCCATGAACATGGTATGTGTTTCCATTTATTTATGTCTTTAATTTCTTTCAGCAGTGTTTTATAGTTTTCATTGTACAAGTCTTTTACCTCTTTGGTTTAGTTAATTCCTATATACTTTATTCTTTTAAATGCTATTATCAATAGAGTTGTTCTTGTAATTTCCTTTTCAGCTTGTTCACTGTTAGTATATAGAAATACAACTGATTTTTGTGTGTTGATTTTGTGTTCTGCCATTTTGCTGAATTCACCTATTAGCTCTCATGGTTTTTGTTTTTCTATTTTGGTGTGTGTAAAATCTTTAGAGATTTTACATCTAAGATCATATCACCTCCAGAGATAATTGCATTTCTTTCTTTCCAATTTGATTGTCTTTTCCTTTTCCTTTTTTCTTACCTAATTGCTCTGGCTAGAATTTCTGTGGTGAATACAAGTTGTAAAAGTGGACATCCTCTGTATGTCTCAGAGGAAAGCTTTTAGTCTTTTACCACTGAGTATAATATTTGCTGTGGGTTTTTCATGTATGACTTTTTTGTGTATGAGATTTCCTTCTATTCTTGGAATTTTTTTTTTATCATGAATGTATATTGAATTTCATCAGATGCTTTTTCTGTATTAATTGAGATGAACATGTAGGTTCCAGTCCCCTGGAAGTCACTTCAGCTGGAGGATGAGGGATTTGCAACAGTGATAGGAGGTGTAACAACTGTAGCTCTCTGCCTCTTTGTCTACACCTATATGATCAGAAACAGCAGTCAGTGATCAGAGCACAGATCCCCAGTATTTGAAGGACAGGATTGTTTCTGTCCACCTTGGCTTCCATAGCCTGTGTGGGCATAGAGGAGCATGTGCACAGTGGGGTGGCGCTGCCATATGACTTGAGGTGGTAGATGGAGAGCTGTTGCTATGCTCAGAAGTAAAATTGACCATCAGTGAGTGATAGTCGCTCAGTTGTGTCCGACTCTTTGCGACCACATAGACTGTAGCCCGCCAGACTCCTCTGTCCATGGAATTCTCCAGGTGAGTATACTGGAATGGGTTGCCATTTCCTTCTCCAGGGAAAATTGACAGTAATCAACCACAATTAACCTTCATAGTCTGTCCCTGGAACTTGCAAGCTTTCAGTAGATTCCCAAGTTCCAGTATATTTACACTAGGCGGATTCTGTCAGTGCAATTATTGTCTAATTGGGGACACAGATTCCTAGTACTTGCTACTCCACTGTCTTCCCAGAATCCTCTTCTGTAAGATGATTTTCTTTTTTAACACCACAGGAATATCCTGTTTTAGAATAATCTCTTTTCCAATGGTTTTAACATACATTTATGATTTGGGGCTGTATCAATGATTGTATTGCTGTTTGTAAAATGAAATATATTTTCTAATTGCTTCATTTTAGGAAGTAATTATTTTGAGATTTTGCTGCCTAAAAATATCTTTATCCTTATAGTTGGTTGGCCATAGAATTTTAGGTTTGAAATAATTTTCCTTCAGAATTTTGAAAGCATTCTTTCATTACCTTCAGGCTTCCATTATATTTGCTGTTAGATCTGAAGGGTATTCTGATTCTTGCTCCTTTGTATGTGACCTTTTTTTCCTCTCTGGAGGCTTATGGAATCTTCTCTTTGTCTTCATTTCTAAAAAATATTAGTGATGTCCCTTGATGCCTATCTGTTTTTGTTTGTTGTAGTACACCTTTGATGGACCTTCTTAATTTGACCATTATGCCTTTCAGTTTTAGAAAGTTTATTGACTTATTGCGTCAGTTTTAGCTTTGCCTCTATTTTATTCTGTTCTTACTTTTTAAGAGTGCTGCTTCTTCACATGGGCTTCCCTGGTGGCTCAGATGGTAAAGAATCTGCCTGCAATGTAGGAGACCTGAGTTTGATCCCTGGGTGGGGAAGATCCCTAGAAAAGGGAATGGCAACTGACTCCAGTATTCTTGCCTGGGAAATCCCGTGGACATAGGAGCCTGGTGGGCTACTGTCCATGGGGTCGCAAAGAGTTGGACACTGCTGAGAACTAATACTTTCATACTTTCTTCTTCATATTTTGGACCTTCTGAATAGATTCTCTAGTACGTATCTTTTTTCTCTTATTGTTCATTCTTTTTTCATTTTATTCTGATTTATGAAAGATAATTCTTCATCTTCTGACTTTTGTACTGAGTTTTCATTGCTGTGGTTGTATTTTTAACTTATAAGAACTCTTTCTTGTTCTTTAAATGTTTCCTTTAAAAATATCCCATGTGTTTCATGTAAATAATCTCTTAGTTCTCTCAGGATAATGATAGTCCTTTAAAATTAAAAATTTTAATTTTGTTTAGAATTTTGAAGTGATTTTTAGATTTACAGGAAAGTTGCAAATAGCGTACATAAGATTCCTGAATACCCTCCACCAAGCTTCCTTCAGTGTTAATGTCTTGTATAATTACAGTACTTTTTCAAAACTAAGACGTTAACATTGGTTCAGTAATGTTAAACTGTAGACTTCATTTAGATTTCTCCAGTTTACTGTTCCAGGATCTAATCCAAGAAACTGCATTGCATTTAGTCGTGATGTCTCTTTAGTCTCCCTTGATCTGTGATAGTTTCTTAGTCTTTCTTTTCTTTTTTTTTAATGATCTTGACAGTTTCAAAGAGAACTGTTCAAGTGTTTTGTCCTTTAATTAAAATTTATCTGATGTTTTCTCATGATTATTCTAGGGTTATGAGTTTGTAGGAAAAATACCACAGAAGTTAGGTTGCCTTCCTGTCTCCCCTCCCCTAATTAAAATTTTTTTGTATTGCATAATCTCTTCAAGTTGCATTGTTTTCTACAGGTAGTCATTTAAAAAAGAATTCTTTCATATTTTTCTCAGACATCTAGTAATCCTTAATTGACTGCTAAACTTTAAGAGAGGGGATTGAAAAACTAATCCAAGATTATCAAAATGTGAATGAGGCTCATTGACTGTTTATTCCACTGTAGGGTGATCTGACTGTGCATTATAATTTGGAATCTCTAATGTTCTTTGTTATTGTTCTACTTGAGGCTTTTGTTTTTTTCATTCATCTGGTTAGATTCTGCAAAGAATAATCTTTCAGTTTCCCTCTTGGAGGGTGAAAATTGGGGAGAGAAGGCTGGAAAGTCTTACTGGATGTGTTTACTTAATCTCTACATTTTCAATATGGTATCCTCCCTTTTTCTGTTGCCGGTATCCCTCAGCCTAGAAACCCACCATTTTACTCTCCAGAGAATAAATCTTCAGACTCTTATCAGGATGATAGAGCAGCAGGCACCTGGGTTTACAGCTGGAGAGAACATCTCAGAATCTGAAGCTTCTGAAGTAGGCTTTCATACAATCCTCTTTGTAGTTGCATCTTTCACTTCTACTTCCTGAACATTTTAGAGATTCTATGATGTAAATTATACTGATTCTGTGTTTACTATAATGGCCCATGATTTTGTTTCCTTGGGTATGTGTAGTCATTTATCATTGTTCCATCTCTCTTTCAAGAAAATTATTTTGCTGTTGTCTCCGCTGACTTTTTTGGGGGGAGGAAGGAAGTGGTGACTTTCTTTGGCTTATGCTTTTAAAATTTTTTCTTTCTGTTTGTTTTAATGGGATTTTCAGGCAGGAGCAAAAGTGGATATGCATTCAACTTACCGTCCTTATCCAGAAGTTTGGCAAGTCTTCTTTAAAGATTTCTTGAAATGTGCAGAAATTTGCACCAGCTTCCTCCTTTATAAATATGCCAAATCCCTAGAGCGAGAAAAGAAGAATAGGACAGATAAGTACACCATATTATTTTCTCTATTATATCCTAAAGAGATACGTTCCTATTTACCAAGACAGACAAAACAAAATAAACACCCCCCGCCACCAAAAACAAAAAAACAGCAACCCCAAAGTCTCCAGCCAGCTCTTGAAGGAAGTGGCCTCATATTCTTGCAGCTATTCAGATGTGCTGCATGCTAAGTCACTTCAGTCGTGTCTGACTCTGTGTGACCCCATGGACTGTAGCCCACCAGGCTCCTCTGTCCATGGGATTCTCCAGGCAGGAATACTGCGTGAGTGGCCATTTCCTCCTCCAGGGGATCTGCCTGACCCAGGGATTGAACCTGGGTCTCTTGTGTCTCTTGCATTGGCAGGTGGGTTCTTTACCACTAGCATCACCGGGAAGGGACATTCAGATGTAGTACTTCTCATAAATCATATTCTACCTAGGTCTTTATTCAGTGGTTTCTTCTACATGGAATTCTTTCCTTTGTCTCCCTCCTTGATTTTCTTCTTAGTTAATCCTTGCTAATGCCTTCCCACTCCAGGAAGTCTTCTTTAATCCCTGCCCTCATCATTATCACCTCCAGATTTGTGTTTCCACACCTAGCAATTATTATACTACTGTAATTGTTTATTTAGGTGTCCACAGCCACTTAGCCAGGGGCCAAATCTTGTTTATCTTTGAATATATTGTCATTTATCTCACTAGTCGGAACACAAGTGCTTGTCATCTTAAAATTCAAAACTGGCAGGAAAATAAAATACGGCTTAAAAAAAATTGTATAGGGACTTCCATGGTGGTCCAGTGGTTAAGAATCTGCCTTGCAATGCAGAGGACACCAGTTCGATCCCTGGTTGGGGAGCTAAGATCCTGTATGCTGCAGAGCAGCTAAGCCTGAGCACCACAGCTACTGCACTCATGAGTCCACGAGCCGCAGCTGCTGAAGCCTGTGCACCACGGCTGAAGCGTCTGTGCGCTGCAACGAAAATCCCGAGTGCTGCAGCTAAGACCTGACGCGGCCAAATAAGTAAATTAGTTAATTAGGAAAGGACTGTATAACCCTCATGGATATTGAATTAATACCAAAATCCTTTTATGTGCTAGGTCGTGTCTGACACTCTGCGACCCCATGGACCATAGCCCACCAGGCTCCTCTGTCCTTAGGATTTTTCAGGCAAGAATACTGGAGTGAAGAGTTCATCAATAGAATGACAAAAATGACCAGGAAAATTCAGTCATTATTTTTGAATAAAATTTCACTGAAGTTACTATGGCTTAAAAGGGCAAGGATATGCTGTGTTAGCTTGGATACTTTTATCAGTCATTGTGAAAACTAATTGCTGCCTCTTTATTAGAATTGCTGGGAAAATACAATGTCATTTGAGTTCAAGAACATGTTTCGTAAGTTTGGCAGAGTCTGTTCTATTTTATTTAGAGAAATGTCTAAATAAATAAGTGCATTAGCTATAGTTAGCTTTACCTCATTTTTTTCAGTGACATAGGGTACAGTTTGGGAGCCTTCTGCAAATATTTTCAGGTCCCCAAATAAAAGTTCAAGAAAATCGGCAGGTGACCTTTGAATGACAGGGGTTTGGACTGCATGGGTCCACTTATATGTGGAGTGTTTTCAGTAGTAAATACTGTAATTACTATGGGAACCAAGGTTGGTCACATCTGTGGATGCTGAATCTTGGATTTGGAGGAACCGTATATATAGAGGGCCCCCTCCAAGTGATACCCGACTTTTTGACTGTGCAAAGGGTTGGTACCCCTAACCCCTGCTGTTGTTTAAGGGTCAGTTATATGTATTTTTAAATAAAAGAAAATTTTACCTTGCTAACATTTGATATAATGAAGTATTTATTTGGCTAAGAAGAATGTTCTACAGCTCTATTTGGGGAAAGGCCTTCTTTTAGAGGTGATAAGACAGCAGCTGTATGAGCCTTTTCTAGGGCTCAACTCCATTCTTTGACCACATAGAGAAAAAAGTCTAAGCCTACTTCATGACAAGGCTTTAAGTTTCCCAAACTTGTATGCAAGCAAAATTTGGGTGAGCATGAATGTTTGTCAGAAAAAGGTCCATGGCTTTTATCAGATTTCTAGTAGTGTCTTGACTTAGGAGACTTTAAGAGCCATTGGTTTAGGTACTTAACCCACTGCGTTTGCTAGAGAGGATAAAGTGGAGGGGGCAGTTTGAAGATTAATTGTGACTTTAAGATTTAACTTTTTGGGGAATTCACTGGAGGTCCAGTGGTTAGGACTCAGGGTTTTCACTGAGGACATGAGTTCAGTCCCTGGCCAGGGAAATAAGATCTTGCCAGCCAGGGGATGTGGCCCAAAAAAAAAAAAGGACTTAACTTTTTGGACACAACCATAATAAAATGTTGTTAACATTATGAAATATATGTAATTGATACAGAAATTTACAAAGCGATATTTATCCTCATAGTAGGGTGCACTGTTAACCATTTCTTTTTAAAAAATGCTTACTTTTCTGTATTTTTAAATATATATTGTTTGGCTGCATCGGGCCTTAGCTGTGGCATGCAGAGTCTTTTGTTGCATCTTGTGGATCCATGGGGCACAGATTCTATGGTTGAAGTGTGTAGTCTCAGTAGTTGCAGAGTTGCGGTGCCTGGGCTTAGTTGCTCCTTGGCACGTGGGATCTTAGTTCCCGGACCAGGGATCAAATCCCCTGCATTGCAAGGTGGATTCCTAACCACTGGACCACCAGGGAAACCCCAACGTTTTCTGTTCTACTTGCTTTTTAAAATGTTGGTTGTAGCTCACTAAATTAATGTCTTAGTATTCTGACTGTTTTAACTCATATTTGAAACACAGTGGTCTAGGGCATCATCGTTTGTAAAAGCCTTTCCTGTATTCTCAGTCCCAGCAGTCCCATGAGGTACGTGTGGCTTCTTTTTATTTTCACAGATGAGGTAACTTGGAGACATTTAGTGACTTGTTCTGGGGTACTGCCAAGATGTGGTAGGGTCAGAGTGTTATCCTGGCCCTTGGTTTTGACTCCTTTGTTCCATCCGTACTTACATACGTTTTCCTGCCTCTTTTCACTGCCTTCTTTGCCATAATTGTAGGGAATAATACTAGCTCAGACTACACAATCAGGTTATCCTAGCTCGACAGTTGGCATACCTGCAGTCCCCAGTCCTGTTGCTTATCATCTGGGGTCCTCTCTTTGAGCTTCTGGATTTTCCTATCTGTATAAAGAGGTTCTTTCCTTCTTTTTTCTTCTGTACTCTAGAGCCATGATTTTCAAGCCTAGATTTATGTACTTATTTTCTAATTTTTTAAATGGATTTTTGGCTGTGCTGGATCTTCACTGCTGTGCAAGGGCTTTCTCTATGGAGAGTGGGGGCTACTCTCTAATTGCAGCGCACAGGCTTCTCATGGTGGTGGCTTCTCCTGTGGCAGGCGCAGAGGATTCAGGGCGTGCAGGCTTTAGTAGTTGTGGTTCACAGGCTTAGTTGCCCCAAGGCACGGGGGACCTTTCCAGGCCAGGGATGGAATCCGTGTTCCCTGCCTGCGTTGCAAGGTGTATTCTTAACCTCAGGACCACCAGGAAAGCCCCAAGCCCAGATATATAAGAGGTTCAGTCAATTGTGGAACTTAATACTCAGATTTCTCATTCTCCAGCAGGGATTCTGGTTCAGAAGATCTGAAACGGACTTTAGACATATATATACATATATATATATATATTTTTTTTTTGGTTTGTTTTTAAATAATTTTTTAAATTGAAGTATAGTTGATGTTCAGTATTATATACAATGTTATATATAGGTACTTAATATAGAGTCAACAATTTTTAAAGGTTATACTTCATTTACAGTTACTATAAAATATTGGTTATAACCCCTGTGTTACACAGTATATCCTTGTAGCTTATTTTATGCATAATAGTTTGTACCTCTTAATCTCCTACCCCTTTATTGCTCCTCCTCGCCTTCACTCTCCCCACCGGTAATCACTAGTCTTTTCTCTGTATCTGTGAATCTGCCTTTTTTGTTTTTGTTGTTATATTCACTTCCTAGTTTGTTGTATTTTTTAGATTCCACATGTAAGTGATATCATACAGTATCCGCCATTCTCTGCCCGACTTTTATTTCACTTAATACCCTCCAAATCCATCTGTGTTGTTGCAAATAGCAAAATTTCATTATTTATGGCTAATATTCCATTGTATAAATACACCCCATCTTCTTGATCCATTTATTTATTTAAAAAAAACTCCACAGGTGATTGTTACATGTAGTCAAAGTTGAGAATTTCTACCCTGAATATATTATAATTGTTGGGCAAAGAAGGAAATTGAGTATTTGGGAAATAACTAGAGATTCTTGGCTTTCTTAGTTTAGGGACTTAATAATTAGAGACCTGTCCTCTCCTGGGCTCCCAACATTTGTGGAAATATAATCAGAGCCTGAGTGAATTGTAGAGAATCTAGTGCTTTTCTTGTCCCGACTGCCTCCTTTTTGATGAAATATTAGAAGTCACAGGGTCAGAATGTGTCCATCAAGATACACAATTGGAAAAGGCACCTTGTGGCATGGTAAGCTTGGATTATTGTTTAATACTTTTCATGAATAATAAAGTCTTTGAATGTATAATGCTTTTGATTTACAGATTTAAACAGTCAACTGAACTTTGAACTTCAAATTAATAAGTAGTATATTTGACCAGAAAATACTTTGAGTATTTAGTTTTGTACTAAGATGAACAAAACAGCAATTGATAAAAGTTGAGTTTCTTAAAAAAAAAAACAAAAACCCACTTCAAATCTCTCTCTTTCTCTCTTTAGTTCTTTTTGGAAGTGGATATCTGCTCAGACAATAAGAATTATAAGAGGTCAGTTACAAATAATGCTCTTTCATGTGTACAGTGTGATAAAAGTTTTATGTTCATGTGCTGAAATATGGAATTGTAGATTTCTCTGTTAAAAGTTGCCTTCCACAAAAGAATATAAGCATATTGAGAGGGGGTAGCCTGAAGGGGATGAGACTGACAGTGGGAGGAGTCCACCACCTTTTCTCCTCAATCCCGGCTGGAATCAGTGGAAATGGGACGGGTGGTGCAGTAGCTTCTAGGGTGTCTGGCAGCTACTTGGTGATTTTCCATACACGACTTCTCTTTTCGGTGGTTTGTAGGCTTGTCGGGAATACCACTCAAGTAGAGTTGCCGGTGGGTGGACAGGCTTTTAAGCTGTTGACTCTTAGCTGCTTTCAGTCTCTGGAACCTATAGGGAAAGCTGTCTTCACGTTCATAGCTTGGAAAGAAAAATTTGAAGTTGGCCATATGGAGCCTTTCATTTATTTAGTCCTTTCTTTTTCTTCTCCCTTGGAATCAGAGAATTGGTCCTTTCTCAATAGGATGGTGTGTGTGTGTGTTCAGTTATCTAATTTTGCTTAGACTATAAACTAGAATCTGTCCCTGAGTGCCTTACTTATTGTGAAGAAGGCAACTGTGTTAGTTGAGATGGAATTTGGAAAAATTTTTTTTTTATCTAGCATTTTTAAGCATGATTAGTCACTGCTCTAAAAATATGAAAGCAGCAGCCTTTTTGCTGCTGTACCTGTTGGTGTTCTTCAGAGTGGTAAATCTGTTACAGTTTTTCCCTCCCTCCCTCTCTCCTTCTCTCCCTTTTCCTCTTAAATCTTTTTTTTTTCTCTTTTTAATGACTTGGTTTTTTGAAAACCAAGCATTCTGGAAATGAGCCTCTTTATAAAATTTGGAGATATTAATAAATTTTTTTTAAAAGAAACCTAATATTCTAAAGGAGAAATGTATAGGGAATTTATTTATTTTATTTTTGGCCATATTGCACAGCATGAGGGATCTTGGTTCCCAGACCAGGGATCGAACCTGGGCGTCTTGCAGTGGAAGCATGGAGTCTTTTAACTAATGGACTGCCAGGGAAGTCCCCTGTACAGTGAATTTAGACACCAAGTTTTTTCTGTCACATGATGCTTTTATATTCATATTTGATTCTGGTTTTTAAAATGAAAAATTAAGTAATCCCTAGCTCACTTTTAGGAAATGTCTGTAGGTAATTTTTAGCATTCTTGCCAAATTTTTATTATTGTTCCATTCTTCTCGCACAGTGGTTTTCAAATTTCAGGGCTTGTTAAAAAATGGATCACTGTGCCCCGACATGTAGGTTTTGGTGCGGCTAGCTAGTCTGCGGCCGAGCCCTGGTGATGTGGCTGCTGTGGCTGCTGTCGTGGTCTAGCAGCCGCACTTGGAGAACCACTGCTCTGGCGTTTGCAGGTTCTGTTTTGTCTTTGTAAATGGATAAGCTCTGATTCATGACTTACACAAAGCTAATGGTGCATGTGTGGTTTTAGCATAGTTAATGATGATTCTCAAATATTTTAAGATCTTGATGTTTCATTATCTAATGTCAAAGAACACTACTGTTAACTTTTATACATCAAAGTGGTTTATAGCATATGAAGTTATTATTAATTGTAACCTTAGAGCATCTCAGTATCAGAACTGGGAATCATTCCTCTCAATTAGAATTGTTGGTCAGGCAATAAGCCGTTCAATACCAATTTGATGTGTAGTTTTGACTTTTTTAAATAGGATTTCTGAAATGACAGAATAAATATTATTTCATTTACTTTTGGCTTTTATTATTGTTATCATCTTTGAGCTATGTTTTGATCTATGTTAATTAGTTTGTTAGCAGTTGGTAACATCTACTCCTGACTAGTAAGGCCATGTATCTAGAAAGCTTATACTTAATTGAGACAACACTTCTGTAATTTTAGTTATAGATTTTAAATTTGATAGTAGATTCACTTTTTCCCCATCAGTGTCAGCAGTCAGCACATTAGAGACCAAAACAGAGATTTTGGGGTGAATATTTAACAGATGTAATTTTAAGAAAAAACTCATGGGAACAAGTAAAGATATTTTTAAATTAAGAAAAACTCATTTGGAGTTTGCTTTAAAGCAAAATGTATAAGTGTGTGTGTGTGTGTAGTATATACACACATTTTGTTTTTTTATATATGTATGTGCATTTATAAATATATTTCACTTATGTATAATAAATATATACAGTTACGTAAAATTCATAGCCTCTCACAGTGTAGTATTTGGAACCAGGTTATAGTGGTATGCTTTGTTTCAACACCAAGCTTCAAATGACCATTGCTATCCCCAAACCCTTACCCTGCACTCTCTCCAGTAAGTGTCAGTGTTAGTCGCTCAGTCGTATCTGACTCTTTGCGACCTCATAGACTATAACCCACCAGGCTTCTCTGTCCTTTGATTTCTCCGTAAGAATACTGGAGTGGGTAGACATTCAGTTCTCCAGGGGATCATCCCAACCTAGGGATCAAACCCGGGACTCCTGCATTGCAGGTGGATTCTTTACCCTTTGAGTCACCAGGGAAGCCCCTGTACTAACAGCTGAAATCAGAATATCACAGTGGGCAGCTTTTACCTACTTGCAAAGATTTCTCCATTGGTTATTATTATTTCCTGGACATTGCCAAATTTATAGACATTGGAAATGGCTTATAGTTTTTAGAGAGAATAATTCTTTGAGGCAAAGGGAACTAATTTTAATTTTTTTAGGTGTAGTTCCCATGATCTGAATTTTCTTTTAGAAAGCAAAATTCTTGGGACTTCCCTGGTGGTCCATGGTTAGGACTCTGTGCTGTCAACGCAGGAGGCTTCATCCCTGGCCCAGGGAACTAGGATCCCACATGCTGTGCAGTGTGGGCCAAAATTTAAAAAAAACAAAAAGAAGAAAAAAATGAGAGCAAAGTCCTTGAAAAAGAATAGCAAAGAACACTAGCTCTCAGACTCTGCCTTGCTTCCACTTGCCAGCTGTGGTGTATTAGGTCTAACTTGTGGCTTTCCCCAGATATAGGTTATTATCCATAACCTGCTTTTCTCACTTATGTCTTCTCCATAGCTCTGAGAGCTCATTTTGAAGGAACAATGGATGAACCCTCTTCCTTGGCCAAACCTCTGGAGCTGAACCAGCACTCCCGATTCATAATTGGCTCCGTGTCTGAAGATAACTCAGAGGATGAGATCAGCAACCTGGTGAAGCTGGACCTGTTGGAGGAGAAGGAGGGCTCTCTGTCACCAGCCTCGGTCAGCTCAGACACGCTCTCTGACTTGGGGATCTCGAGCCTCCAGGATGGTTTGGCTTTACACATGAGGTAAGTCAGAGAAGCTGAATGGTTTTCTTACTGAACCTGTCCTATTGGTTTCACTGATCTTGTTCTAGAAAGAGCAAGGATATTTTGAGTCAAGATTATTTCACCTTCTTCTACATTACTGCACTTAAAGTTTCAATGAGTAAGTTGGAGATGATATATTTTGCCTGGGGTGCAGGTTTTTGAAAGCATCTTTTCCTAAATGTTTCCTCTCACTGTTCTCTTGTTCTTCTTACGAGGGGTCTTTTAGCGAGACTCAGCAAGTGAGGCTGAGGAATTTCAGTCTCTATTACTTTGACTAACATTGTTGTAACTGGCCAATGATTGCTAGGACTTTCGCAGGGATGGGCAAACTGGTAGTAATCTTTCTCTAAACTGCTTTATCATGTCAGGAAGTTATATGCTTTTTTTTTTTTAATTTATGTGGCTCTAGAGCACAAGCGCAGTAGTTGTGGTGCACAGGCTTACTTGTCCTTTGGCATGTGGGGGTCTTTGTTCCCTGACCAGGGGTCGAACCTGGGTCTTCTGCATTGCAAGGTAGATTCTTAACCACTGGACCACCAGCGAAGTCCCAAGACCAGTCTTTGTTGAGGAACAATGGGTTGTTGTAGAGCTCTCCTTTTCCTCTAGAAACACAGTTGTGTGTGTGTAATTGAGAATGTCTATAAATAGTACTGCTTTATTATTCTTATTTATTGATATTTGCTTGTACAACCAACATGTGAACTTGTGCTCGTTTGCTTTGCATTTCTTGGATTACAGAGTCTGAATTAGTGATTCTTGGTTTTCACTGTACAGAAGAATCAGTTGGGGAATCTTGAGAAATGAGCCCCATCCCCAGAGACTCTGATTCACTTGATACTGGCTTAGCTTAGAGTTGGAGCATTTTTTTTAAGTTTTTGAGTGATTATAACATGCATCCAGGGTTGAGATTATTGGTAAACTTAGACAAACATAAATTAGGGTGACTGTTGCTGCTGTTATTGTCTTGGTGCTTCTATTATTAATGGTTTGTAGAAGAATTCAGCTCCTTTTTATACAGTTAAGAATCAGAATCTGTAGTAAAATCATATGCTGGATCTGGCTGAATGTGACTGTCCTGTCTTATGGTTATCCCTGGGGATTTGGTGTCCTTGCTTCTGAAAGAGGAAGTAGTGAGTACCAGTGGTCATGCATGTTTGGCTACATGGAGGTCCAAAGAAAAGAGTTAAGAAAGCTAATTATGGGAGAAGGCAATGGCATCCCACTCCAGTATTCTTGCCTGGAAAATCCCATGGATGGAGGAGCCTGGTAGGCTGCAGTCCATGGGATTGCTACAAGTCGGACACGACTAAGCGACTTCACTTTCACGCATTGGAGGAGGAAATGGCAACCTACTCCGGTATTCTTGCCTGGAGAATCCCAGGGGTTGGGGAACCTGGTGGGCTGCCGTCTATGGGGTTGCACCGAGTAGGACACAACCAAATCGACTTAGCAGCAGCAGCAGCAGAGTACATTATGAAAAATGCTGGGCTGGATGAAGCACAAGCTGGAATCAAGATTGCTGGGAGAAATATCAATAACCTCAGATATGTAGACAACACCACCCTTATGGCAGAAAGTGAAGAACTGAAGAGCCTCTTAATGAAAGTGAAAGAGGAGAGTGAAAAAGTTGGTTTAGAACTCAAAATTCAGAAAACAAAGATTATGGCATCCAGTCCCATCATTTCATGGCAAATAGATGGAGAAACAGTAGAAACAGTGAGAGACTTTATTTTGGGGGCCTCCAAAATCACTTCAGATGATGACTGCAGCCATGAAATTAAAAGACGATTACTCTTTGGAAGAAAAGTTATGACCAACCTAGACAGCATATTCAAAAGCAGAGATATTACTTTGCCAACAAAGGTCCATATAGTCAAGGCTGTGGTTTTTCCAGTGGTCATGTATGAATGTGAGAGTTGGAGTATAAAGAAAGCTGATCGCCGAAGAATGGATGCTTTTGAACTGTGGTGTTGGTGAAGAATCTTGAGAGTCGCTTGGACTGCAAAATGATGCAGCCAGTCTATCCTAGAGGAGATCAGTCCTGGGTGTTCATTGGAAGGTCTGATGTTGAAGCTGAAACTCCAATACTTTGGCCACCTGATGCAAAGAACTGACTCATTTGAAAAGACCCTGATGCTGGGAAAGATTTAAGATGAAAGGAGAAGGGGACGACAGAGGATGAGATGGTTGGATGGTATCACCGACTCAGTGGAGATGAATTTGAGTAAACTCTGGAAGTTGGTGATGGACAGGGAGGCCTGGTGTGCTGCAGTCCATGGACTTACTAAGAGTCAGACATGACTGAGCCACTGAACTGAACTGAATTCCAGTTTAAAATTTTATTCCTCTTTCCTGGGTTAATTAACAGTGAATAAAGCCATGTTTCTTGAATTGGTTTAGTCTAGAATGTCTTGTACTTTTGCCGCATTGCTCGGATTATCTTTGATTCTGGGCCACATTATCTATTCTGTTGTCCCATTCTGGGGAATGCCAGAGGACTACAACTGGTATTAGGTACTCATTGCTGAGATTCTTCTGACTCTTTGATTGTTTAGGGTTCAGTAATTAGCATATGGCAGTATTCTACCTCTGATACATTTCTACTGCCCTGGATCTCTTTAATTCAGTTCTGAATTTCTGGAGTAGTTAGTCTTGATATAAATCTCTTCAAATACATTCAAATGACTGTAAAGCTTCTCTGCTGTTTGGAGATTAGCATATAACATTCCCATGGGATCAAAGGCAGAAAAAGGCAACCCTCTTACTGAGTATTCCATGTACGACCCTTCTTTGTCTTTTAAAAACCCTCTTGTGTCTGCTTACTTCCATAAGTACTGGAAGCTGGAGCCTATTATACAGAGTGAAGTAAGCCAGAAGGAAAAACAAAAATACAGTATACTAATGCATATATATGGAATTTAGAAAGATGGTAACGAGAACCCTGTATGTGAGACAGCAAAAGAAACGCAGATGTATAGAACAGTCTTTGGACTCTATGGGAGAGGGCAAGGGTGGGATGATATGGGAGAACGGCATTGAAACATGTTAATTATCATATGTGAAATCAATCGCCAGCCCAGGTTTGATGCTCGGGGCTGGTGCACCGGGATGACCCAGAGAGAGGGAATCGGGAGGGAGGCGGGAGGGGGGTTCTGGAAGGGGAACATATGTATACCCATGGCAGATTCATGTCAATGTATGGCAAAACCAACATGATAATGTAAGTAAAATAAATAAATAAAATAAAATAAAATATTTTAAAAAAGAAAGCTAATTATGTTTTACTTCACAGATTCCCAAAACTGCAGTGAACCAGAGAGAGAATTTAGACTACTGCCTTTTGTTTAAACAGATGATAAAACTGAGGGCTGAAGAGGGAAAAGAACTTGCCTAAAGATAAATAGCTAGAAACTGGAATTCAAAGTTAGATGCCCTGATTCCATATCAGTAATTTGTCTTCTCTGCTTTCCTGACCATGCAAGTGTTCTAATTATATAGTTCCCACAAAGCTGGTTTTTAGGAGCTCGTGAGTAAAGTATTATATTTAATCTCTGGGCTAAAAAAAGAGGAATGGAAGTCAGTATTTAGTGGCAGGGAAAAGAGGTCAGGTCTTTATGTAAACATTTTCTCTTACTTAATCTTCACTTAATGATTGGCTGAAGGCTAATACTGGTGGATGGTATCTTCCTCCCCGAGGTCATTTGTAGACGTGTAGGGGTTGTGACTCGAGGGGTCACTTGTATTTGGAAGACAGAACCAAAGATTCTAAACCTTCTGCAGTGTACTGGATAATCACACACAACCCACTGAGGATGATTCTCATAATGTCATATTGCTCCTGTTGAGAAACATCGGGAGAAATCTAGATCTTTAAAGACCCACAGCATCTTGAGAAATTTGTCTAGTTTGAGGCCAAATGAAGCAGAATATCCATTTATTGGGTTAGGAAATTCTGAGTTTGGTAATGGTGAGATAAATACCGTTGTAAGATATTAGCTGGTGATATTACAAGGCAGTTTCTGGTTGCCAAATCATTCCCAAAGTTGATGATTCTTATTGCAAAGTCTGTGTAGTCAATGATATGACTGCCTCAGAATTCCTTTGCGTGCCCTGCCTTTGCAAAATTCATGCCTGTAGCTCGTGGAGGAGCCATGAAGTGTGATCAGCAGCCTGGGAAGGAGACAGTGCCAGTCCCTACTTGCTTCTGAGATAGCCAATGTTCCAAATAGAGCAGAGGTTCTCCGTTGATTCATTTAAGTCACTTGGGGATAACTTTAAGTTGATCCAGATTCACTTTACATACTAGAAAGACTCTGTTCTGACATCTGCCACCAATTAAGTAAGTGATCACAGATAGTTCGTGTTACCTCTTTGGACTCATATGCCTAAGCTGTGAAAATGATGACATTGATTCAGATACTCCTTTTCACCCTTTGAACCCAAAGTTAAATAGAGACTGGCTGAGTTTAGTATTGCCCCCAGAATGAATAGCCTAATCCTTCATAGGTGTTAAAGAGGCAGGTACATTCTCAGAAGACTAACTGGAGGTCATCTAAAGCCCAGTGAAATAACTGCCATAGTACAGAATGAGAGTGGGCCCCTTTTTCAAGTTAGGGCTTGATTTTAGGTGCTCAATGAGAAGGCTAGTGGGCCTGATGAATGGGTAGGCAGGAAAAGGAAATAGACTTTCCCAGAGTTGGAGATGATTTGCATCACATATTCTCTAGTGAAAGATTGGATAAATCACTCTCTAAGGTTATGACCCAGACACTTGAAAATAATACCCTTAGAAAGTAATTATAGCTTGGTGGGTCTACATAGACCTCATGGTAGATAACTGTACTTTGGTTTTTTCTTGCTGGAGAAGATCAGCTAGGGTGTGTGACCTGTATATCAGCTAGGTCGCTCTATTGCTGAACCTCACTAGTAATATTTAATTGGACATTTGAGAAGAAAGACCATTGAAGACTGAGTGGAGGCATCTCAACTTTGATACCTAACATATGGTTTGGTGGCATTTAACAGAGGCTTCTGGTTGCATGGAGTTTGACATTTTCTCTGCTCCTTGTGAAATGCTACTTGAGGTCAGACCGTTCTGCCTACTTACAATGCTGTGCAAATCCGGATTACTCCACCTATCACCCTATCAACCAAACAAAGGTTGCAGTCAGTTTTGTCAACTAGTATACTGGTTGAAGTCCAGTTGAAGATAAGCCCCACAGTTGCATCTTTTACCTCTCAAGGTACTGTGATTCCTTTCCTTCTTTTTTTCTAAAACATATTTATTTATTATTTATTTGTGCCAGATCTTGTTTGCAGCATGTGGGATCTTTTTCAGTTGTAGTTCATGGGATCTCTAGTTGTCGCATGTGGAATTTAGTTCCCTGACCCAAGGATAGAACTAGGGCCCCCAACATTGGGGGTGCAGAGTCTTAGCCACCGGGCCACCAAGGAGGTGCCAGTACTGCGACTTCTTTAAACCTTTTTTATCCTGTAATTCATGTATTTGAAACACCATCTTAATTGTCTCTTAAACTTCTTAAAATGTTTATTCCAAATATCAAATGGCCAACATTTTATCTATATGAATCAAACCTAATATGTCCTGTTGCTGGGGTTTTAAGATAGTAGTTGGTGCTATGGAAGAAGGGGAGAGTCATTAAATTAACTCAAGGAGGGCACCTTGAAGGTGAGTTATGTTCTTTATCACCTTTGTGGTCTAAAAAGAAGAGAACTTTACCAGTATCTTAGAAAATTTAGAATTTACATATGAGATTGCCTATAAAATGTTTGACTCTTCAGAAGCATTAAACTAGAGAGTTTTGAGGCTTTTTTTTTTTAATTATTTATTTTTGGCTACAAATAGGGTCTTAGTTGTGGCACGCAGGCTTAGTTGGCCAGTGGCATGTGGGATCTTAGTTCCCCTACCAAGGTTTGAACCTATGTCATCACGTGTTTGACTATTACAGGTCAAACTCTCTGACATACTTTACGTGGAGTGTCACACTTAATCTCCATGAGGCAAATAATGTTTGTTACTTTTATCACCCACCATTTAGGGTGGGGAATTGAGACACGGGTTAGGTAACATACCCGAGGTCACACAGCGCATTGTGTATGGATTTCATTCAGAGCTCATACCGTCAGCCACTAGACCTAACTCAAACCTTGGGTGTAATAGATGTGTTGGTGTTCTCTTTGAGCAGTTTTCCTCTGATTAAATGTCAGCCTTATTTAAAAGAGACAGAAGTTGGAAATATGTATATATACATATACACACACATGTATATATACACACACACATATATATGTATCTGATATTTATGTATTTTTGGCTACACTGGATCTTTGTTTCTGCGCACAGGCCTTCTCTAGTTGGGGCGAGCAGGGGCTCCCCTCTGTGGGGCTGCACCGGCTTCTCATTCGAGTGACCACTTCTGTTGCGGGGCATGTGCTCTCGAGCACTGGCTCAGCAGTTGTAGTGCTCGGCTTGGCTGCTCCATGACACGTGGGATCTTAGCTCCCAGGCCAGGGATTGAACACCTGTCCCCTGCCTTGCAAGGCAGATTCTTAACCCCTGGACAGCCAGGGAAGTCCTAGAAGAAAATGTTTCTAAAGACTGCTTTATCAAAGAAGCAATAAGAAAAATTAAAAACAAAATACAAGGAAGCAAAAAATAAAGCCTTGTTTACCCATCAGATGACTCCTGCGCACACCCTGTCATGTAGTCTTCTGGATCCTTATCTGTGCACATGGGCATGTTGCATTTCTCACTCCTGAAAAGAGATCGTCTGATACACACTGTTTTACAGTCTCTGTCTTTGTCAGAAGTTTCCACTTTTGTATTTCAGTAAATTTTCATCTCATCTAATATGTATGTTATAATCAAGTTTCTTCACTAGACTTCAAAATCCTGGTTCATCCAAACTGGTACCCAGTCTAGGACCGTGCATGTGTGTGTGTCTGTGTGCATGCACTAAGTCACTTCAGTTGTGTCACTTTTTTGTGACCCTGTGGGCTGTAGCCTGCCAGGCTCCTCTGTCCATGGATTCTTCAGGCAAGAATATTGGAGTGCATTGTCATGCCCTCCTCCAGGAGGGGATCTTCTTGACCCAGGGATTGAACCAGTGTCTCTGCATTGATAGGCGCGTTCTTGACCACTAGCGCCACCTGGGAAGCCCCTACGACCATACATTGTATATTGTATTCCTTAAATTTCTTAGTCTTATCTTGTTACCGTCCCCGCTTTTTGGTGACAGCGATTAGTGACTTGTTGAAAAAGAAGGTAGCAGATTATCAGAATACATTATGACATTAGGCTCTCTTAGGTGCTTCAGTAGGCTTTCTTTTCCCACATGCCCCTTAATTTGTGGTCTTCTGCAAAGCTTTCTGGTTTCAGCCCTGTTTTTTTTTTTTAACTTTTTATTTTATGTTGAAGTATAGCCGTTTAACAATGTTGTGATAGTTTCAGGTGAACAACAAAGGGACTCAGCCATACATATACATGAACCATTCCTCTGCCAAACTCCCCTTCCTTCAGGCTTCCATGTAACATTGAGCAGAGTCCCCTGTGCCCTACCAACAGTAAGTCCTTGTTGGTTATCCATTTTAAATATCGCAATGTGTACATGTTGGTCCCAAACTCCCTAAACAGCCCTGCCCCCCATTTCCCCCCCATGCCTGCCCCTTGTTATCCTTATTCCACATCCTCTCCCTAGGTCTGTCTTAATTAATGGCATATCCATTTCTCTGGTCTTCCAAGCTATACCTCACTCCTAATTACATATTCTTTTTTCATACTATTCCCTAATAAATCTTTTTTAAAAAAATATTTATTGTTTGATTGAAGGATAATTGCTTTACAGAATTTTGTTGTTTTCCATCAAACAGCCCTTAATAATTCTTGAATCCATCCCCTTCTTTCCATTGTTACTGCCATTGCTCTTGTTCTTATTTCTTATGGTAGTAGTATTTTAGCTTTTCTTCAGTCTCTTTCCCCCTTCAGTAGAAGTGCCACACGGTCATTGTGATCTTGCTAATGCAAACTGATCATCTCTCAGCACTGTTCACTGGGTCCCTGTTATATTACTAGCTTATAGCCACACATTGTGCTGGGATCCTAATGTTGTTTGTAATACGACAGCTATAATCATTATTATGGTGGGCTTAATGATATCTGTTCTGTCTCAGAGATGTTTGAACTAGGTTTTGAAGGATGAACATAAAACAGACAAGCTAACAGGTAGGTTTGTGTGTAGTAGGAAGTGTGGAGAAGGTGGGGTTGACAACGTGTGTAAAGGTACCAGGTTGTGAAAACATCTAGCATGTTCAGGCAGTTATAAGACATTGAGTAGTACTGGAATATAAGGGGGACAGGGTGGTTAGCGCAGTGGAAGAAGAGGTTGGTAAGATAGAGGTCAGATCATTAAGGATCGTGTATGTCACACTAAGACATATGTAAAATGGAACACAGTATTGAGGTTTGGCTATGTAATAGAATCACCTGCATAGCTTTAAAGAAATAGGGATTCCTGAGCCCTGTCCCAGACTAATTAAATTACAGTCTCTGGTCTTCTGCTACTCTCCAGGTGCGTCTGATCTGAAACCTGAGCTGAGAACTACTTTCTCAGAGTTTAGAGCAATGCCAGGGGTATAGTATATGCTTAATAAATGTTTATTGCATTGAAATTAAAGTTGTGCAAGTAGATCATTATGAGGAAGAGGAGATAGATAGAAGGGAAATGTATCTTAAGGAACTGTCTACCTTTTGATGGGAGGAAGAGGGAAAAGGAGACAAGGAAATGATTAGTGAGGAAGAAGGAGAACCACGGGAAAGATAATTTAAAGGTAGAAGACGTTGCATGAAGTGGTGAATGGTGATGGAAGCTGGAGAGAAAGCACCAGGGAGTGAGTTGGAGAGCTTGAGATGAACAGCATTAGTAGATGGGAAGGGATTAAATAGTGAACAACTGGTGAAAGAGCAGGAATTTCAACAGGTCAGCTCTTATGAAGTTGATGGCAAGGAAGGAAAGACAGCGGTTACTCGAGGGCATCGAGGGCTCTGCTCGCTTGCCTGCTCTCCCACTGTGTCCTCCCACTTACCTTCCCACTACTCTCCCCTCTCCTTCTCTTTCTTTCTCCTGCCCCAACTCTCTCTCAGGTTTTCTTGTTGGAATGCTCTTCCCCTGACTGGAAATTCCTTTCATACTTTGGAGACTAAGTTTCAAGGTTCTTCTCAAATGCTGCCTGGGCTGTGAAATTCTTCTTGTTCCTTCTCCTATTTTGATATTTTCTTCTAGTAATTTGGCCTTCCAGTTTCTATACACGTCAGTTAAGTTGAGTTTTTCGATTGTTTTATTCTGTATTCTTGATTTTTTTTGCCTAATTGTTCTCCGTTGCTGAACCAGCATCCTATAAATCAGTAAGAAAACGATGTTTCAATGTCTTTTGAAGACATTTCAACCCAATAGAAATATAGGGAATAGACTTGAACTTCAGAAAAGAAGATATCTGGCCAGCAGATAAGCTTATGAAAAAGTGTTTAATATTATTGGTCATCTGGGGTTTGCAAATTAGAAATCACAGTGAATTAATTGCCATCCCAAAAGGCCAAAATTAAAAGACCGACAATGTCAAGTGTTAGCAAGGGTGTGAAATACATGTATGTATGTGAAAGTCTCATACATAGCTGATGGAAATAAAAGTTGGCATAACCACTTTTGGTAGTACCTTTTACAGTAAACATACGTATACTCTATCAATAAGCAAAGCCATCGCTGGCTGTTTGTTCAAAAGAAATGAGTGCATTTGTCCACCAGAAACCAAGTACAGGTACAATCAAAATTTGTAAATAACACAAATGTCCATCAAGTGAATAAATAAATAAATCATGGAGTAGTCATACAATGTACTGCTACACACAGTGAAACTGCTATGCCACATCGTGGATGAATTTCATGAACATAATATTGATCAAATATATACAGTAGGACAGTATACATATGAAGTTCAGAAGTAGGCAAAATTGATTGATGGGGATAGAGTTCAGAAGAATGTTTACATTGGGGAAGATGTTGACTGGGAAGAAAGCACACTGGATCCTTCTGAGACTCTGGAAATGATCTATTTCCTAACGGATTGGTTGGTTATGTGTGTATATGTATGTAAAATTAATTGAATGTATAATTAAGACTTTTGTACTTTATTGTATGATGTTACATTTCAAAAGTAAATAAAGCGGGCAGGACTTCTAGCTGTAACGGAGTGAGGAGATGAACAACTCCTTAACACCAAAAAGCAGCTAGAAAGCTCAACAAAACCATTTCAGCCTTCTCAACCGTAAGGCATACAACAGTCTGAGGAAAGTTTATGTTTGAAAAGCTGCCGAAATTCCATAAGAACAGTAGGCGTCTGTGGTGGTCTTGCAGGAGTGTTCCTATTCCCTGCCCTCAGCTAGGTGGGCATGGAGGTTTTGCTGCTGTGGGTGTGCCCTGTAGATGGGTGGTGGTGTTGCTGCCGCTGAAGGGAGCATATTCCTTTCGATAGTAGATGATACCCTGCTGCCCCGTGAAGATCCCTGCAGCAGATGGGGACGCGCCGCCAGCTTTCCTCGCTTGAGGTGTGTTTGTGGTCGGGGTAAGCACTTTGCTGGTTGAGGCTGCGTGCCTGCGCAGAGTAGACGTGATAAGGCCAGCAGAAAGCGGAAGCCAGGACGTAACTTGACAATGTCCTGAACTTTGAATGTGCTCCTCTACTGCACACACAGACACATGGACAGAATGCAGAAGCCTTACTGGCTTCAGATGTTCTCGTATAACCACTGCCTAGACACCGACTGATCAAATTTTACAAGTAGAGAAGTAACTCCTTAGAAAGGAGGTTCAAACATAAAAACACGTGCAATAAGAAGAAAATGGACTGAGACATTAATGACTAAACTTTTGAGGGAGACAGATTTCACAGATTTAGCCCAGGCAAATTATTAAACCAAGAAAAAAAAAACCAATAAGCAAACATTGGTAACAGCAACAGTCCTCATGGGTGAAAGAAATCAGAATCCAGAGTTACTACAAGTTATTTAGTATGTTAAAAATCATGAGACATGAAATGGGAAAGTGTAGGCCATATTTAGAAAAAAAAGTCAACACAAACTGTCTCTGAGCATTTAGATGCTGGATTAGCAGACAAAGTCTTCAAAGCAACTATCGTAAATGTATTCAAAGAACTAAAGGAAAACATGTTTAAAGAATTTGTTAAACGTATGACAACAATGAACCAATAAATAATATTTTCAATAAAGAAAGAGAAATAAGCAAATGTCACCAGAGGATGTACAGATGGCAAATAAAGAGTGAAAAGATGTTTTAAATCAGTAGCTATTAGGGAAGTACAAATTAAGACAGTAAGATACTAGTATACAGCTGTCAGAGTGCCTAAAATAAAAATAAGTGACAACACCAAATGTTTGCAAGAATTTGGAATAATTGAATCTTCTGTGGGTAGTTGCTTGGAATATAAATGAATGTAAATTGTTTTCCAGCCAGTCTGGAAAATAATTTGGAAATTTCTTATAAAATGAAATATTTGCCATAGGATTCAATAATTTCACTCCTAGTTACTTTATATACCCATGAGAAATGAAAACATATGTTCCCTTAAGGACTTGTGTGTGAATGTCCACAGCAACATTATTTATAATAGCTACAGAGTGGAAACAACCCAATATCCATCAACTGATAAATGGATAAACAAAATGTGGTATGTCCACACAGTGGAAAATTATTTCTATAAAGAGAAATGAAGTATGGATACATGTTACAACATGAAAGCATTCTGCTAAGTGAAAGCCACACATGGTATCATCCCATTTATATATCCAGAATAGGCAAATCTATAAAGACAGAATGGAAGTTCAGTTCAGTAGCTCAGTCGTGTCTGACTCTTTGCTACCCCATGAATCGCAGCACACCAGGCCTCCCTGTCCATCCCCAACTCCCGGAGTCTACCCAAACCCATGTCCATCAAGTCGGAAGGTAGATTAGTCATTGCTTAGGACTGGGGAGTGGCTTGAGGGAAATACGGACTGAATGCTGCCTAGTACAGGGTTTCTTTTGCTGGTGATGAAAATGTTCTAAAATGGACTTTGATGATGGTTTGCAACTCTGTGACTATAATAAAGACCATTGAACTGTATACCTTAAATGGCTGAAATATATGGTTTGTGAATTCTATCTCAATAAAGTTAAGGATTTTTAAATGGGTGTAAGATCCATATACAAAAATTAGTTGCATTTCTATGTACTAACTAGCAATGAGCAAGCAAAAAGATAAACTAAAATAATTTTATTTAGAATGGCATCAAAAAGAATAAAATGCTTAGGAATCAGTTTAACAAAACAGCATAAGACTTATACATTAAAATTATGTTACATTGCTGAGAGAAATTAAAGTCTGCTGCTACTGCTGTTTAGTCACTCAGTCGTGTCCGATTCTTTCTCAACCCCATGGACTGTAACCCACCAGGCTCCTCTGTCCATGGGATTTCCCAAGCGAGAATACTGGAGTGAGTTGCCATTTCCTTCTCCAGGGTATCTTTCCAACCCAGGGAATGAACCTATTTCTCCTGCTTGGTAGGTGAATTCTTTACCCCTGAGCCACCTGGGAAGCCCAATTGAAGTCAGAATATACACATACCTTTTTTAAACTGTGCTCATTTTATTGTGCTACATAGATAATTGCATTTTACAATATGAAGGTTTGTGGCAACCCTGCATTGTCAGATGATGGTTAGCAATTTTTAGCAATAAATTGTTTTAAAATTAAAGTATGTACATTTTTTCTGTGGACATGATACTATTATTCCACACTTAATGACTACAGTATAGAGTAAACATAATTTTTCCATGCACTGGGAAACCAAAAAATTATAGTGACTCTCTTTATTGCAGTATTCACTTTATTGTGGTGGTCTGGAACCAAATTCGCAGTATCTCTGAGGTCTGCCTGTAAATGGAGAGGCAGTTCATGTTTGGAGATTAGAAAATTCAGTATTGTCAAAGTGATGATTTTCCCCTAAACTGATCTATAAACTCACAGTTTGGGCAAAATCCCAGCAGGCTCTTTTTTTTCTTTCTAGACTTTGACAAATTTGTCTTAAAATTTACATGGAAACCCAAAGGACCTGGAATAGACAAAACAGTTATGGAAAAAGAGAGCAAAAATTGGAAGACTTATACTACCTGATTCTAAAAACCTCCTGTAAAGCCGTAGTTATCAAGGCTTTGTGGCATTGCTACAGGGAGAGGCATATAGATCAGTGAAACAGAACTTAGAGTCCACAGCTAAACCTTTTATTTTATTTATTTATTTGGCTGCATTGGGTCTTAGTTGTCGCACCCGGGATCTTTGTTGCGTCATGCGGATCTTTTGTTAGGGCTTACGGACTCTCTCGTTGCAGCCTGTGGGCTCCGGAGCACGTGGGTTTCAGCGGTTGTGATGCTTGGACTCTAGTTGTGGCACAGGGGCTCTGGAGTGCGGCCTCAGTGGTTGCAGCGTGTGGGCTTAGTTGCTTTGTGGCATGTGGGACCTTAGTTCCCTAACTGGGGATCGTCCCCGAGTCCTCTGCCTTGCAAGGTGGATGCTTAACCACTAGACCACCAGGGATGTTCCACAGCTAAACCTTTTTATGTATATGGCCAGTTGATCTTCTTCTTCTTGTTTTTTCAATATTCCTTTATCTGGCTTTGCCATCTTAGTTGTGGTATGTGTGGTCTTCCATCTGCATTGTTGGGCTCTTTGGTTGCAGCATGCAAACTCGTAGCTGTGGCGTGTGAGATCTAGTACCCTGTGTGAGTGTGTATGTGTGTGTGTGTGTGTGTGTGTGTGTGTGTGTGTCCTCAATTGTGTCGGACTCTTTGCGACCTGGACTGTTGCCCACCAGGCTCCTCTGTCAATGGAATTTCCCAGGCAAGAGTACCTGAGAGGACTGCCGTTTCCTAGTTCCCTGACCAGGGATCAAACCCAGGCCCCTTCTGCGTTGGGAGTGTAGAGTCTCAGCCCCTGGAGTAGGAGGGAAGTCCCTTACAGCAGACTAATTTTCCAAAGAGGTACACCCCTGATCCAAGACTTCTCTGCTTTGGGAAAGCCCCAATGTAAAAACACTGTCTCCCAGCGCGTGCTGCAGCATAACTCAGACTGCCTTCAGCGGAGCCAGCTAGATGCATCACTGTCTGCCGGATAAGCTGCTGTGTCATCCTTGGTGCTTGGCATGTTTCAGTGCTGGGGTCATTGTGGGCTTCTAGGTGGATTTGGTGCCAGGTATGTGTCTACTCTGGACACTCTTTTCATGTTAGATTAAAAATGAGGGTGCCTTGAATTTGGAGGAACGAATGTGGCCTTTTATTTCTTGTGTTCTCACATTACAGGAAGATGGTGGGCAGCATCAGTAAAAGATGAAAAACACTAGCTTTGTTTTGGAGCTGGGTGTGCCGTGTTAGCGTTCGGTTGTTTTAGAAAGATCCTTTTGGTGAAGGGAAGCACAAGCTTGATTCCCAAGAGTACCTCTTTAGTATATTTTCTCATATAATCAAGAGCAAAATAGCCTGCTTTTTTCTATATGCCATGCTTTGCTTTTTGAATGTTAAACTTAACATAACAAAGGCAGAGAGCGATTCTCTTCTGGAAAGTGCCTGCATCTGGAGACACTTAGTTGTGTATAAAAATTAAGCTGCTTCTACATCTGTGGTCATTGTAATTGTTCTGAACCAAAGGCTTCAGTGCTCTGTTTTTTGAGACTTGTTATCCTGAAGAGAGATCAAGATAGGAGGATTCCTCTGCATCTGCTTCTTTAAAGGAAAAAGTAAACTCCTGACTTTATCAGATGTTAGCACAGTATAAAAGGAGTGATGCAGAGTCCAGAAACCAATCCAGGACCTCCTTTTTTTTTTTATTGTGACCAGTGGTCATATTGAGCGAGTGGCCTGATTGAGTCTTTTCACCTTGGGTCACCTGAATGTCCTAACATCAAGGTTTGTCTTAATAATTTATCTTCTATTTGATTTTTTATCTGTGTTTCAGGTCATTTGTGTACTTCTGTTTTGAAGGGTTTTCATGGAATGTTAATAGATTCTCAGCAAAGTTGCATCAGATAAGAGTTAACCATTTGTATTCAACATTTTGGTGAGGAGTTTTTCTGTGGTGCCTGAATCAGGTTAGATGCAACTCTGGTGAATTAATACTATTCCTGAGGACTTGGCTCAGGAAATCGTGATCTTTTCTGCCATGACAAAGGGGCAATATTTTCAGCATCTACTTAATTAAAAGCTAAAGCAGGATACCATTTCCCTTTCAGTCACCGTTTCTTTATTTAAGTGATTTGTCCCTCTGTGTCAAATGAGCATAACAATAGATGTGCCCCAGTGGCTTTTTAGGTGGGATTTTTCTTCCCTGCTTAAACGCTGGGTTAGACCTCTGTGTCTAAAATACTTGTCTGGGCCCCTTTACGTTTCTGTGATTTTTATCCACGTCTTCTCTTTATCCTGTTTGTACCAGCTCCAGTCTTATTCTCAAGTTTTAGTGAATAAAATCTTAGATTTTTGTTGTTTTTAAAAAAGGTGTGTGTGTGTGTGTGTGTGTGTGTGTGTGTGTGTGTACACCTTGACTCTGGCCTAAAAATTGGAGTTGTGACTCCCACTTTATCCCAGGTTCCTCAGTGGTGGCGTGTCTCGTCCTTCCGACTGGCTTGCTTTCCCACTTGACCTGCTCTCCCCGCATCTTGGAGTCTGAAAGTCAGTCTTACTTGTGATTGGGTCTCAGAAATCACCTGTCCTTTCCTCCTCCCTCTGGGTTTCCTGACCCCATTATTTTCTTGGCGTAGCTGTCCTCGTAAGCTTGGTCTTCTTTTTTTGCCCTGAGCTTTCCCTGTCACGTGCTCCTGGCACCCTGGAGAGGCTGCGGAACCTCTCTCTAGTGACCGTCAGAAGAAAGTGACCGTTGTTAAAGCACTTTTGCTGCAGCTAAGGCAGAAGCTGCTGAGATCTACTTAAGAATTATACCAGCTTTTATATTTCTCCCCCTCTCCTCTCTGTCCCCTTGGGAAATCAGCTGATTCTGTGTGGGAGCCCAGTGTAATGTGGGGGGGATACAAACAGGAGAGGAAGTATGGAGATGGGGGACAAAGTAGACAAAAAGACTGTGGTTTGAGCCTCTACTCTGACTGAAGCAGGGCCAAAGGAAGGCAGAAGGCACAGTATCTGTTGTCCTCCTGGGTTTTAAGCACCTGCAGCGGGAGGACGAACTCCGGCTTGTGTTTACAAGGCCGACAGCTGAAGAGAAAAACCTCTGTTCCTTTGCCATCTTGATATGGAGGGTTCTGCGGAGGAGAATAAGGAGATGAGATATTACATGCTTCAAAGGTAAGTGTTAGAGGGCCCTATCTAGGCAATATATGCCTTTAAAAAGCAGTAAAGGCGTTGACAGCTAAGAATTTATGGGCAGTCCGATTTGATGATTTTTTTGTGAGTCTGTAGGAAACTTTTTTCTTTTAAGGAAATGAATTAAAAATCTCATGTTTGCTCCTGAATTTCTGAACCTTTATTTTATACTCAGAATTTGAACCAAAGATATCTGAGACCACGTGTGACATTGTAGCTACGTTGAAAACAAGCACCCTTGCACAGACCTTGTTGTGAGCTGCTCTCTGGTTAAGGGATCTCAGTCTGTGCCAGGTGTGTTCACTGGGCTTGGCTGGACTTCCAAGGGTGAAATCTTTTCATCTGTTTTGAAGGAAAATAGCAATTCTGGATAGTAGTAGGCAGCATCCTGTCAAAGGTAGTTTTGCAGAAAACTTTTTTTAGACTATGTCTCTAGGGCCAGGAAAGGTGCCCTCTGCTGTTGTCCTGACATCGTGTGAGAGTGGGCAGCCAGCCTGGAGTTGTTGAGAGTGCCAAGGTGTCCTGCCTTGAATCTTTCTTCTTCCTGCTGTTAGAACTCAACCTGAAGAGGAAGTGAATCAGGCCTGCTTGGCCTTCTTCAGACTTCTCTCTCTCTCTCTGTTTTTAATTTCTTTCTTTGACTTCGCCGGGTCTTAGTGGCAGCATGCGGGATGTCCGTTTTGGAGCGTGGACTCTGGTTGTGGCATGCGGGTTCAGTAGTTGCAGCCACTTCAGCAGTTGCGACATGCAGACTCTAGTTGTGGCGTGGGAGCTCTGGAGGGCCCGGGCTTGGTATTGCGGCGCGCAGGCTTAGATGCTCCGCAGCATGTGGTCTCCTAGTTCCTCAGCCAGGGACCGACCTGCCTCCAGTGCATTGGAAGGCTCATTCTCAACCTCCGGACCACCACGGAAGTGCCTTCTTTCGGACCTCTTGCAAGTCTGTGCCTCTCCAGCAGAGGGTCGACATGAAAGACCTGAATGATTTGCTGGATGGCAGTCATTAACTGTCTCATGTATGTGTGTGTGTACTTGTTTGTTTTTGCATTCTGGAGTTTTTATTGTGAAAAAAATTACCTGAAAATTGAATAGACCTTGGCAAATATAGAAACCAATGAAAAACACCAATTTGGCAAAGGTTGTCTTTAAAATAATCATCCTTTTTTCCTTTTTCCTTGGTTTCTTCCACGGAAAGGATGAAGCAAGCATATCTTCCACTGAGAGTCAAATAAGTAAAAAGCAACTGGTATATTTTACATATACATATTATATATTGTTTTATATGAAATATATGGCTTTCTATCATGTTTTATATATTTTAATAGATATAATAAAATGACTTGTATTTGTCTAAATATAATATATAACATTGTTATGTACATATAAAAGAAACATATATACAAACAATATACATATATTTATTTATTTTTAATTAATTTATTTATTTTAATTGGAGGCTAATTACTTTACAGTATTGTAGTGGTTTTTGCCATACACTGACATGAATCAGCCATGGGTGTACATGTGTTCCCCATCCTGAACCCCACTTCCACCTCCCTCCCCATCCCATCCCTCAGGATCATCCCAGTGCACCGGCCATGAACACCCAGTCTCATGCATTGAACCTGGACTGGCAATCTGTTTCACATATGATAATATGATGTTTCAGTGCTATTCTCTCAAATTATCCCACCCTCACCTTCTCCCACAGAGTTCAAAAGACTATTCTTTACATCTGTGTCTCTTTTGCTGTCTCACATATAGGGTCATCGTTACCATCTTTCTAAATTCCATATATATGTGTTAGTATACTGTATTGGTGTTTTTCTTTCTGACTTACTTCACTCTGTATAATGGGCTCCAGTTTCATCCACCTCTTTAGAACTGATTCAAATGCATTCTTTTTAATGGCTGAGTGATATTCCACTGCGTATATGTACCACAGCTTTCTTATCCATTCATCTGCCGGTGGACATCTAGGTTGCTTCCATGTCCTGGCTATTGTAAACAGAACTGTGATGAACATTGGGGTACATGTGTCTCTTTCAATTCTGGTTTCCTTGGTCACATATATATTTATATATATTTATTACACGTGTCTGTACTCAGAGTTTTATTCTGTTTTTCTGTGGTTAAGTACATTAGGCCATCTGTCCATTTGTTTCAAGGGGATGTTCTTCCTGGAGCAATCTGTCCTCCAGTTTTAACAGTCATCTTAAGAGAATTCCCTTCTCTTTTCTTCTGTGCTATTTCTTGCATTCCTTGTCTCCCTTTTTCTTGGTTTACTTCATCTTTTTGGAAGACAACATTCTGTAAAACCTTCCTGAGAAAAGGTAGGTGAGAAGTAAAGATTTTGAGGTCTTCTGTATCTTTCTACTTTATCATCTTGTTTTTAGCATGGTGCCTAACTTCTGATTATGGCTATATGAAGGATCCCATCATTAAAAATAATGTACATTTCTGTTTGTTTCCCTTTTTTGATTATAAGTGACCCTCAGAACGTTCCTTTGCTCTCTAAACTATTAATCAGACCATATGATCAGTCCCTTCACCACCTCAATTTTATCATTAAACACTTTGCTTTCCTTATTGTTTTATTCTTAGACAGTTCGTTATTTATCCTAGGTTTATACCTTCTTCATCTCTTTATCCCTAAGAAACTGAAAGCTGATCTTTAGGGACTGTGTGTGTGTCTGTGTGTACGTATGTTTTGCAACTTGTTTCTTCTTGTGTATTTATTTAGGACTGAGCTGGGTCTTTGTTGCTGCGTGCAGATTTTCTCTAGTTGTGGCAAGCGGGGGCTGTTCTGGCTTCTCGTTGCAGTGGCTTCTCTTATTGCAGAGCATAGACTCTACAGTGTGTGGGCTCAGGAGTTGCCACTTGTTGGCTTAGTTGCCTTGCGGCATGTGGGGTCTTCGTTCCCCAACCAGGGGTCTAACCTGTGTCCCCTGCATTGGCAGGTGGATTCTTAACCCACTGGACCACTAGGGAAGTCCCAATACCATGCGTATTTTGTCAAAGGAAAGGTGAAGCTTAGCAAGGTTATTTGGTGAAGATCTGGAATTTAAACGCAGGCTTGTGCTGTTTCCACTGCTATATAATTTAAAGCACCATTAATTGTTAGAGGCACCATTATTGTATATACCATGAGAAAAAGAAATTCTGCCAGTTAAGTAAAGCACACCATCAGTTGTAAGATACATAGCAATTTTAGACATTTTAAAAAGCTAAAAAAAAATGTGTGTTATCTTAAGATCAATGAAAGAATTTGTTTTTTTATGCTGCCTCATAAATAAATTGTTTTTGGAGTTGTTGATTTTGAAACATCTATGGAATACCCAGCTAAAACATTTTAGGAATTGTAGCTCATAAGAAAGATGGAGGCTAGAGATAACAGAGGTGAAGGTCTTCTGTGTGTCAGAATCATAGTTCAGAAACAGGCTGGCTAACTGTTTATTTTTTCATTTTAACAGTCTCTCCGAGTCTATTAATATTGTTTATACCATCTTATTTTAGTCTATTCTTTGCCTATCTCTCTGTGATGTCTTCTGTTGGTAAACCTTAATATTGCCTTTTATTATTCAGGAGCATTTTCTTTACTGCCGCTACCCCCCACCCCCATTAAATTTCCACAAGCAATGATCATTTTCTTTTTCTCTCTTCTGTTTAAAAACTGTGTGGTCTGCCAGTATGTAGTTTCCACAAGGGTGCAATAGGAAGTACACTTTTAAGTCTGGGTAGTGAAAAGCAGGTCTCCAGGGGAGATAGATGATGTGAAGAAATCTTATCTACAGACTTTCTTGATTTCTCTATTTTTACAGATCCAGCATGTCTGGCTTGCACCTAGTCAAGCAAGGTCGAGATCGAAAGAAAATAGACTCACAGCGAGATTTCACCGTAGCCTCTCCAGCAGAATTTGTTACTCGTTTTGGTGGGAATAAAGTGATTGAGAAGGTAAGTTATAACCTGCTCAATTATTTTTTCAAACGCCCATGAGATTTAATGCCTCAACTTGTAGTTTAATGCCTCAATTTGCTTAAAACTGGCATGTGGGTTGAATTTCTGAGACTGTGCAGAATTATCCTTTCTGCCTCCCTAGCTTTATTAAATAATTAAATAATTTCATTATTTTCTGTAATATATATTTACCACGGATAATTTAATCATAACTAAGAAGGTGAAGCAGTGCCCATAAGTTTCTTTTAGAAAGATTTCGAGGTTTTCCTAAAGTTGGGCTACACTGATATAAGAGGGTATGAGAAATTGATTAGCTTGTGGAGTGGTGATGAAGAGGTCAGTGTCGTTGTATTGGGGTTTAGAGCTAAAGGAGTGGAGAGAGTTTCAGAACAGAAGGCTTAAATAAGTCTGATGCACTGTAACTAATGGATCCCACCAGAAATTTGAGATATTTAGAAGGTGTATACCACATGAAATACTTTAAGTGATTATAAGTATTTTGAAATGTGAGCAAATCTGAGTCACTTTTATCCAGATCATGTTAGAGCTGATAGATTGACTTGATTGCAATATCTTACAGTGATTAGAAGTTTAAAGGGGGGGACCTGTATCCCCACTCCTTAAAGTATTGCTTTAGCGGCGTACTCCGTTAGTCTTCCAATGAGGATAGGTTACGTGTCTCCTCACCTCTGTTATCCTGAGGGTCATGATTGCGTGCGAGGAGGTCAAAGGTTTGTTTAACAGAGAAGTCTCAGGATCACTGATCCTTTACTCTTTTTCTTGTGACCATTCTTTCCGGGGCAATTTCTCTGCAGTTCTAAGGGATTTGGAGTCAGCTTTCTGGAGAGAGGTGGTGGTCGGTGTAGGGGTTCTTATACATGTTCAGGGCAGTGTGCCTTGCTTCATTAAAACAGAGAATAGTGCACGATACTACACTGTTAAAAACTTCCCCCAGCCTTATTTGAAATCCATCTTCCCCGTAAAATTTGCTTCTTCTCTTCCCTAATAGTAGAAATAGTAGAATAATTCACAGACTCCCAAGATTTTTTTTTTTTAAGTAGCCTTCTTTATTTTTTCAAACTTTTTATTTTTTTGTTGGGGTGTAGCCAGTTAACCATGTTGTGACAGTTTCAGGAGAACAGGGAAAGGACTCAGCCACGCTTATATATGTATCCATTCTCCCTCAAGCTCTGCTTCCTTCCAGGCTGCCACATAATGTTGAGCAGAGGTCCCTGTGCTGTGCAGTAGGTCCTTGTTGATTATCCATTTAAAATATGGCAGTGTGTCCATGTCCATTCCAAATTCCCTAACTGTCCCTCCCCCCACCGGCAACCGTAAGTTTGTTCTCTAAATCTGTGAGTCTCTTTCAACTAATAAGATTTGAGTAACTGATTTTTCCCTTCAGGAAATGAACTAAGAAAGGAGTAACTTTTAGCTGGCACATATTTTGGACTTTCCAGGTGACTAGGTGGTAAAGAATCCACTGTAGTGCAGGAGACACAGGTTTGATCCCAGGACTGGGACGATCCCTTGGAATAGGAAATGGCAACCCACTCCAATATTTCTTGCCTGGAAAGTCCCATGGACAACGGAGCTTTGTAGGCTGCAGTCCATGGGGTCGTAAGAGTCGTACACAACTTAGCGACTAAACAACAGCAACAGCATTGAAGTATTTGCTTAGCTAACATCTTAAAATATCCCTTGACCATGCAGGAGTTGGTTCTTAATTGCCTAGATCAGGAATACAGATTCCTAGTTCAAACTCTGGCTTTTCAAGGAAAGATTTACAAAAATGTTTTCTTGTCTTTTCCTCCATCTTTGCCTGCCTTTTCTACTTTTCTTTGCAATCCCCATTCCTGAACTCTCCCAGGTTCTCATTGCCAACAATGGCATTGCAGCCGTGAAATGCATGCGGTCCATTCGCCGGTGGTCTTATGAGATGTTTCGGAATGAACGTGCAATCCGGTTTGTCGTCATGGTCACACCTGAAGACCTGAAAGCCAATGCAGGTAAGTTATTAAACATTAAGGAAGCATCATCCTCAAATGTAAAACGTTGAGTGGCACAACCTTTAAGGAAGAGGATGTTAACTTGGGGGATTCCCACACCTAAGGACTTGTCTTTTAAAATGTGTCAATAATAGGCAGAGACCAGGACTGTACTCTGTGTAGCCTCAACATAAACTCCTGATTCTAAGTAAAAATAGGTATTAATTTAGCCAAAGTGTTGATTTGGGTTTTCAGTGTTATTTGCTAAGTTACATCCTTATAGCATGTGTAAGTAGAAAGGCTTGGAAGGAAGTGCCATTTCCCTTATGAACTACATTGAATTTTAGATAATTTTAGTGTTACGATTCCTTTTCCCCCTCCTCCTGGAAGTAGAGACCTCTTAGGACCCAAGTAAGTTTTACTGTGTAGGCTCTTCTGCATATTCTCTCTGCTTAGATGACCCTCCATCTGAGAATGGTAGGTTATTGTAGACTGTTGGTATAGTTGAAAGATTGTAGCTAGTACTTCTGCTTCATACTTTAAAAAAAAAAATTTCATTTATTTATTTATTTATCTATTTTTGGCTGCACTGGGTCTTCATTGTTGCATGGCCTTTTCTTTAGTTGTGGCAAGCTGGGACTACTCTGTAGCTGTGGCGTGTGGGCTCTTTGCAATGGCTTCTCTTGTGGTAGAACACGGGCTCTAGGGTGTGTAGGCTCTGTAGTTGTGGTTCTCGGTCTCTTGAGTACACGAACTTAGTGGCATGTAGACTTAGTCCCTCCGTGTCATGTGGTATCTTCCTGAACCAGGGATCAAGCCTGTGTCTTTAAAGAGTTGTCTTTTAAAACTCATTTTGGTCTTTGTATGTACTCTCTGTATTGAGACAATGATATTAAGACTATTTCTAAGGCAGTAAAGGTTATTATATTATCTTTAGAAAAAGAGAAGGCACCAGTTGATTGGAAAGCAGATGTTTTTCATTTACATTGATCCTTCAACATCTTTGAGTTGCAGTCTTGTATCTGTACAAGGAAAGTCATGTCTGTTTCACTGGATAGTTGTAAAGAAGAAATTGTCTATAATAAATGTAAGCTACCTTGCATGATTTCTTTTTCCTTATTTCTGTTTGGTGCTCCTGTTAATTCATGTATTCATTCACTCAGTGAGCATGGAGACCCACAGTTTAATAAGCTGTGATCTTGCTCTAGGAAGTGAATAATTTCAATACAATGAGGTAAGTGCTGTAGTAGGAATATGTACAGGGTGCTATGAGAACACAGAGATGAGGCATCTTAACTCTGGTCCCTGCTCTTGGGTTAGGAGTTAAGAGGAGTTAACAGAGTTAAGAGAGCTTTCTGAAAGTAGTTATGTCTACCCAAAAATGAGTAAGAGTTAGTGAAGCAGTTAGGGGGAAGACAGGGTGTTACAGGCAAAAAGAACATATATGCAGATATTTGAAGGTGTGACAGAGGGGTTATCTGGAAACTGCAGACGGCTTGTAAAAGTACAAGACATGATCTAGTGTATGTCAAGGATGGTCTTGTTTTTCATCCTCAAAAGCATGAACTTTATCTTTTTAGGTATGTGTGTGTCTGTATCTGCATGTATATTGGACATTAAAGATTTGCATTTTAAATGAATTGGTTGTTGTTTTTCACAGTTCAAATGTGGAAGAGCATAATGAGCTCCTTCCTATCTGTTATCCAAAATCAACTTCTTTCAGTTATGCTTGCACCTCCTCTCTCCTCCAAGCATAATTTCTAAAGCAAATATTTATTGCATCTGTAAATATTTCAACATGTATCTTATCTAAAAGATACCTTTATATATGTGTAAATAATTGGACGATTCAGGTAGCAACTTGAATGATCTGTTTGTGGAAGGTAATACTGGACGATACGATGACTGGCAAGATTTTAAACTCTCAGTTTGGCTTCATGTGATATGTGGGCTTTAATTCCTGAATCTTGGTTAAACTCCTTATGCTTAACCTGTTGGCCTCAAAAATTTTGCTGTTGCTGCACCTCATTCCTGTAGTAACTGGTTACATACTCTTATTTGGAATAAGCATGATGAGTATCTCTCCACTCAGCTCCATTCATACAATCACAGATAACTGTACCAAAAATCAACAGCAGAAGAAATACGAACAAGAGGCCATCCCAGTATTAAGATATATTCCTATTAGTTGAAGTAAACCAAATGTTCTTTCTTGCAGCCAAAAACTGAATTGTATGTAAACAACTAATGTCAAACATACTCTATAAATTTTTGACATAAAATTTCAGCCATCATAATTTTGACTCTTTCTGATTAATATCCAGTATTGAAATATAAAAAAATAATGTAAGTTGAACTTCTCTTAGATTAAGTTCTATTAATATTTTAAATGTTATCAAATAGTAGTTAGTAACGGACAGAGTAAATAAAATACTGTATTACCATATGGCAAGTATCCCTCCAAGAAAAAGCAGCCATGGACATTTCTTATCTTACAGTTTCTATAGCTGGGTCTTCGACTTCAGGTTATCAGGAGGCTGCCATCAGTATTCGAGTGGGGCTGCTGTCTCATCTGAGGCTCAACTTGGGGTGGATCTGCATGCAGGCCCACATGCAGTTGGGCTGCAAGTGTTGTTGGCAGCACTCATGGGCTTCTGTGGGCTATTGGACTGAGGGCCTGGATGCGTCACTGGTTGTTGGCTCGAGACTGCTCTTGGCTCCTTGCCATGTGGGTCATCCCAGAATGACTTCTTGCTTCCTCCAAGCCAGCAAGGAAAAGTCTCCCAGTGAGATGGGCTCCATTCTTTTTCAAAATATTTTATTTATTTATTTTTATTTTTGGCTGTGCTGAGTCTTTGTTGCTGTGCAGGCCTTTCCCTAGTTGTGGTGATCAGGGGCAGCTCTGCATTGTGGTGCATGGTCTTCTCACTGTGTGGCTTCTCTTGTTGCAGAACACAGGCTCTGGAGCCCGTGGGCTTTAGTAGTTGCAATTCCCAGGCTTTAGAGCACAAGCTTAATAATCATGGCACACAGGCTTAGTTGCTCTGCAGCTTGTGGGATCTTTCAAGGGACACGGGTTCTTTCCCTGGTCTGGGAAGATCCCATATGCCATGGAGCAGCTAAGCCCATGCTCTGCAACTCCTGAGCCAGGGAGCCTTAGCTACGGAAGCCCGCATGCCTGGAACCCTTGCTCTGCAGCGAAAGAAGCCACCTCAATGAGAAGCCTACGCACTGCAGTGAAGAGTAACCCCAGTGCCTGTAACTGGGGAAGTCCACATGGAGCAACAAAGACCTAGCACAGCAACCAACCCCCACCCCCCAAAAAAATCTTTTTAAAAAATATGGTGGAGATGGACCTTGGGCAAATTATTTAACTGCTCCAAGACATAATTCCCTATAAACTGAATGCTCATAATACCTCTTATAAAAAGGATTATTGAGTATTAAATGAAGTAATGTATATAAAGAGCTTAGTACAGTCTTTACATTGTAGCTGCTCTGACACAGTTACTGCCAGAAAAGGAACAAACATCAGGTGACAGATCTGAAAGGGGATACTGTGCCCGCCCCTCCAAAAAAAATAAGGAAGGAAAGAAGTTAGCTTTTTAAGTATCTTTCAAATATGTAGTATCCTCAACATTTCAGATAAACGTTTTTCAAGCACTTGACAGACTCCTATCACTCACCTTTCCTGTTTAGCAAGTCTGCAGACTCCCCAGTTTCCTCATTTTGTCCCAGCTTTATACCAGGAAAGGGGCCTTCTCAGAATATAGTGCAAGTTAAAGGTGAAAGGTGCCATAGAACTTTTTCTCCGAATAGAATAATGGGCCTCTCAGTGACACATCATCCTTAATATAGAAATCGTAATGACGCTTCAAAAAGCTCGCACAGTGAAATGTTTGAGAACTGCTGCCTAGCGTCAGAGCTTCCTCGCTATGAGATTATCCCATTTTAGTGCCTGTGACTTAACAAAGAGCCTCCAAATGGATGGCTCTGGGAGTTACCCCACGAATGTAGTTTGTCCCATGATTGCCTATGGCAGTACCTGTTCTTTGTGTAGTTTTTGCTCTGAGGTTACGGTTGTGAAAAGAAATTTGATTGTTGTTAATGTGCTTGTGTTTCTAGAATACATTAAGATGGCAGATCACTATGTACCAGTGCCAGGAGGCCCCAACAACAACAACTATGCAAATGTGGAATTAATTCTTGACATTGCTAAAAGGATCCCAGTACAAGTAAGACATGCCAGCGTCTCCTTGGACACCAAATGCAGCCTTTAAAAAAAAAATTTTTTTTTAATTGGAGTATGTTTGATTTAAAATGTTGTGTTAGTTTCTGCTGTACAGCAAAGTGAATCAGTTATCCAGAGATTTATATCCACTCTTATTTTTATGTTTTGCAGAATAATCCTTTATCAGTTGCTTCATTTGCAAATATTTACTCCCATTCTGAAAATTGTCCTTTCACCTTGCTTATGGTTTTCTTTGCTGTGCAGAAGCTTTTAAGCACAGCAAAGATTAGGTCCCATTTGTTAATTTTTGTTTTTATTTTCATTACTCTAGGAGGTGGGTCAAAAGATCCTGCTGCAGTTTATGTCAAAGAGTGGTCTATGTTTTTCTCTAAGAGTTTTATAGTGTCTGGCCTTTTGTTCAGGTCTTCCACTGGTTTTTAGGTTCTTTCCCCATATAGGTCATTACAGATTATTGAGAAGAGTTCCCTGTGCCAAATTCAACCATTTTACAATTAGGCACAAGGGGACAGCCAGTGAAGAAATTTTGATTTTATATAAAGCACCTTTTCTGAACCTTTATCTTATCTTTATATAAAGGTAAGAGCCTTTATATGGGGTATACAGACAGGGAAAGGAAAGATGAGAAGAGTAGAACGAGTCACCATAAAGTAAACGTAATCCAAACAAGAGGTTTGTAAGGGTCTGTCAGAGATCATTCTATCCATTTCACCTTCAAACCTCCCAGTAAGTGAAGGTTACCTATTTCAATGAAATATTCTTAGTCTAGAATACAGTAGTGTAGAAGGAGAATTTTTTCTTCTCTATCACATTATTTTAGAGAGTTGAGGATAAGTGTCTTAAAGCCCAAAGAGAAAAAAACTTGAGATTTGTATGGCAGTATAACCACTAGATATAAAGGTGAAGTTGGGTGGCTAAAGTAATGCAATCTGTGAAAGAAAACCAGCATTTCTAGAAGAGGCTCTGTAGAGTCTAGTTGAAAGGCTATGAGCTGACTTTCCTGAAGAGCAACAGTACCAGCTGGATCTTAATATCAATTTCAACTTATTTTTGACGTCTTCAGAGGTTTTATCACAGTCGACTGGTTATTGTTGTTCTGTAAAAAGTTGGCCAAGAATCGGGCATAAAAGCTGAATTAAGCATTAGGCTGCTATGGAGCTATTGTACCTCATGAAGTACGGCCAGTCTTGGTTAGAAAGGAATACATTTGAATCGTGTTCTTTTTAGTGTGAACTTTAAGAATGAATCATATTGTGTTCCCTTGTAGGCAGTTTGGGCCGGCTGGGGTCATGCTTCTGAGAATCCCAAGCTCCCAGAACTTCTTTTGAAAAATGGCATCGCCTTCATGGGTAAGCTTTTCTGACGTACTGTTCCTATTTTCCTGTTTCTGTCATTTTGGTCTATATTGCCCCTCTATAGTTTGCTTTTCTTCTGTTTAACACGTACTAGGCTTATATTTTTCGTCATGTACTGGGCTTTTATTTTTCATCAATCAGTAACTCTGAGAGTAACCTTCTTCTTCATTTTCTTTTTCCTCCTACCATTATCACTTCTTATATTTTGTATCTTGATTGAGTTTTCTGTCCCTGAATGGAGGAGGCTCCGATACCTAGAACACTGGCCTTTAAAAACTTTGTCATTAACCTTAAGAAAACATGTGGAGAAAGGACCAATTTTTACGTAGAAAAGGTCATTGAATACTTAGGATACCCTGGCAGTGTGCCCTTAAATATGAATCAGTACCTTCACATTTAAGTATATAGGTTATATTCCTGTAAGTGAGTGTTATTTCTTCTGACTTTTCTGCTCTCCTATAGAGAGAAAAAAGTCAAGATTATATGGTGTTAAGTGTTTCTGTCTTTGTCTCAACGATGATGATTATGCTTTGTAAAGCCTATTAATGGTAAATCTTCCTTTTGGATTTCCGTAAGCCCAAGGAGAGTTTAATATTTTAGACTTGAACCACAAAACTTTATTGTCCTTATTTCAGGATAATCATAAAAAAAAGAGAAGACTTTGTTAATCTGGTAGAGTTGGATCATGAAGGATGATTTGTCAGGGATTTAATTTAGCACATATTTACATATGTTGAATTCTCTCTGTGTGTAAAAATTTGTTACATTAGGTTCTATAAAGGATACAAAGATGAGCCAAAACATAGCAGTCCCTGTAATCAGGTTTCTGATATGGATGATATGCGATGTGGGGGATACAAGACAAATACGAAAACAATTATATGAAAGACAAAGCACATGGGAAAGAAATGTTATAGTCAGGATTCTTTTCTTGTTTTGTTTTTAGGTCCTCCAAGCCAAGCCATGTGGGCTTTGGGGGATAAGATCGCATCTTCCATAGTGGCTCAAACTGCTGGTATCCCAACTCTTCCATGGAGTGGCAGTGGTAAGTAATTTTATTTCTTGTGCAGAAAAGCCGAAAAGCTCAGTAGGGTATTTGGGACTGTGGCTGGGGGCTTAAGCCTGCTTTAAAATGTATTAAATATTTGACAAGAAATAGAATCCAAGTTGATTGCTTGGTAGCTTGTATCTCCTGGCTTAATTGCTGTATCTGTGATTCTATCATGTCTTAAGCATATGTGTGTTGTCAGGCGCGAGAGCCTCTTCCATCTTTGTCAAGGGGAGTGCTAACCGTCACTCCTTTCAGGCAATATTCTATCATATCTTAAGAATGTAAATTTTATACTAGGTACAGAGATGGTAAACAGTAATGTAAATGATCTTGGGACTTAATTTGGAAAAACTCTGAGAAAACTCACCTGGTTCTGTGGATTCAGATCCATGCTGCATAGGCTAGGATCTTCCTCAGAGATGGTGTTCTTAGGTGGAATAGGCCTTTGAACCTGCCTGGGAGATTACTGAAATCACTAAGAGAAAGCTAAAATCCACTTACTCAGATATTTGCCTGCCAGTATTTTCTTTCTTGCTTTTTGTTTATTCAGTCTTTATTTTTTGAAAAATTTTATATTGGTGTACAGTTGATTAACAATGTTGTGTTAGTTTCAAGTGTACAACAAAGTGATTCAGTTATAGGGATCCATGTATATATTCTTTTTGGCCAGTATTTTCTTAATGTGAGCCTACAGTCTGTTGATGACTTGTTTTGCCTGTTTAATACCATTCAACCTCTCATTTGCCCTGGAAACTGAGGTCAGTAGTCAACCTTTCTTCCAAGCATGCAGAAGCATGAATTTTTTCTAAAGATGATTTATTCTTGACAGACCCCTTAAAGAGTGCCATGTGGATTATTATTAGAGCTGACAGTATTATGAATTTCTGGTTTTCAGTCCTCAAGCATAGGGAGCAGACACACACTAAAACCTCTTACAAATGGGAACTCCTGTTGTCTTGAGTCTGAACAGATTTGAACTCTTGTTACTCTGACTCTCCAGGGGGATTGCAATATCCTTTCCAGACCTGCTGGGTCAAACAGTTTAAAATAAAAGGTTGAGTTTGTTCTTGTTTGAATGGAAAGGCTGTACCATTCCCCTTGTGGCTGAGTACAGGGACAGTCGGGAAGCTTGGAGTCATGACTCTGCTGAGGCCAATAAAACCGCCATTTCCATTTTCAAGGGCTCATAAAGATTGAATTATTTCTCAGACCTCTGGCCCTGGAGCAGGCCTGAACACACAAATCGAAGATACTTTGCTTGCTGAGTTTCTGTGAGAAGTCTGGCATGCTTTTTTTGCTTGTTTGTCTTGTATGTAGGTCCTTGTGTGTTTGTTTTTTTTTCCCAAGTTGCTGCCTACTATCTCTCTTGACTTTTTCCAGCATCAGAACCCAAGTGGCCAGATCTTGATATTAGGTAAATCCTGCTAACTCCAAGGACTGATCAGGGTTTTATGGTATTCTTCTTTCTCACATCTACCCTCAATTTTGAATAAATGTGAACGCATTTTAAAGAAGATGTAAGAAGAAAGTTGACAAGAACAGAAATTCTTGTAGCTGCTTTTAAGTCACTGTTATCTGTTGCAGGTCTTTGTGTGGACTGGCACGAAAATGATTTTTCAAAACGAATTTTAAATGTTCCTCAGGAACTCTATGAAAAAGGTTATGTGAAGGATGTGGATGATGGGCTGAAGGTAGGTTATTAACTCTGGGGAGTGATCATTTTCAACAGACCAATTATAGTCCCAAATATGGGTATTTGGAGCCTGGTTTATGATATATACCCATGATAGCGTTAGGGTTGTAAGACCAGGAGATGTAGTTTATGTAATAGAATGAGGAAGTGACCTATGTTTCACAAAAACAATTTTAATTTGTTTTGAAGCAAGCCACTCACCTGGACAGAACCTTCTTAGGTGGTTAAATCACAGCTTTAAGGAGGTCCTGATTCTTTCTCCACTACCTGTTAGAGTGTATGTGTGTGTGTGTGTGTGTGTGTGTGTGTGTGTATGTGTGTATGTGTGTAGGGGGTGGTAGAGTTAGGGGCAAACTGTGTGTGTGTGTGTGTGTGTGTAGGGGGTGGTAGAGTTAGGGGCAAACCACTTTTTGCCCCGCTTGAGTTCAGAATCAAGAACCCTGGCAGACAGAGATCAAAATGTCAGCTTTAATATGAACAGAGATGGTGATGAAAATGTCTTAACTGTGCAGCAGCAATCAGATTCATAAAGTGAACATCAGTTAAGCAGGCTCACCCACTGGTTACTGGCATTGTGAGTAATCGCAGAGACAGCTTTTGCCATTTGGTTTATTGTGTGACTGAGAGCTGAGAAAGAACATGTGTTCTGTGTAGTGGGCTGATCTCAGAGGGCAAAAGGCTGAGCTCTACATGCTCAGTTTTTCCTCCCAAACTGATGGATCGGAGTTCAATCTTTTTCCTTTGGAGAGGAGTGAGGGAGGGAGCTGATAGAGGCTGAAACTGTTGCTTTAATTATTGTCTGTCCATGTAGATACATGCACAGAAGCACAAGGAGATCGTTTCTTCAACATTATTTTTTCTTTCCTGCACAGTTCCTTCCAGTTACTTCTTCTTTCACTTTTTAACTAGTTGAAAGTGTCAAGTTACACCACCAGGGAGATGATCAAAGAGCTATATTTTAGAAAAACACGCTCCTCATGTTTGACTCATCTGTAATAAGTTTAAGAGGAACACTGAAAGTTCAACTAATTTTGCTCTGTTGCTTGCATTTCAAGTTAAGCATCCTGTAACCTCCTTAATAGGAAGAACTAATATTTCTAATTGAATTGCTGATGTATATTTTATTTGCTATAATTTGCAAAAGAGTAGAAACCGTTTATAGGGAATTAGCTATATTGCTTATCAGTTAAAATTCCCTTTTTTTCCTAGTTATAAACATAAAATTTTTGCCAGCCTTTTTTGGTTCATAGATTCACTTAATGACAGTCTTTATTAATAGATTCCCATAACTATTATGATAATTTTATATTATATATATAATGTATTATTTCTATTGTAAAATTAGGGTCTTACTGTATATGTTGTTTTTATAATCCAAGATTTCTTCTACCTATATATAAGAATTTTCCTCATGGCATTAAAATTTTTCTAAAATACTTTAAATGGATGACTTGTGTCTAGAACTTATGTATGGATTTTAAAGGCCTGCCTTGTTCTTATAGCATGTGGGCTATCCTATTTTTCAGTCTTTCCCACATTTGTGCCTGCTTCTTCAATCATTTATTACCCAGTGACTGAGTTCATGCTGATTTTGCTTGTAAGCATAGAAGTTAAGAGAATTTAGAAGAAATGAGACTATAACTGAAGGATTTTCATGCCTAAAACTACTGACAAAAATTAAACTTTGAAATGGTCTTTTTCTGGTGACACATTTTTTTAGATATTTTTATAACGTAAACTGTAAAAGACTGGAATGCTTCAACAAAGGAATGACTCAGTTATTTTAAACTTTTGGTTAACTTTTGTAGCTTTTTGCCTTAGCTACAATATGGATATCTTCCATATTATTATATGTAAAGGCTACCTCAGACCTTTTAATAATAGCATAGCAGTCTAATAAATAGGTATATTTTGACTTAATTGGCTCCTTACTTAATGGGTATATAATTAAATATTCAAAAAGTTTTGGGATCATTATCTCATCATAAAATACTGTAAATATGAAAAGCACATTTAGAGCATTTGTTTAAAATTCGTTTTCTGACCATTAATGTTTTAGTATCTTGTTATTTTTATCTTTTATAAAAAGTCGAGTGAGAAAAAGTTTCTGGATATGTGAGAATCCTGATTTGTTAAGTCTTCTTTGTTGTCAGAAGATCAGAAGTGGTGCTGAGGTGGTCAGCTTATTAAGTGAACTGCCTGTATTTTTTTGTCTTTTTTAAAAATAAAAGTTATGGAAAGAAGAAAATGTACAATTTGGTAAATTTTTAAAAAATAAAAATTATGGGTAATGCACAAATTCTGGCATATTATAAGAAATTCTAATAATACAATAGTATATACAGTAAAAAGTGAAAGTTTATATCTACTCATCTTCCCTTTGTAAATCACCAGTGGCGGATAGTCTAGACTTGTTTTTTTGTACTTACATATGTAAGTGTATGAATGTACACATAATAGTTTTACTTTGTTTTTGACCTATATGGGATTATTTTAGATTGAACCATACAAAATTGCCAATATAGAACCATTTTTTACCTACTATAAAAATTACAGTTTTTTGGAACTTTTCTGCTGATCCAGTAGTTAAGAATCTGCCTTGCAATGCAGGGGAGTTTGGTTTGATCCCTAGTCAGGGAACTAAGGTCACACGTGCCACAGAGCAGCTAAGCCCACATGCCACAGCTAGAGAGTCCGTGGGCCATAGTGAGAGATCCCACATGCCACATCTGAGACCCAGCACTGCTGAACAAAGAAGTACTTTTTTAAAAAAGACAAACACAATTTCATTTGGATCAACCCATTACTACAAATACTATTTTGGTACTTTTTTTTCTCATCTAATACCATATCTTTAGGATCTTTCTATTTTACTATATATATTAATAGACCTTCTAGATGACAGCATTTTTTTAAAGGGAGAAAATGCTAGTTTTCTCCTCCTCTACTAGTACCATTCTTACTTCAATTTTTCTCTTTCTTCTTGAAGGCAGCAGAGGAAGTTGGATATCCAGTAATGATCAAGGCCTCAGAAGGAGGAGGAGGGAAGGGAATCAGAAAAGTCAACAATGCAGATGACTTCCCTAACCTCTTCAGACAGGTGGAGTACAAGTTGTCATTCTTTATTTGAACTAATATATATATCAGAGATATTGGGTGTCAAGAAAATATTTAAACTTTTTGTCTGTAATTAATCTTTTCCTTTAGCCTCTACCTAGTAGCAGGGGGAAAAAATATCAGTGAAATGTCCAATTCAATCTAAGGTTTTATTCATTTAGCTAATTCAAGCACTAATTATTCTTTCTTATATAAAACTGCTCAGTTTCTCAGATAGCTCTTCCCTATATGATTTGTGTGGCTCATAGGCCTTCCTAGTAACAAGGAAGAGTCAGTATCTTCCTATGTTTTTGTGCCCCACTTGTGGTGACATTTTAGATAAAGGATGTGGGATGGTTAATTCCTGATCTGGATGCTCTTGGCTTGGCTTCACTCAGGCTCTCTGAAATTAAGTAATGCTGAAAATTCTCCAAGCTAGGCTTCAACAGTACATAAGCAGAGAACTTCCAGATGTTCAAGCTGAATTTAGAAAAGGCAGAGGAACCAGAGATCAAATTGCCAACATTCACCGGATCATAGAAAAAGCAAGAGAGTTCCAGAAAAACATCTACTTCTGCTTCATTGACTACGCCAAAGCCTTTGACTGTGTGGATCACAACCAACTGGAAAATTCTTCAAGAGAGGAAATACCAGACCACCTCACCTGCCTTCTCAGAATTTGTATGCAGGTCAAGAAGCAACAGTTAGAACCAGACATGGAACAATGGACTGGTTCCAAATTGGGAAAGGAATACATCAAGGCTATATATTGTCACCTTGCTTATTTAACTTATATGCAGAGTACATCTTGGGAAATGCAGGCTGGATGAGGCACAAGCTGGAATCAAGATTGCAGGGAGAAATATCAACCTCAGATATGCAGACGACACCACCCTTATGGCAGAAAGTGAAGATGAACTAAAGAACCTCTTGATGAAGGTAAAAGAGTGAGTGAAAAAGCTAGCTTAAAACTCCACATTCAAAAAACTAAGATCATGGCATCTGGTCCCATTACTTCATGGCAAATAGATGGGGAAACAGTGGAAACAGTGACAGACTTTATTTTCTTAGGCTCCAAAATCATTGCAGATGGTGATTGCAGCCATGAAATTAAAAAATGCTTTCTCCTTGGAAGGAAAGCTATGACCAACCTAGACAGCATATTAAAAAGCAGAGACATTGTCGACAAAGGTCTGTCTAGTCAAAGCTATGTTTTTTCCAGTCGTCATGTATGGATGTAAGAGTTGAATCATAAAGAAAACTGAGGGTGCTGAAGAATTGATGCTTTTGAACTGTGGTGTTGGAGAAGACTCTTGAGAGTCCCTTGGACAGCAGGGAGATCATACCAGTCAATCCTAACAGAAATCAGTCCTGAATATTCATTGGAAGGATTGATGCTGAAGCTCCAATACTTTGGCCACCTGATGCAAAGAACTCATTAGAAAAGACCATGATGCTAGGAGAGATTGAGGGCAGGAGGAGATGGGGGTGACAGAAGATGAGATGGTTGGATGGCATCAACGACTCAATGGACATGAGTTTGAGTAAGCTCTGGGAGCTGGTGATGGACAGGGAAGCCTGGTGTGCTGCAGTCCGGGGGTCGCGAAGAGTTGGACAGGACTGAGCGACTGAACTGAACTGAAATTTAAGTCAATAGAGGGGTTTAATGGCATCTTAGATGCAGTTGAAGAAAGAATTAGTAACTGGAAGACAAGTCGGAAGAAAGCTCAGACTAAAGCATGAAAAAGGATGAAAAATACAGAAAAGAGCTTGTGAGAGATTATTTGCAAAGATGACCAGGATAACTCTTCCCATCCCTATATACATTTCCTTTATAGTATGATTTCGCCTTCTTCCCATAAAGAAACAGTGACTTTTTTTCCTTCCACCCTTTGAATTTTGGTTGACCTTGTGACTTGTGTTGACCAATAGAATACAGTAGAAATGGTGACTGGTTTCAAAACCAAAGCTGCAAGTGGTTTCTGTTTTCTGCCCTTGGCCTTTTCGAATGAGCCTCAGACTCGCCTTGTGAAAAGCATAGTCTAGGCTTCTGCAAAAAGAGAGACCACACAAAACAGGGACGAATTGTCTCATATGAGGCTTCCTAGACCCAACAGTTTCATCTACGCCTTTGAGACATGTACATGAGTTCATATTAAACCATCCAAGCCTAGTTAAGTTGCTAGATGGCTAACTCCTTGAGTGGCTCCAAGCCAAGATCAGCAGAAGAACTGCCCAACTAAGCCCAGCTCAAATTGCTGTAAGCAAATAAAGTGGTTAGTGCCCTAAGTCACTGAAATTCTGATGGTTTGGTAGGCATCAGGGGATAACTGACCTAGAAACTGACAGCTAAAGGTGTAATGCTGCCCTGGCGAAAAAGGTAAGCCGTGTGGCGTTTGCTTTGAGACTGGCTCATAGGTGAAGGCTGGAAAAGATGGTGAGGAGCTTGGTAAGGAAGCCCAGAGGAATGGTAAGCAAACATTTAGTGCAGGATGGACCGAAAATGAGGGGAAAGGTCACCCATGTTCTGTAATGATGAAACAGTTACCTGAGGTAATTTGGAAAGTAGAGATTGCATTGAACTCGTAGATCTACTTAAAGAAACCTTTTAAGATAAAGTGTTAAAAGTATCTGTTGAATGCTTATGATTGCTTTTTAACTGTAAAAAAGAGGTGAACTAAAAAAGGTGTTCCAAACTTGTTGAGTTTAAAAATAGAACTGTTTCTCATTACCCAGTCTCTCTGGCTGGCAAAAATTTTCAAAGTAAAAAATGACTTCAGAGTAGAGACCAAACCAAGAGTGCCTGGGACATCCTTGAAGACCTCAGAATTAAGAGCTAGAAAAATAAAGGCTTCTAAGAATTTTAAAGATGTTGTCCCACAGCAGCCTGACATGCCCGAGGTGTAGAGAGATCTGTGCAGAAAAGTTACAGATATGTTTTGGGGGCAAGAAGTGAATTTTAAATGTGATTCATAGGAAACTCATAAACTTTTCAAGATACTTGTATTGATGAATGTACTAAAGGGACTGCAAGGGACAGAGACAGTTCAAACTTTAAAGAGGCCTCAGAACTTTCAATTTTCTATGAATAGGAAGCAGACTGGAAAACTTTTTCAGCTGTAAACGTTAATCATTTCTTGTAGTAAGGAAGATTTTTCCGGACCCCGGAGGGCCACTAAGAACAGAGGGGAGCCATGGATTAGGAAGCCACTCCCAGGGATCAGAATTGGACCACAGAGAAAAGCAAAACAAATTCCATGCCTGTGGAGTAAGGAAACCTAACAACATCTACCCATCTGGACTTCAGAACTGTTGTGGACCAGTGACTGTTAATGTACCTCCTATTGTTTATTCTTTGAACCGGAGTATTTTTTTATCCCCATCTCATCATTAAATGTTGGAAGTGTTGGGGACAGATAATTTGTCTTTTTAGTTCCCAGATCTTTGCAAAAATAGGAGGAGCTGTACCCAGGAAGTCTCTTTAGCTTATGGATATGACTCATGACTCATGAGAAAGTGGACCTCAGGCCTGATGCCGTGATTGGATGACTTTGGGGGTCTTGGGAGGGGGTGAGTCTGTTTTGCATGTGGGAGGTATGTGAATTACTGTGGCCGGAGGGCAGACCACAGTAGCTTGTTTGCAGAGATGGCTGTGATAACTCCTCCCATCCTTATATGTGTATCCCTTGGCAGTGTGACTTTGGCGTTTCTCCTATTAAGAGATGGCATCTCGTTTCCCACCCCAAAAGCAGAGACATGACTTTGCTAACAAAGGTCCGTCTAGTCAAAGCTATGGTTTTTCAAGTAGTTATGTATGGATGTGAGAATTGGAATATCAAGAAAGCTGAGAGCCAAAGAATTAATGCTTTTGAACTGTGGTGTTGGAGAAGACTCTTGAGAGTCCTTGGACTGCAAGAAGATCAAACCAGTCTGTCCTAAAGGAAATCAACCCTGAGTATTCATTGGAAGGACTGATGCTGAAGCTGAAACTCCAATACTTTGGCCACCTGATGTGAAGAACTGACTCATTTGAGAAGACCCTAATGCTGGGAAAGATTGAAGACGGGAGGAGAAGGGGACGACAGAGGATGAGATGGTTGGATGGCATCACTGATGCAGTGGACATGAATTTGAGTAAGCTCCGGGACTTGGTGGTGGACAGGGAAGCCTGGCGTGCTGTAGTCCATGGGGTTGCAAAGAGTTAGACACAACTGAGCAACGGAACTGAATTGAATCTTAGCTGGCCTTGTGGCTTGCTTAGTCCATTAGAATGTGGCCAAAGTGGTATTGCGTAAGTTCTGGAGGCTAGTGCTTGTGAAGCCTTGCAGCTTCTGTCTTCACGCACTTTTTAGAGCATTGCATTGAAGAAGTCCTGGTTTAGCCTACTGGAGGGTGAGAGGTCACGTGCAATAGAGATGAGCTGTTCCAGTTGAGGCTCCATAGACCTGACAGTCAACAGTTGACAAAAACCATCAAGCATTTGAATGAGACCATTCAGCCCCACTCAAGTCCCCAAATGATGATATGCACGTTGAGTGACTACAAGCATGACCAGAACTGCCTGGATGAGCACAGCATCACAAGCAAAGAAAATGGTTGGTGTCCTAAGCAAGCCACTGCGTTTTGAGGTGACTTGTTATGTAACAGAACAGAGCATAAGAGATTTGGTCCATAAAAGACAGTGAAGTCATCTGACATTACATACTTGGAGCCTCAGAGGAGAAGAGAGAGCAAACAGAACATAAATAATGTTTGAAGAAATCATGGAACAGAAGCAATATTTGAAGCATCGTTGCATCATGATTGTCCTCAGTCATGTCCAACCCTTTGGGCTGTAGCCTGCCATGCTCCTCTGACCATGGGATTTTTCAGGCAAGAATACTGTAGTGGGTTGCTATTTCCTCCTCCAGGGGCTCTTCCCAATCAAGGGATCAAACCCATGTCTTTGGCATTGCAGGTGGATTCTTTACCTGCTGAGCCATCGGGGAAGAGACAATGGCTAAGAATCTTTCTAAACTAATGGCACAGAATTTCCTGAAATGATACCAAGCGCAGACTCAAAAATTACGATGAGCCCTACAAGGAGAAGTACAGAGAAAACCACATCTAAGCTTCTCAGAGTAAATCTGCCACCTCACTCCCCTAAAAAGAGGGAGAAAAAGGAAAATCTTAAAGCAGCTGGAAAAAACATTACTTTCAAAGAAGCGACAGTAAGATTGTTAGGTCTCATCGCAGTAGAAACCAGAAAACATTGGGGTATCTTTAAAGTGCTGAAAAAAAATTGCTAGTATAAAATTCTGTATCTAGGGGCAATACGCTTCAAAAGTTCTTTGACTGCAACAATACTGTATATAATGTAATGTGAACCAGGAGAGTTTTTCGTCTGGAGCAAGTTTTTACATTTGGCTGTTTGGAATTAATAGTAAGACTTTGCCCTTTTGTGGAATTTGTGTGTGTGTTTTCATAATAGTTTGTTCTTTGCCCTTGTAACATGTGTTTTTGTATCCATCAATTAATATTAGTTATATAATTGAGAATGCAGTATCTTAAAAATAGATGAGGGTATGAACTATATATAGATATATATATATATATTTTTTGTATTTCTAACATGGCCTCTGACATTTCCCAAAATTTATTTGCCTGTTTAAGTGGAAGCAGCTTATCAAAATAGAAAAGTACTTACCCCTTAAGAATTTGTTGTGTTTTTTTTGTCTAATATAGGTTCAAGCTGAAGTTCCTGGATCTCCTATCTTTGTGATGAGACTAGCCAAACAGTCTCGTCATCTGGAGGTGCAGATCTTAGCAGATCAGTATGGCAACGCTATCTCTCTGTTTGGTCGTGATTGCTCTGTGCAACGCAGGCATCAGAAGATTATTGAAGAAGCTCCTGCTGCTATTGCTACTCCAGCAGTATTTGAACATATGGAACAGGTATGTATGTGAAAAGCTCTAAGTTTTGTTTTCTGGCACAAAACTACTACTCATTTAATTCGTACGCCCATCTGAGAATAGTGGAATATCAGGCAGTGATTCTGGATAATTGATAAGATTGTATCCTTCGAGAGGGAGAGGTCATAGGCATACCTATGGCTGATTCATGTTGATGTATGATAGAAACCAACCCAATATTGTAAAGCAATTGCCATCCAATGAAAACTACATTTTAAGACGTATCCTTTACCTAGAGGAAAAATAAAAATTCTGCGTTTCTCCCTCTAGTAGAGATGCCACTGAACACTGCAAACTCTAAATTAGTTAATGCTTTTGACAAAAAATTGCAGTGTACTATTTTGAGAAGGGATAAAGAAATGTTTTGGGATTTTTAATCTTAATTGTTTGGTTCTTTAACAAGCACGTGATAAGCTAGTGGTTAAGCCAGTACTTCCATTTTCTAGATTGATTATCCCTCAATCTTCAGATGCATTTTAAGTCCGTTATCTCTTAAAAGGTCCTCTAAGTAGCCTCCAAGTTTACATATTCTGTATTATTGTATGAAAAAAAGAATCTCTCAGCAGTTTTATAGGGTCCCTTGGAATTAGTTGTAGCTTAGAAATCTGAACATGGTCTTTTTTGGAAGTCAATCCTCATCTTATACGTTTTCCATCTCTTTTTTTTTCTCCTGGATTCTCAAGAAGCTAAATATATGATTGTGTTTTTACATTTCATTTCTACATGTGTATGTGCATGTTTTGAGATTTATTCTTTAACTACCCTAGTAAAGTGACCTCCAAAATACAGTGGCTTAGGGAGTTCCCTGGTGGGTGAGTGGTTAGTATCCTGGTTGTGGCCAGGTTCAATCCCTGGTTGGCGAACAGAGATCCTGCAAGCCATTCACTGTGGCCAAAGATAAAAAACAAATATAAAAACCCCGAAATACACTTCATTTCAGTTCAGTTGCTCACTTGTGTCCTACTCTTTGCGACTCCATGAACCGCAGCACGCCAGGCCTCCCTGTCCATCACCAACTCCTGGAGTTTACCTAAACTCATATCCATTGAGTCAGTGATGCCATCCAACCATCTCATCCTCTGTCGTCCCCTTCTCCTCCTGCCCTCAATCTTTCCCAGCATTAGGGTCTTTTCAAATGAGTCAGCTCTTTGCATCAGGTGGCCAAAGTATTGGAGGTTCAGCTTCAACATCAGTCCTTTCAATGAACACCCGGGACTGATATCCTTCAGGATTGACTGGTTTGATCTCCTTGCAGTCCAAGGGACTCTCAAGAGTCCTCTCCAATACCACAGTTCACAAGCATCAATTCTTTGGTGCTCAGCTTTTTTTATAGTGCAACTCTCACAAACATCCATGACTACTGGAAAATCCATAGCCTCGACTAGACGGATCTTTGTTGAGAAAGTAATGTCTCTGCTTTTTAATACGCTGTCTAGGTTGGTCATAACTTTCCTTCCAAGGAGTAAGCGTCTTTTAATTTCATGGCTGCAATCACCATCTGCAGTGATTTTGGAGCCCAAAAAATAAAGTCAGCCACTGTTTATACTCTTTCCCCTCTATTTGCCACGCAGTGATGGGATTGGATGCCATGATCTTAGTCTTCTGAATGTTGAGCGTAAAGCGAAGTTTTTCACTCTCCTCTTTCATTTTCATCAAGAGGCTCTTTAGTTTGTCTTCACTTTCTGCAATCAGGGTGGTGTCATCTGCATATCTGAGGTTATTGATATTTCTTCCGGAAATCTTGATTCCAGCTTGTGCTTCTTCCAGCCCAGCGTTTCTCATGATGTACTCTGCATATAAGTTAAATAAGCAGGGTGACAATATACAGCCTTGACGTACTTCTTTTCCTATTTGGAACCAGTCTGTTGTTCCATGTCCAGTTCTAACTGTTGCTTCCTGACCTGCATACAGATTTCTCAAGAGGCAGGTCAGGTGGTCTGGTATTCCCATCTCTTTCAGAATTTTCCACAGTTTATTGTGATCCACACAGTCAAAGGCTTTGGCATAGTCAATAAAGCAGAAATAGATGTTTTTCTGGAACTCTGTTGCTTTTTTGATGATTCAGCATATGTTGGCAATTTGATCTCTGGTTCCTCTGCCTTCTTAAGTAAGTGTAAATTCTGCTTCTCTCTAATCATAATTCTGAGATGAGCTGGTCCCAGGGACCCTAGTTTATTGCTTTGACATTTGGTGGTTTATTCACTCAATTGTGTCCAATTTTTGCAACCCCATGGACTGTAGCTTGCCAGGCTCCTCTGTCCAGAGGATTTCCCAGACAAGAATACTGGAGTGGGTTGCAATTTTCTTCTTCCAGGTATCTTTCCAACCCAGGGATCAAATCTGGGTATCTTGCATCGCAGGCTTATTCTTTATTGACTGAGCCACCAGGGAAGGCCACTTCCTAGAAGAGAACAGCAAACTACAGGTAGCAGGCCAAATCCAGCCTGTTACCTGTTTTGTCAATAAAATTTTATTGTAGCACAGCTTGCTAATTTATTTTGTCTATTATCTATGGCTGCTTTATCTCTGCAGTGACAAAATTGAGTTGTTGTGATAGAGACTATATGGCCCGCAAAGCTGAACATTATTATTATCTGGCTTTTACTGAAAGTTTGCCAACCATTGTCTTAAGGTGTCATCATCTTCATTATTAAAGCTGGCCTACAAGAACTTGTTCACATTGCAGTGTGTTGGTGGGGGGAAGAGAGGACTTGGAAGGCAAGCTTGTATACCTGTGGCCAATTCATGATAATGTATGGCAAAAACCATCACAGTTTTGTAAAATAATTATCCTTTAATTAAAATAAATTAATTAATTAAAAAATAAGATCCTGAAGTCACACATCTTACTTCTCACTTTTCCATGGACAAAATTCAGTTACACAGTCATACCTAGCTGCATCAGATGTTAGGAGATGTAATTACTACCTGAGCAGCTGTATGCTCGGCTGAAATTCAGGAGATTCTATTGCTAAGTGGATGACGCAAAGAAAAGTTACTAGAGGGCATTTAACACGCTGTGTCTCAGTCTGCTCCACTGGCTACCCATTGTCCTTTCACACCCTTTTTCTTACTCTTAGAACTTACTCAGCCTTTCCCCATAGAAGACAGCCCAAGGTCCCATCCAGTTATGTTCAGCCCAGAGTCCAGGCTCTCTGGATGGTGAGCAGTCCTCGGTTATATGTGCATGTAGCTTTTCATGGACCAGTAATCACAAATTACCTTGTGATACCTCCTTTCGCCACATAGTGTGGAGTAGGAACAGGATGACTCCTATTTAGAAAAAAGAATGAAAAACAGACAGTAATCACTGGTCCACAGCAGTTATCACATTCTTGTAGGCAGGCATTGTGGTCATTTCCTGTCATGCGGTGGAGTAATTCCTCAGTGAGCCCTCTGACTGCCCTTGGTTCTGCTCTCTGGAAGTAGATTCTTTGCCCGTCTTTAAGGCCTTGTTCTCTAGTATGTTTTTTCTTGTTCACCTCTCTCTGTGGTTGAGCTTTGGTGATCATACCTTCTTTAGCAGAACTTTCCCAGATCACTTCCTGTTAGTGCAGGATTGAGGCCACAAAGATTACTGAGATTATCAGTCATGGGTTTGGAAAGCCAGGTTTTTAGTATGTTTAGCAATATGATTCCTTCAAAACTGAGTAAGTTTCTAGACTCTTTGCTTCTAGTCAGCTTCAGGTAGGAGTAATCATACCCAAGGTTTCTCTGGACATAATAATTGTTCCTCTTTATTTACCGCCTTCTGCGTTCAGCCCTTTTTCTGTCCTCCACTCAGTAAAACTACCTCGAGGCCAGCTGAAACTATGGCAGCTGCCCTTGATCTCATCTTTGAGTGTGTTGCTTCAAGGCAAAATTCTCATCTTTCATTTAGGGGTACAAAGCCTTTTGGTTTTTTCACAACCTGACTTTTTCTAGCTGTTTTCCTTAGGGCTTAGTTGGTATTTTGTTTGCAATCCCAGTTATTTTAGGAGACAGTTGACCAAATGTGTGTGTGCTTGCCTCGCTGTGTGGCTTGCGGTGTCTTAGTTCCCCAACCAAGGATCAAGCTCTTGCCCTCTGCAGTGGACACGTGGAGTCGTAACCACTGCACTGCCAGGGAAGTCCCTCCAAATGTCTTCTTATGCCTCACAAGGGGGCCACCAGTTTTCCAGTTTGCAGTATCTGTTTCCTTGAGAGCTACTACACTGTTGTTAACTCAGTCTCACATACTTCAGTTTTTTAAATAGCAACATCCTTACTGTAATAACGAAATCTGAAAACTACAACCACACAATAGGTTAGAAATTTATTTTTCCTTTCCTTCATAACCTGAGGTGATGAGACCATTTTGGGATTCAGGTTCTTCTGTTTGGCTTTGTCTCTCTTAGTATGTTCTCACCTGCATGACGGAACAGGTTTGCACTGTCATGACCACATTCCGGTCTGTAGAAGGGAAAAAGCTGAGAATAGAGGGTAAGCAATTCCTTTTCAAAGCATGAATCAGGGATTACCGTTTGCTCACCCATTGTGACATTGCATTCGTGAAAACTTAGTCACTTGCTGTCAGAGTGGAAAATCTGGTCTCTAGCTGGATACCCATGTTTCTAGGAAGAATACTGGAAATACTGGACAGGGGGGACGATGGAGACTCTGCCGTGATGCTTTAGGTGGAATTACCTGTGACCCCAACTGGAAAATTTTTTTTTTACTCAGCTTTGAGCTGAGCTTGTCCTCCATGTGTAGGAATCTTGGGTAATAATCAGAGAGGCCAGATAAGCATGTGGCCACAAGCCTTCGGTGGTTCTCATAACCACTGGCTCTTGGAGGGGGAGATGCTCCAGATGAGCAGTGGGCCATCCTCTGGACCAGGTGAGATACTTAGATTGGCTTCTCTTTTTCCTTTCAGTGTGCGGTGAAACTTGCCAGGATGGTTGGTTATGTGAGCGCAGGGACTGTGGAATACCTCTACAGCCAGGATGGCAGCTTCTACTTTCTGGAACTGAACCCTCGGCTACAGGTGGAACACCCCTGTACAGAAATGGTGGCCGATGTCAACCTCCCTGCCGCACAGCTCCAGGTGAGTCACCCTGCTATCGGTTCAGAGGGTTGCCTAGAGAAGTTCGGAACAAGAGATGCCCGCCAAACTGGCTCAGCCAGCCTGTGATAAGAGAAAAGTGCCTCCTATCCAAGTCTTGTGCGATGCTCCTCTCTCGCACTGGATGGCTCAGGATGTGTAGGTGGGTTTTCCTGATATGGAACAGTTCTGGAGTATGACTTTTTAGCCCAACATATCTGATATAAAATGTCATATTTTTGAAAGACCCTTTACAAATAATATGCTATACTCAGCTGTTTTAATTCTGGTAAACCTTACTTTTTAATTGTCCTCTACACCTTTTTCCTCCCTGGAGAAGGAAATGGCAACCCATTCCAGTATTGTTGCCTGGGAGATCCCATGGAGCAGAGGAGTCTGGGGTGCTACAATCCATGGGGTCACAAAAGAGTTGGATATGACTTAGTGACTAAATAGTGGCTCCTTTTCCTAGTGTTATACGTTGAAGTAATTCCACTTCAGAGTGGTGGCTGAGGTTTTTCCTGGCAAGAGTGTGGCAGCACACATTTATTTTTACAGTGTTTAAAGTACCACTGTTAATATTATTTTCTCCATTTTGCCCAGGAAACAGATGCTGTGGGAAGCAGTAATAGCTAATGATGAAGTTTGATTTGATTTGTAAACACATATTCTTTGTCCACATTGGGAACCCTTTTTGGTCCCCAGTGGTCCCTGTTAAGGAACCGACTAAATGAAGATTTATGTATATAAACCTACTCTTTCCATTGATTTGTGGGGATAATTTGGAGGTAATTATGACATGCTGCTGCTGCTGCTGCTATGTCGCTTCAGTCACGTCTGACTCTGTGCGACCCCATAGACAGAAGCCCACTAGGCCCCCCCATCCCTGGGATTCTCCAGGCAAGAACACTGGAGTGGGTTGCCATTGCCTTCTCCAGTGCACGAAGGTGAAAAGTGAAGTCGCTCAGTCGTGTCCGACTTGTAGCGACCCTGTGGACTGCAGCCCACCAGGCTCCTCTGTCCATGGGATTTTCCAGACTAGAGTACTGGAGTGGGTTGCCATTGCCTTCTCCAATTATGACATAGTTAGGACTTTTTAGCTGTCTAAACTTCTTGGAGAGCCACTGACATTGACACTTCCCTTGGATATTTTCATTCTGATTAAAAATGTCATATTTTTGAAAGACACTTTACAAGTAAGGGTGATGGAGAAATGACGATTAGAGGGAAGCTCATGTCTGTTGCATTAGGGATTTGGGGACTTTTTAAGAAATGGGAAGTAATTAACATCTTCTTTGTGTTTTGTTTCAAGTAATTTAGAGTTGCTTATTCAATGATGCAGAATGTAGACTATAAAAGCAGTGTTTTAGGTGGTGGCTACTCAAGTGAAAAGTCTTCCCTGTCATCTGATAGCCTCCACGTTTTAAGGGAAGTAACTGTGAGAGATGAATGACGTGTGTTTCATTACCTTTCAGATTGCCATGGGGATCCCTCTGTACAGAATCAAGGATATCCGTATGATGTATGGGGTCTCTCCCTGGGGCGATGCTCCCATTGATTTTGAAAATTCGGCTCATGTTCCTTGCCCAAGGGGCCATGTTATTGCTGCTCGTATCACAAGTGAAAATCCAGATGAGGTAACCCATCACTTAAAAGGTTTACACTTTTTTTTTTCTCCCACTGTGAACTTTAATATTAAGATGCTATCTGAAGGCATATCTGAAGTATCTTGGGACCTCCCCTGGAGAGGGAAATTTATGAGGCTTCGTCAGAGCAGACAAGTAAGTGATCACTGTTCCACTGGTTATTCAGTCCTGCCTGAGTCACCGTCGAGTCCTCAGTGGGTCTGTAGCACTGGACATTGGCCCGCAAGCCCTAATGATTTTTGTGTGTTATTTCCACTTTTATGTGTATATGTGATTACATGGAACCTGACCAGTGAGTATATTATGTTCTCTTTCTTGTAAATATAATATCATTTCATATTCTTCACTCCCTAACAGGGTTTTAAGCCCAGCTCAGGAACAGTTCAAGAGCTGAATTTTCGCAGCAATAAGAATGTTTGGGGTTATTTCAGTGTTGCTGCTGCAGGAGGGCTTCATGAATTTGCTGATTCTCAGTTTGGTCACTGCTTTTCCTGGGGAGAAAACCGAGAGGAAGCAATTTCGTGAGTATAATAACATGTGGTTGCATTTCAACAAATAAACTTGTGGTAATCTTCAGTGAAGTGTGAGCATGGGAAAGAGAATCATGTATTGCTATAGAAGTACTAATGTGGGTAACCTTCTTGAAGAAATCTATCTTCAATTGTAGCTGCATTCATGTTGTGTTAAATTTATGCAGTGTTTGACAGATGGTTTTCTGTCTGTTACTCTGAGCTTTTTCAAGTAATTTTTTGTTTTCATGTGTTTTTGATCAACTTATAAAATTGATACTCTAAAGATGTCATGTTTTTCTATAGAAATAGTATTGTTATTTGGGGCAGAAGTAGATTTTTGACCAAGACCTTGGCATCTTATATCATGGATAGGATCCATTATTTGTCATCAAAATAAAGGTATAGCTATAAATGTCCTGTAGTCATTTAAAATAATAAAGTTAAGCTGCTTATTACATGAAAAGGGCTTAAGGGAACTGTCCACGTCACTTTATATGAAGGACATCAATGTGCTATGAAATATATGCACAACTTATGATATAACTAGTATATCATAGGTATTAGTTAATATTCTATTGAGTGTAAACATTTAATATTTAATTAAATATTATTTTGCTTGCCTGACAAGTAGAGCCCTAAGAGGTGATTTTGACATTGATTTACCTGTTCTATATTTTTTAATTGTTGATTGACTTTCACCAAGGATTTAATACTATTCCTTTGACTTTTAACCTGTACACCTAGATTATGTAATCAGTAAACACTTATTAATAATGATGGTTTTTAATAATGTTTTCAGAAGTTGGGAAATCTCAATGTTTCTGTATTTCGTGCTCTACAAAGCAGTGCTCCCAGGAAAACCGTCTGGTATAAAATTGCCTCTTCTGTCTTGCTTTGCCAAAGTGAAGAATATAAACCTAATGTTATGAAGAAACCAGAGCTTGCAAACCGGTGGTTTTCTGGCTAGTCACAGCCACAGATGGGTTTTGATTGGCTTATAGAATATTGTTTAAAAAGTGAGAGATTGAGATAAATACATGCATTTCTGCCATCTCTTGAAAAAAATGGGGTGACAATAACATTGGTTTTGTATTCCACTTGGCCAAAGTTCACTGAAGCTTTGTGTGACTGCTCCTTTTAGAGGAAACACGAACTCTGTAGTTCACACAGTCCCCCGTCCAGCCTGCCTCATTCGTTTACATCCCCAGAGTGGCTGCTGTTGATATTTAGGTTTCCGGCCTTGATTGGTGGGCTACCAAGCCTTCTCTCCAGGACACGTCTTATGACTTGCTCCAGAAGTCTTGCTCCTTACTTCCCGACCTGCTCTGGACATTTATCTGCAGTGTAAAGCTACCAGGCTAACGTTGAACATATGAAAATTACGGTCTCTGCAATAAGCTTGCTTTCTTTTTTAAATATTTTAATTATTTATTTGGCTGCATCGGGTCTTAGTTGTGGCACTTGGGGTCTTTATTGTGGCACAGGGCTCTCTAGTTGTGGCACGCAGGCTCCGGAGCTCACGGGCTGTGTTGCCCTGTAGCATGTGGGGCCTTAGTTCCCTGGCCAGGGATCGAACCCATGGCCCTTGCGTTGCAAGGTGGATTCTTACTCACTGAACCAGCAGGGAAATCCTGAAGCTTGCTTCCTGATACCATCTGGAGTTCATGCTTCGACTCACAGTTTGTTTCTTCTTGCTTCATGACGTTAGGTTTATATTCTTCAGCTTGGTGTTCACCACTCTTCTCTAGACTAGTCCCAGCCCAGGTTTCCCTTATTATTTCCCATGGACTGTAATCTGAATATCACAAGAACAGAACTGCGTGTGTCTTGTTGCTGTGGTGTCCCCTGAATGTAGTAAGTGTTCCATCAGTGTTGAATGAGTGGGCTTGCCCTTCATCCTTGTCCTCATTATTGTCTGCTTCAGTTGTAACATTCCCTGGATACAACCCCTCTTTATTTCCTTTTTCCCTTTGTTTCTGCTGTTCCCTCTCTCTATTCATTCATTTATTTCATTCAACAAATACTTACTGAATATCTTAATGGTTCTTGCAATATGATGAGGGCCACCATAGAGTCTGTGCCATCATGGAACTTGATGATCCAGGGTAAGAGGGGCAAGTAAGCCACTGAACAGAGTGTAGGAGGTGCTGTCTCTGATAGTGAGATTATGTGAGGGTGTTACAGGAGCATAGAGCCGAGTCAGCTAACTCCACCCAGGATGGGTCAGGGAAGGTTCCCCAAAAGGAAGGGACATCTAGATTCATACCTGAAATGTGTGGAGGAATAAGGCAGGCCAAGATAGGGTGTAGAGAGGAGAATGGAGGTGGGAAACAGAGTAATATTCTTGGCTGAGATCTCCGGGACCACCTGGAAGAATATTTCTGTTGCAGTCATAATCTTAGCTTTACTTTTATTCCATTTCAGATCCCATATTCTTTTTTTCTTAATTGAGGAGTAGTTGATTTACAGTGTTGTCTAAGCTTCAGGTGTACAGTAAAGTGATTCAGTTTTTTTATGTATATTTTTTCAGATCATTTTCCATTACAGATAATTATAAGATGTTGACTGTAATTCCCTGTGCTATGCAATAGGTCAATATTGCTTATCTATTTTAGGTATGGTAGTTTGATACTATATAGACCTGTTAATATAGATCTATTAACCTATATATAATATCTAATTAATATAATTAATCTGATATAATATAGCTCTATTAATCTCATGCCCCTAATTTACCCCTCCCCGCTCCCTTTCCCCTTTGATAACCATAAGCTTGTTTTCTATGTCAGATCTTACATTCTCTATGAAACCAAAGGGAGGCGGGTTTTCTCCCTTCTTAGAACCCCTTGGCTCTTTGCTTTTATCTCTCTCCTGGTATTTATGATGTTCTGCCATAAATGTTTAAAGTGATTACTTCTCCACATTTTCTCTCCCTTAAGAGCTTAGTATGTGTCTTGAATCTGTGAGATGCATAATAAATGTCAAAGTAAGAACCTGCCCTGTTCAGGATAATACTGAGCAGAAATATACTGGGCAAAAGCCCACAGTATTGAAATCTTGTTAAAATGTGGTTATTTAATACTTAATTGGGAAGTAAGCAAAGTAATGAGGAAGTCATTCTATAGTTGGCTAAAACACAGCTTTAGAAATACTGTCAGAAACAACTGTCGTGTGTGGTGTCAGGCTGATACCCAGCTTTCTCTAGCCAGCTATCTTCATTGTATGGGAGCCTTAAGTTAAGGCCTTAGTGTTTGTAAAAATTTATTGAAAAGTATACTTAAAATAAGTATACTTTATTATATGTAAATTTTATTTAGATAAAATTAAAAGGGTTTTAGAAGGGGAGAATTATGCCCTAATTTTGGTTAACCAGCAATTAATGAATAGAATGATGGAAACTTAGTGAAAATGAAGGGTGGTTTGCACATAATTTGTTCTGTATAACGAAGTGTGTGTGATCTGCTGATGCTTAGATGGTTGGATTAGTCAGACTCACAAGTTTGCTGACTTCTTGAAAATTCTGTCTGGATCGAGCACATGTGTATCTGTACTCTCATTTGTTCTTGGAACTGTCTGTTTCTCTCCCCTCCCTCCTGAGACTCCAAAGGGATGAAATAGTTCTTGAAAATAGTTGAAAAACAGAAAAACATTTGTCACTGAAAGAGATCTGCTCTGTCCTTCTCCCAGAAACATGGTGGTGGCTTTGAAGGAGCTATCTATCCGGGGCGACTTTCGAACCACGGTCGAATACCTGATCAAATTGTTGGAGACTGAAAGCTTTCAGTTGAATAGAATTGACACTGGCTGGCTGGACAGACTGATAGCAGAAAAAGTACAGGTGGGTATTTCTCTACTTACACAGCTTCTGGGATTGGGTTTTTATAGGCTTGTGATGAGATCAGGCCATGCCATTAGACAAAATTTATTTGATTCTCACACAAATGGCTCTAGGTCTGTGTGGAAAAGTCTAGGAGTCAGTGTGAGTTTAGCGCTGTAAGTAAGTGTTCTTGTGCCTTGTTACGCAGTCATTGTACAGGTTGTTGTACAGTATTACTTCCAAGGATATAGTTGAAGAGAGACATGCAGAGATTGAAGTACTTTCTTTCCTCATTTGATAGTAAGTGTGGTTGAGTTCCATTTGTCTACCAAGTACTGATGAAAGGGCTTCATTTTAATCAATGGAAGTAACCCTTTGTTCCTGAACTGCTGGGCTAATATAAATTACTCAATATTTTGTATAAAATTGTTGGATTCATGTGTATTACCTGGAGGTAGTTTACACACCATTTTCCTTTGAGATCATCAGTAGTCAAATCCTTGCACTTTTTTTGAATTTATTTGTGACAGAAACTTGTTTTTGAGCTTCTCTTCAATTGGCTCAGTGAAAATCTTAGGAGGGTGGGGGAAAGGTGTTTTTCATCTCTATTCAAATTCTAAAAATGTGTTTTTGTCTCAAAAACCAGTTGGATAATGAGGATGGAGATTCCCATTGGTAGCTGATTCGTCAAGCACATTTGAGCCTGATTTAAATTGAGGGGCCATGGTGCCAAGTGACTGACTCTGCTTTTAATTTGCCCTCTTTTCGTCTCTTTCAGGCGGAGCGACCTGACACCATGCTGGGAGTTGTCTGTGGGGCTCTCCACGTGGCAGATGTGAGCCTGCGGAATAGCATCTCCAACTTCCTTCACTCCTTAGAGAGGTAAGCTTTGCATTCCGTGTTCCGTGCAGGCTAAGCTGGGGTCCTGAGTATGGGACTGACGTTCAGAGACCCATTTATTCTCTCTGTTGCTGGCAGCTTGTGAGTGCTACTTTTTGTTCACTGACTGTGGGGGCAAGGAGAAGAAGGGATGTAGGAGTTGATGGAAAATGGTTTGGGGGCTCTAAGTGTAGATTCTAGAAATCGGTTTATACCATGGTTAGAATTGCTTGCTTTGTAAAAACTGGAATCTTCCTGTACGGTACAAGCATCCAGTCTCTCCGAGCCCTGGTGATGAAAAATCTGGTATTTTTCTCTAGTAAGGCACCCTGAATACTTTATATATTACCTGCAACACCTTTTAGGAATTAATAATTGAGGCTGATATTCATGATGAACTCACAAGTCTTTTCAAATATAGGATCAGACTGTGTGTGGCTAAACGTATTTCCAGCACTGGTTCTGGAAACTAAGCTCTGCCTCTGAGTTCCTGGAGGAATTGTCCACAAGGCTAATTGTTTAAAGCACTTTATCACAGGCATTTTAATTCAACTGAGATTTCATTTATTTAAGTCTCACCATGACGATCTCTCTCTATGTTACCCTGACGCTCAATGTGAACAAATGATATATTGACATGGTGCAAAATTCAAAAGGCACTAAAAGATAGTGACGAGTTTCCTCCTTACCTCTGTTTCCTGGCCGCCTAGTTTCCTTCCCTATGATCAGCCTATGTTTCTGTTTTTATTTTCTATTATCTTTCAGATATATGATTGATATATATAAGCATGTATACGTAATATTTGTTCCTTCCTACCTCCATTTTTTTTTAATCACAAGTGAAACTATCCTGTACAATTTCACTTGCTTTTTTTAATTTAACAGTATGTTTTAGAGAGTGTTTCCTGTTAGAGCATAAAAGACTTTTACCTTTTTAATGGCTGCATAATATTCATTTATGTGGCCTTTAAAAAATTTATGTATCTGTCCCTTACTGATGGTCCTTTAGATTGTTTGCAGTCTTGATATTCCAGGAAATACTGTGACCAATAACCTCTGAGAGTCATCTGTAAACTTTGAGAACTTTCTAGAAGTAGCTCTCACATTGCTGTCTTTCAGGGGTCAAGTCCTCTCTGCTCATACACTTCTGAATACAGTAGATGTTGAACTTATCTACGAGGGCGTGAAGTACGTACTGAAGGTATGCTGAACCTCATAACGTCTGTGCTACCTTTTTTGCCTCTGTCTTTGTCAGCCTGCTTCCTTTAGGTCAGGTGATGGAGGGAAAATCTGGTTTATTGCAGGGCTGGGCATTAGTGAAATTACAGTCATTCTTAGTGTCCGTAGCCTGTGTCAAAGCAGTATTTGATGAGTCTCTGAAAATATTTTCGCCGTTGTTCACTTCACATGTGCAACCAAGAGATGAAGGAGACAGAGAACCATCAGAGCAGGGAGACGTATCTAAGGTCCTCCTCTTTGCTTGCGGCAGGGCTGAGCCGGGCCCACAGCGCTCAGACACCAGTGCCATGAATTTCTTTCCTCTCCAACAGAGCTTCCTTTAACTATTTTTATTTATTGATTTATTGTATTTGGCTGCATCAGGTTTTAGTTGGAGCGTGCAGGATCTTTAAATGAGTCATGGAAACTCTAAGTTGTGGCATAGGGGATCTAACTCCCTGACCAGGGGTTGAGCCTGGGCCTCCCGCGTTGGGAGCTTGGAGTCTCAGCCACTGGACCACCAAGGAAGTCCCATCGGATGGGGCTTGCTCCTCTCGATCTCTGAGATGCTGAAATTTTGTCTGGGACTCTTCCTAGAAGGAACACACTGACTTGTCTCTTTGGTTTCTCATTTCTTACAGGTGACCCGGCAGTCCCCAAACTCCTACGTGGTGATCATGAACGGCTCATGTGTGGAAGTGGACGTGCATCGACTGAGCGACGGTGGGCTGCTCTTGTCCTATGACGGCAGCAGTTACACCACGTACATGAAGGAGGAGGTGGATCGGTGAGTGGCTCTTTGGGCTCTGTTTGCTGGTCACTGCACCAGCCTTTCTCTCAATAGTCATATACCTAATAAAAATTTCAGGAGTATTAGAAGTCTTTGAAATTAAAAACAATGTCTCTCCACCAGTCTAGTGTGGGCAGACAATGAAAAATAAATTCCCTTTTTTTATAGGCTACTACTGTTCAGAGCTTCTTACATGTCTTTAATGAAATTTTGTATGCATATGAAAGTTATGTATATGTACATACTGTTGTGCTTTTCTTTTAAACATATTCACAAATAAAAGTAACCTTTAGTTCTGCACCTTATGTTTCCCTTTAACATATTATATACTGTTCAGCACCAATCATTGTGTTGTTGTGATAATTAAATGAATTTACACATGGAAAGTGTGTAGGCATGGCTTGGAACTTAATAAGACTTTAAGACGTCTTAGCCATTACATCATCAGCAACTTCATGTTTTTTTCTTCCTGCCCAGTGGAGATTCCTATCCTTTTTAATGGTCAGATAATCTTCCGTTATATGCATGTACCGTAATTAATTTAATTTGACCATTACTGAAGGGAAGTTTGGTTATTTGGCATTGTAAACAAAGATGCAGTAAATGTCCTCTGTGTGTGTGTGTGTGTGTGTGTGTGTGTGTGTGTACAATGAAGTTTTCAGGTTTTTTTAAGATTGACATTATTCTACCTTTATTCTTTACAACTTAAGATGCTTTATTAACTTTGATGCTGCCACTTATCTCCTAGATATCGCATCACAATTGGCAATAAAACTTGTGTGTTTGAGAAGGAAAATGACCCTTCGGTGCTGCGCTCACCCTCTGCTGGGAAGTTAATCCAGTACATTGTGGAGGATGGAGGCCATGTGTTTGCTGGCCAGTGCTATGCCGAGATCGAGGTCAGGGTGGTCATTGGGCTTCCAGGTCATGGGAGGGAAGGTGGGAAAAGAGTTGCCTGGGATGGACTAGGACTCAAGAGTAGCAGAAAGGAAGTAGAAAATAGGAAAGAGTATCTGTTTAATTGGGGTTATGAACCTTAACATTTTATTTATTTTAAAAAATATTTTCTTGGCCGTGCCATATGGCATGTGGCATTTTAGTTCCCCGACCAGAGATTGAACCCGCGCCCCTTGCATTGGAAGCACACAGTCTTAACCACTGGACTGCCAGGGAAGTCTCTGAACCTTAGATTTTAAAAACACATTAAAAGCTCGTGGTTTTCCTTGGATAAATGAGGAGCCTCTAGCTCTAAAGAATAGATCCTAGGCAGTGGCACTTGCTGAGTGTTAGGTATTTTGCCAAGTACTGGTTATACAGAAAGAATATGATAGGTGGAGTGGGGCCTTGAAACGGGCTTGTAATGAAGTAATGGATTTTGAGGAGGCTGAGCACAAAGTGCAGAGGGCCACCTGCCCCAAGTCACGATGGGGCTGGATGGGCAGCATGAGAAGAATTCCTGAAGAGGGGACTTGGATCTTGGCATTGGAAGAGAGACAGTGAGAGACCAGATGAGGAAGGCCAGGCAACACTGTTTAAAGGAGAAGGCACAGCACGTGCCACGTGCAAAGGCACAGAAGAGAGCGTGTGGTGTGAGGAGGGAACTGCAGGCCCGTATTGCCGTCGATCGAGAACAGACTGAGGTTTAACGGGAAATGGCAAGCAGAGATGCCAAATGAGCTGTCCGAATTTGAGATCATGAAGGGCCTCATAAAACACACTGAGAAGTTTAGACACTCCTCAAGGCCCGTGGGGTCACCGAGGGGTATGACACAGTGATGGAATGAGGTTTGGGCTCTAGACTGATTGCTTCTAGTGGCCTTATTGGAGCTGTGTAGCATGTGAAGATGCCTATGGGGAGGTTGTTTTTTTTCTCTTAATATTTTTTAAAATTTATTTGACTGCACCAGGTTTTGGTTGCAACATGCACACTCTTAGCTGTGGCATGTGGGATCTGTTTCCCTGACCAGGCCCAAACGTGGGCCCCCTATACGGGAACCCTGGACCACCAGGGAAGTCCCTGTTGGGAGATTTCTGAACTCTAGACCAGAAGTGATAAGGAGCTAAACCAAAGAGTTGGCAAGACAGGAAGATCTTTGAGAGAGGTTTAGATGATGCATTCAGCCTGGCTTGGTGACTGGTAGATAAGGGAGAAAAAGGAGTGAGAATGATCCTTCGGTTTCGGTCTGGATATCATGGACAGATTGTGTAAGTGCCTGGACCCACAGGTATGAGGAAGACAAATTGTTGATCATTTCTCAGTATAAGACAAGTCAAAACCAACTGTGGCAAAAGTGGATTTAAACATTAGAAACGGGAGCTGTCAGTAGTTGTCATTAATCCCTAAAGCTAGGTCCTGAGAGATTTTAGTTTTCCTTGTAGGTGATGAAGATGGTAATGACCTTAACAGCTGCAGAGTCTGGCTGTATCCATTACGTCAAGCGGCCTGGAGCAGCTCTTGACCCAGGCTGTGTAATAGCCAAAATGCAACTGGACAACCCCAGCAAGGTCCAGCAGGTAAGTAGGCGGATAGACACTTTTAATATTGCTCTCCAAGAGCTGGGTTAGATGGTAGGGGTAGTCAGGAGAAACAAGTGAGCTCAATCCTTGGTTTTCCAGTTTTTCCTTCAGCTTTTTACCCCTCATTTTATGCCTTATGCCTTTGTATTTGTACATTTAGTATCATGCAACTAGAATTTGTAAGAGTTACTACGATTCTAAGAATCTGTGGTTTCCTCACGATGCTTCTTACATTGATTTCTCTCCTTGTCGCTGGCTGTGGTAAAGGGAAATCTTTCTTTCTTTTTTTTAAGTAATTGCTTTGACTGCATTGAGTCTTAGTTGTGGCCTGCGGGCTTCTCTAGTTGTGGCATGTGGGTTTCTCTCTAGTCGTGGCACACGGGCTCAGCATTTGTTCTGCACGGGCTTAGTTGCCCCGCCACTTGTGGGATCTTAATTCTGCCTGGATGGCTGATTCTTAACCACTGGACCACCAGGGAAGTCCCTAAAGGGAGGTCTTGATTTTACATGATGAATCTAAGTTGCAGTGGTGTGTCTGAAGGTAGTGGATGACTTGATCTCTCATTGGGGTTGACAGGCTGAGCTTCACACAGGCAGTCTGCCGCGGATCCAGAGCACAGCGCTCAGAGGCGAGAAGCTCCATCGAGTGTTCCACTATGTCCTGGATAATCTGGTCAACGTGATGAATGGATACTGCCTTCCAGATCCTTTCTTTAGCAGCAGGGTATGAATCACTTTTCTTAGGTGGGGTGGGGTAGGGGAATAGGTGTACATCTTGGAGAATGAGTGTTCTCCAACATAGTTTAGAATTCATACAAGGAATTTTTTTAAGAGGGAGGGAGAGAAAGCTGTTTGACCAGAATTCTGCCACTATTAGTTGTAGGATTTGAAGTCTTTATATCCTTGCTTCTTATCTCTGTCATTGACTTAATACTTAATTGGGGTTTAAACCAGTGAACAATGACAATGTTACTTGTTTATATTGTAATTTCAAAGTAAGTACCGGCATACGTTGGAGATATTGCAGGTTTGGTTCCAGACCACTGCATATAAAGTGAATGTTACAAGAAAGAAAATCACACGAATTTTTTGGTTTCCCAGTGCATAGAAAAGTTATGTTTACATATTGATAAAGAACCTGTCTGCCATGCAGGAGACATAAGAGATGTGGGTTTGATCCTTGGGTTGGGAAGATCCCCTAGGAGAGGAAATGGCAACCTACTCCAGTATTCTTGCCTGGAGAATCCCATGGACAGAGGAACCTGGCAGGCTATAGTCCATGGATCGCAAAGAGTCAGACATGACTGAAGTGACTTAGCAGGATGTTTAAAAAATGTACATACCTTAATTAAAAAATGTTTTCTTGCTAAAAAAGGCAAATCATCTCCTGAGCCTTTAAGGAGTCGTAATGGTTTTGCTGGTGGAGGATTTGAAATACTGCAAGAATTACCAAAATGTGACACAGAGACATGAAGTGAGCAAATGCCATTGGAAACGTGGTGTTGATAGACTCGCTCAACACAGGGTTTTATATGAAATCTTCAGTTTGTAAAAAAAAAAAAACCAAAAAACGCAGTATTTGCAATGTGCAGTAAAGCAGTGCACAATAAAGCCTGGTATGCCTGTACTATGTGGTAGTGAATTCACACATGTAATTTTGTTTAGGGGATTATGTTAATTTTGTCCAGATCCTATTTTATTATTTCCTTCTTCTCAGGTAAAAGACTGGGTTGAACGGTTGATGAAGACCCTCAGAGACCCCTCCTTGCCTCTCCTAGAATTGCAGGATATCATGACTAGCGTCTCTGGTCGTATCCCACCCAACGTGGAAAAGTCTATCAAGAAGGAAATGGCTCAGTATGCCAGCAACATCACATCTGTCCTCTGTCAGTTTCCCAGCCAGCAGGTACTTAACAGACTAACTCTGTCATTTTCTGCTGGCTGCCCACGCTAGAGCTCATGCAGTAGGAGTCCTTCCTGTTTGGATCCTCCTCACTGTCTGGATGTTGTATTTTTGAAGTTTTATGCATTGTGCCCTTTACAAAACTGCCTCATGGTGCGAGCCCAGTAAGTTAAGTGTTGGGTGTGAAATGTAAGGTATCTTTGGTTAAGAGAAAAACATATTGGTTGTGTACCCCATAGAGTTTTGTCCTTGGGGCTGCGCCCTGATTAGAAGTATTTTTGTAATTCTAAAGCAGGTGGATATTTGTAGCTGTTTCATCAGAGACTTCCTCACTACCTCTGCTGCATGCTTATTACTCTTTGCCTCTGATCCAGACTTACATGTAGGGAGTAGAGCTAGACAAGAGGGGCATTAAGCATCTTGCCTGTCAGGACCTAGTAAGGGTTAAGGACTAGGTAAGGATGCTAGTTTTGTGATGCACTCGTTAGTTCATCTGGCAAAGGATAGAAAGAAATAGAAGTTGCTTTCTTATTTATTATGAACGAACCCCTAAACTATGACTAGTAGCTTTCAGCTGCTCTCAACGTGAAAGATAGGAATCATCATGTTATAACGAAGAAAATTCCAATAGAGACACAGACGTAGAGAACTGGCACATGGACACAGTGGGGGAAGGGGAGGGTGGTATGAATTGGGAGAGTACCACTGCCATGTGTACACCACCGTGCAGAAAGCAGATAGCTGGTGGGGAGATGTTGATAGCACAGGGAGCTCAGCTCGCTGCCCTGTGATGACCTGGAGGGTAGAATGGGGGCAGGGGTGGGAGGGAGGCCCAAGAGGGCGGGGATACATGTTTGCCTGGAGCCGATTTGCTTTGTTGTATAGTAAAAACTCAATGTGAAAGCAGTTACACTCCAATTAAAAAAAAAACCAGGATTCCTAGTGTTGATGCTATTATTGCAGGCTAATGTTCTGGGTCCCTTTGTTGAGTTGGGCTTCATTTTTCTCGTTTGTTATACTTTAGATTGCCAATATCCTAGATAGCCATGCAGCCACACTGAACCGGAAATCTGAACGGGAAGTCTTCTTTATGAACACTCAGAGCATCGTCCAGCTGGTGCAGAGGTAGGTACATGGAACTCCGGAGTCCCAGACCTGCCCATGCCCACACCTTCCTTTCTTCTCAGTAATCACAAAGAGATTTGCTTTCAGTTCCACTTAGAGAACTGAGAAAGCCCCTCATATCTTAGAAAATACCTATATCTACTAAATATCTTAGAATTGTGAGCTAACTCTCCTACTCAACGTTTCTGACGACTTCTTTCTATTCAGCATCTTTCCGTCAATTATTAAGGCGTGAATCTCATTGTTTTCTTTTTTCCTTACAGTTTCCCTTGAACTCCTAATTTTTCTTCTGGCATAGGGCCTTCTTTGACATTTACTCATATTAGCTCATGGGATCAACTCTTGGGCTAAAGAGATCTTCACAGGACTTTTTCAACTTTAAGATATTCATAAATTTTTCAGATTTTTCTTCGCCATCTCAAGGGTGTGGTAATCATTTTTGCTTAGCAGTGGGGGACGGAACCAGAGTATTGTTGGATAGGGTTGTAAAGTGGTTTTGGTTTTGTTTTCTCTCTCACTCTTTTTTCCTCCATTTCTTTGTAAGGAAAAAAGTCTGTGGCCAGATTTCTTTTAGACTTGAATTTATGTTATTTATTTATTATGTTTGGCTGTGCTGCGCCCTCATCACTGTGCACAGACTCTCTCTAATTGGCGTGGGCAGGGACTTCTCTCTAGCTGCGGGCTACACCGGCTTCTTGCGGCGGTGAATTCTCCTGTGGAGCCTGGGCTCTAGGGCGTGTGGGCTTCGTAGTTGCGGCGCACAAGCTTAGCTGCCCCACGGCACGTGAGTTCCTCCCAGAGCAGGGATCGAACCTGTGTCGCCCGCACTGGCAGGCAGATTCTCAGCCGCTGCACCACCAGGGAAGCCGGCTTGAATTTAAACTGACCCGGTGAATTGATTCTAGACTGGCTCCTGTCCTGTCCTATATACAGAGGGAAAGCCGTTCTATAGGAAGCCTAATAAGTCTGGACTTTGGGTTTATTATTTCACGGTTGGCTATTTAACGGTGTTAGCCTGTCAGGATTTTCTTCTAGACTTGACTTTATGTTGTTGATTTATACCCTCCTCTGTTTGCCCAGGTACCGCAGCGGCATCCGAGGACACATGAAGGCTGTGGTGATGGACCTGCTGCGGCAGTACCTGCGAGTAGAGACACAATTCCAGAACGGTGAGCTCCCTCCTGAGGCTCTGTACCCGAGAACGTCCCCTCCGAGGGCTGAGCGACAGCTGAGCCAATCCGTCCTGTCATGAACAACCCTCTTCCTCCTTTCACCAGTCCTTTTAGAGCTAAACTGCTCGGTCCCACTAGCACCAAAGAAAGAGCAACAAAACACGACTTAATGAGACTGAATCGGTGTGCTTCTGCGAGAGGGCTGAGGCACTTTCTCTAGTAGAGATGAGCGTTCCCCACTGGCCTCTCCTTGACCGTGTATAGTGAGGGTTAGTTGAGTCAGACCAGGCTGAAACTGGGAAAGCCTGCTGGAAGAGCTCTCCTCTCAGCAGCTCATCCATGGAATGAACCACAGGCATCTGAAAAAGGCTCAGATTTCCAGTGCTTTTCAGTGTGTCATTTAGGTGGAATTTATCCATCACTTTCTCTGTGTAGGGTCACTAAGTGGCTTACCAAGTCTCTAAACCACCATGGCTATGATTTTAAAGCTACATACGGCGGATACTGCTTTCTGCCACAAGATGGCAGTGAAACACCACAGAATTTGAAAGATTGCCTCCTAATGCTCTTTGCTCTGTTTTGCTCACTTTTCCATCCTTAAAGGATGACTCTGCCACTCATGACAAGCAGAAATACTCAAGTAAATATTGCAAACTGAATCTGGCAGTGTGTAAAATAATACGTCACAATCCAGGTGTCTTTATCCCACTAGGGTAAGCTTGATTAACATGTGAATCATTTATCATGTAATGGATACAAAGAGGGAGAAAACATGGCCATCATCTTAAGCTATGGATGATAAAAGCATTTGACAGAATTGAATATCCATTCATGATAAGTCCTTGGGCAACTGAGAATGAAATGGTACTTTTTATCATGTAAAGTTCTCCTACAAAAAAATCTATAGGATACATTATACATAGTGGTAAAATGTTGAAAGCAATCTCTTTAAGATTAAGACAAGGATGCCTGCCATCATTACTGTTCTTCAGCTTCATACTGGATATCCCAGCTACTTTTGTAAGGCAAGAAAAAGAATAAAAAGTATGAGGAGTGGAGTAAAGGTATGGAAAGGAGTACAAAAAATACATCAGCCACTATTGTATATGACATGAGGTCTACCCGGAAAACCTAGAGAGAAAAAGCTTGTGCCACAGCAAAGACCCAGCACAGCCAAAATAAATAAATAAATAAGTCTAAAAAGTTAATATATAAAATTAAAATTTTATAGTATAATAGCAGTTTAGAAAAATATTCCATTTGAAATAGCAACCCAAAATATGAAATTCTGAGGGATAAGTGTAACAAGAAATGTGCAACCTTCTTTGGAGAAAGTTGTAATCAGTAGAAATAATAAAGAAGATCTAGATAAATATCATGGCCTTGGATTGGAATATATATATTTGCCCAGTGTTGATTCTCCCTGAGTTCACCTGTAGGTTCATCGACTTTCCAATAAAAATCTTACTAGTATATTTCTATGGAATTTGTCAGGCTAGTTGTATAATTCACATGAAAGAAAGGTAGCCAAGATTCTTCTAAAGAAATACACTGTGGAGGTATTTGTCCAGTTAAATATCAAGATTTGAGATAAAGCCATATTAATGAAGAGATTTTGATATTGGTGTTAGGACAGATTAATAGAACAATGGGACATTGGCTCTGTTAACCCAGAGGCAGATATATGAAAAATTACTCTACAACAGGGCAGGTGTTGTAAGTCATGGGGAAAGGAAGGTTTGCTACTGGGTAATGCATTATTCATTTGCCACCCCCCACCCCCCAAAAAAGATCCCTAGCCTAGACAAGATGCACAAAAATCGATTCCAGATTAACTTAAACACATACTAAAGGGGCAAAGCTACTCAGTTTTTAGGAGAATATTCTTATGACCTCAAGACCAAGAAGATTTTGTCACATAGGACCAGCAGGAACAAACTATAACGGAAAAGGATAAATAATTTGACCTCACTTAAGAACTTCTGTTTATGAAAAGATCCCATAAAAAGACTTTGAAAATACAAGCCATAAAGTAGAGGAAGATATTTACAAATCATAACAACTATGAAGGATTAGAATCTATAGAGCACTGCCTTGAATCAATAAGTAAAAGACAACTTAATAGAAAAATGAGCAAAAGATAGAAAAAAGATAATTTGTAGAAGAGGAAACACAAATAATCACACCCAAATGATCAATGAAAAGATGTTCGATCTTCTTACTAAGTAGAGAGCTATGAACCAAAACCACAATAAGATTGGCAAAAATTTAAAATTCACATCATCTTCCACCACTTCTGTAAGTAGAAGTGCAAATTGTTACAACCACTTTGGAAAACAGTTCATCAGTGCGTAATGGAGTTGAGCTTATTTATATTCTTCAACCTGCCAGTTTCACTCTTAGATGACGTGCTCTAGAGACACTGTCCCACGTGTTTATTACGGAGACATACACAGGACTGTTGGTGGCGTCATTATTCATGAATAGCAAAACAGACCGGAAACAACCCAAATATATACAAGTTGAATAGATAATTGAATTCTAGTATATTCCTTCAATGGATTAGTCTATAGCAGTGAAAATGGAACAAAGATGAATCTCCAAAATGTATTGGTGAGGGAAAGAAACAAGTTTCAGAAGGATCCAAACACAATGATTCCATTGTTATCAAGTTGAAAACAGGGAAAGTGAATATATACATACATGGATACGTATATATATGTACACACACACATTTGTGATAGATGTAAAGAAGAGCGAAAGAATGATTAACATAAAATTCAGCTTAGTGGTTATTTTTGAGGAAGTGCACATAGGATCCCTCAAAGATACTAAAAATGTTCTGATAGATGAAAGTTACTTGGGTGTTTATTCTTCTGAATGTATATTTCACAATAAAAAGTTTTTTAAAAGAGGCACTTGGTATCATTGCTTTGTGTCTACATCTCCTTAGTGTCTCCTGGGTAAATGTTCTTTATATTTCCCTTGGCCCTAGTAATTTCCATTACCAAGATATATTTCTGTTGTCACTTTAAGTCTTAGGAGAAATTTGAATTTATATAGGACAACCACGGAGAAAGCAATGGCACCCCACTCCAGTACTCTTGCCTGGAAAATCCCATGGAGGGAGGAGCCTGGTGGGCTGCAGTCTATGGGGTCGCTAGGAGTGGACATGACTGAGCAACTTCACTTTCACTTTTCACTTTCATGCATTGAAGAAGGAGATGGCAACACTCTCCAGTATTCTTGCCTGGAGAATCCCAGGGATGGAGGAACCTGGTGGGCTGCCGTCTCTGGGGTCGCACAGAGTCAGACACAACTGAAGCGACTTAGCAGTAGCAGCCGCAGCGTAGGGTAACCAACTTTTAAACAGCTTCCATTTTGTCCTAATTGGATCTTTTATGAAGTTGGCAGCTCTCTAAATATTGAAGTTCACTGTTTTTCAAATATATTTAGTTTGATTTTGAAAAAAATCTTATGTCAGTCACTAATATTTAAAACAGATAAGGGACTTCCCTTGTGGTCCAGCAGTTAAGACTTTGCTTTTCAATGCAGAGCATGTGGGTTTGATCCCAGTTCGGGGAGCTAAGATTCCATATACCTCTGGTCCAAAAAAACCCAAAACATTAAATAGAAGCAATATTGTAACATTCAATAAAGACTTTAAAAATGGTCCATATCAAAATAATCTTAAAAAAAATAAACAGATAAAAACAGAGTTGCCTTGGTTGACTGTACTTGATGTTCTAGGAATCCATGGCAGTGCAGTTTGAACGCCACTGTTGCAGTTTGTAACTTAACATGCAGTCTGAACTAGGTGATCATCCTTTAGTATGTTCATGATTTCATAAAAATTCTGACACTTGAGACTATTTGGATGCTCATTCTCCTTTACTTGTAAATTAATTCTGAGGTAAGCTGTTTTCTAAAGAACTGAATATTACTTATATCCCATGGTAGAAGTCACTTCTGTATACCTGACGCTTATGCTTCTGTTGCAAAACATAGCTATGCAAGTGAGAGCTAACCTGCCCCTGGTGGCTTTGTAAAAGGCCAATGAAAATATGCATAACTGTACTCTCCCTACAGACCTTCTACCTTCATGCAGGGGTCTCCCTGATCTATGCCTTAGTTTGGATTTGGAGTTCCCAGGCATTGCTTAACTACTTTGTGGACTTAGAAGGGAAAATGTTGATTCCAGAGGAAGCAGCCATCCTTCTTATGGATATTGACAAGTTTGGGTGTTTTAGTTTTGAACTAGAACCATGCCTTCTAGTTGGGGTGAAACAGTTTCAGTGAGTCAAGCATGGAACCAGAATCTCTAGCTGGGGGTTAATGGTGTTGACATTTCTTTTTAGTAGCTGAACCCTCTCTCCTAAGGAAACCACGTTGCTCAGGTTGTGTGCTCAGTCTTGTCCAACTCTTTGCAGCCCCATGGGTGGAGCCCACCAGCGTCCTGTGTCCAGGGAATTCTCCAGGCAAGAATACTGACATGGGTAGCCGTTCCCTACTCCAGAGGATCTTCCCAACCCAGAGATCAAACCAGTGTCTCTTGAGGATTGGCAGGCAGATTCTTTACCACTGGCACCACCTGGGAAACCCAAGGAAACTGTTGCAGGAAGCTAAATAAGAGAGTTTAGAGTGAGAGTGGGGAGTGGGAATCTCAGCCCCTAAGACCTGTCACCCTTCCCCACCTGTCAAATTTTTTAAATGAAAATAAGACTTAGAGAGGAGTGCATCACAATTTGTTAACAGAGCTAAGCTTTTAGCCCAGGGCTTTTATATCAGATTACCTGACTCCTAGCCCAGAATTGTTCTTAATAAACCACACTGCTAACTCCATAGACATCTATCTAAGAAAATTCTCAAGATGTTTCTTCTCACTGCTTACTAATTTTCTAGATAGCATGTAAATGTGAACATGCGTACTTGGGTGATGACCAGTTCTTTTTGCTGCTTGTAGGTCACTATGACAAATGTGTGTTCGCCCTCCGGGAGGAGAACAAGAGTGATATGAACACTGTACTGAACTACATCTTCTCTCATGCTCAAGTCACCAAGAAGAATCTTCTGGTCACCATGCTTATTGTGAGTACCATTTTTCAGAACTTGTAAAGATGGTTGACGATATAAAAAAGAGTGTTTCTCCCTGTGATGGCTATGGTCAGAGGAAAAGCTCCTGTCTTATGTGATTCTGGGATGACTGGGGCTTGAGTTGTGGGTTAATAGTTTCTCACATCCATCTTTGCCCTTGACCTGAAGGAACCTTGAGGTTCCAATTGGGAAAGAATTGTTCTGCCAGTTATTCGTATCATTTTTTAAAATTAATTTATTTTTTAATTGAAGGATAATTGCTTTACAGAATTTTGTTGTTTTCTGTCAAACCTCAACATGAATCAACCATAGGTATAGAGATATCTCCTCCCTTTTGAGCCTCCCTCCCGTCTCCCTCCCCATCCCACCCCTCTAGGTGGATACAGAGCCCCTGTCTGAGTTTCCTGAGCCACACAGCAAGTTCCCGTTGGCTATCTATTATACATATGGTAATGTTAGTTTTCATGTAACTCTTTCCATATATCTCACCCTCTCCTCCCCTCTCCCCATATCCATAAGTCTGTTCTCTGTGTCTGTTTCTCCATTCCTGCCTTGTAAATAAATTCTTCAGTACCATTTTTCTAGATTCTGTATATATACGTTAGAATATGATATTTCTCTTCCTGTTTCTGACTTACTTCACTCTGTGTAATAGGCTCTAGGTTCATCCACCTCATTAGAACTGACTCAAATGCATTCCTTTTTATGGCTGAGTAATATTCCATTGTGTATATGTACCACAGCTTCTTTATCCATTCATCTGTCGATGGACATCTAGGTTGCTTCCATGTTCTAGCTATTGTAAATAGTGCTATTGTAAATATTGTAAATGAACAATGGAAGGCATGTGTCTTTTTCAGTTTTGGTTTCCTCAGGGTATATGCCTAGGAGTGGGATTGGTGGGTCATATGGTGGTTTTATTCCTAGTTTCCTAAGGAATCTCCATACTGTCTTCCATAATGGGTGTATCAGTTTACATTCCCACCAACAGTGCAAGAGCGTTCCCTTTTCTCCACACCCTGTCCATTGTTTATTGTCTGTAGACTTTTTGATGATGGCCATTCTGACCGGTATGAGGTGATATCTCATTGTAGTTTTGAGTTGCATTTCTCTCATAATGCGATGTTGAGCACCTTTTCATGTGTTTGTTAGCCATCTGTATGTCTTCTTTGGAGAAATGTCTGTTTGGGTCTTTTTCCCACTTTTTGACTGGGTTGTTTGTTTTTTCTGGTATTGAGTTGTATGAGCTGCTTGAATGATTTGGAAATTAATCCTTTGTCAGTTGTTTCATTTGCTATTATTTTCTCCCAATCTGAGAGTTGTCTTTACACCTTGCTTATAGTTTCCTTTGCTGTGCAAAAGCTTTTAAGTTTAATCAGGTCCCACTTGTTTACTTTTGTTTTTATTTCCGTTACTCTAGGAGGTGGGCCGTAGAGGGTCCTGCTTTGATTTATGTCACTGGGTGTTCTGCCTGTGTCCTCCTCTAAGAGTTTTATGGTTTCTGGGCTTACATTTAGGTCTTTCATCCATTTTGAGTTTATCTTTGTGTATGGCATTAAGAAATGTTCTAATTTCATTCTTTTACATGTAGCTGTCCAGTCTTCCCACCACCATTTATTGAAGAGGCTTATTCATACCATCTTACACAAGAACTCAAAGCCCTTGACTCTACTTAAAGTTGCCTCATGTTTCCCCATTCCTGTTGTCACTCATGACAGTAGCTTTAAAATGGAGTCTTATCTAGCCAACATTGTTGTTTAGTTGCTAAATCGTGTCTGACCCTTTCGTGACCTCAGGGATTGTAGCCCGCCAGGCTCTTCTGTCCATGGGATTTCCCAGGCAAGAATACTAGAGTAGGTTACCACTTCCTTCTCCAGGGGATCTTCCTGAATCTGGGATCAGACCTGTGTCTTCTATATTGGCAGGCGGATTCTTTACCACTGAGCCACCAGGGAAGCCCTATCTAGCCAGTGTACTGGCCCATTGTAACTTTTGTTTGTTCTGTGAATGTCAGCAATGGCTCTCATATCCAGAGCTTAATAACAAAACACAGCTGTTAGAAGTCTAGTACTGTTCCTCCCCAACTCAAAAAAACACTTAAGTTTATTCCTCATCTTCTCTGATCCCTTCCTGTCTTATTTACATGGACGTCTAAGCCCAGATTATTGTATTGGTAGTAGATACATGCTTTTTTTCCCATAACTCAGTAATTTGAGAATTAGTAGAAAGAGGCAATGAGAAGTGAGGCTAGTAAACATGAGTGGGACTGACGTACATTTGACCAGTGGGTAGAATTTTTGTGGGCTTAAGGATTTTTAAAGACGATTTGTAAGTTCTCCACTCGTCGGTTTTTCTGGTTCATTCTAGGAACCAGAGTACAATAGGACTAGTCTTAGAAACCTCCCCCACACCAGTCCCATTCCACAAACAATTTCTCACTTCATGAACAATTAATTGCCTTGCTGCTACATGTTTGTGATTTGGGGAGACTAAATTACCTTTTTTTGCTCCTGTGGTTTTCTTTCTTGCCTTTTCGTGGGACTGGCATTCTTGGTACCTTAATTCCATCCTTTCTTCTTGGAGGAAAAAAAACTGCACATCTTCTGCTCTATTTTATTTCATGGTTCAGAGTGAAGGTAAGCTATCTACTTCACATCTCTCTGGTTAACAACAGTGCCACTCTCTCAGTTATCTGCCTAGGTGGCTAACTCTGGTGGATATAACATTTTTTAGAAATAGCCACTTTAAAAAATATGTAGTCATAGGGAGAGTTCATTACCTTTGCTACCCTAGAATGGCTAGATGGTGGGGAAACCAGCAGATGCATTTGAAAGGAAAAAAATAGTATCAGCACAATGTAATATTTCAACTTCTCCAAGTGATAGGTTTCAGCAAAGAAGATATTACCTTTGGCAACCTGCTGATTTTCTTTCTGTCAATTGGAAGAGGGAAGAAACCTCTGACTAATTAGATTTTTTCTTAAATTTTAATAAAAGGGATTGCTAATTCTCATTTGGTTAAAGCCAAGACTTTTCTGGCAGGAAAGGGCAATGATGAGGATGTGGAAGAATCTGTCAGTTTGGACCTAAAAATGGGGTAGAATTTGCCGTTTTAGGAAGCTAATTATAGGGAGTTTTCATGTTATTATGATTACCTTTTTAAAGACTTAACAGTTTTTCTGCACTAAAAATAGACCAAAGCCCAGAAACCTTGGAGCAGCAGAAGAGTAATGATTGTCCAAGACTGTCGCTGGGTTTCTTAAATTCTAATTTGTAAGATATAGGGGCTCGGCTCGCTCCTTTTGCGGAGTGATTGTAAGTAACGCTTGCCTTAAGAATCTCATTATTGGAACACGGAGCCATATTTCCTCAGAGAATTCTGGAGTAGCTTTGAGCTGGGGCTGTTCATTTCTCAAGTAATCACGCTGGTGTGATGGAGAGAGAAAATGGCAGCTGTTCGGGGCTCAGGCCTTCAATTTTCTTCAGAGTCCAGTCACTCAAGTGTGTAATTACACGGGGGTTGCTGCAGAGGCGTTGGGCCCTGTCAGAGAGCTGGTTTGAGGCTGTGCTTTCTGCTTTTGCCAGTCAGGACAGGCAGAAGCCAATGGGACTCTGGCTTGCTGCTAGTTCTTTTTTTCCCCACCTTGTCATCCTGATTATTTCTTACCTGCGTGGATGGTACCCAAACTTTCTTTCTAACAGACCTTTGGGGCTCTTTGGAGAAAAGAGTCGTTTGTTTAGTATTTTGGTTTAGATGAATAGGAAGGAGAGGAGGAGGGGAGGGGGAAGAGGTGGGGAGGAGGGGGTGGGGAGGAGGGAGAGGGAAGGGAAGGGGGAAGGAGGAGTAAGGTTGAAGATGTGAACCAGAAAGATGGATTCTTCCTTTTCTTTCTTTTGGCATTTCACATTTGTCTTTTAAAAAAACAACAAAAGAGAACTTGGTAAACATCTGTAGGTTTTTATATCATTAAATTGCTTTTGAAATATCAGTTATTTTGACCTCATCCCAGAGATTTGGAAAACAAGAAGTTAATTGCTGTGACTGAGCTGAGGATCGGCTAGCAGTGACTTGGGGAGCGGGGATGAAAGCTGGAACAGGGCTGCTTTCCGCTCTGCCTTCCTTGGATCTGCCTTCTTTTGGGGGGTGGTCCGGTCCCCTACCCCACATCTGCATTAGTGGGGTTAGCTGGTAAAAGCTATTTCAGCTGTTTGGGTTACTCTCTCTAACGGCTGCTACCTGGCTACGGCAGCGCTCCATCCCCCCAGCTTGCATTCTCTGCTGTTTCCCTTTTCTTTGCTTACCTTGGCTTCCTGATCGGTGGTTATATGCCCAGCACCCCCATCTCTGCTTTCGAGAAGTAGGACTGTCGATGGTGTGCTTTGCTGAACTAGACGATGATGTCTGGGACTTTTGAACCTAGAGGGTGGGAGTCAAGAAGACCAAGCCTCTGTGAATCAGTGTTGCCGAATGTGGGCTGCTCTGCAGAAGCCAGCCTGCCGCCCACGTGGAGGCATCACTTGCCTCATAGTCTCACTGGCGAATTGCGTCCAGTCTTTCGCTGTATCTGGAGAGCAAAATATCGAGTAAAACGCTGAAGTCTTGTCCAGTTTTCTGCATGTGGAGGAACATTGTGCCACATTGAAAACAAAGGAAGTTTATTTTTTGAAAGCTCTTATTTCTTTATTTTATAGGAAAACGCTTAGGACATTGTTTATGATTGCCCACAGATGTTTGAGGGACTCTTTAGTCAAATTTTGTCTGATGAAAAGGATCAGCCTCTTCACAGCTCTAGACGTAGGAGTGTGTGTCTTGTACCCACCTTGATTCTGAGTAGTCTCCCCTCACTACTTCTGTCTTATTTCTGAGTAGTCTTCCCTCACTACTTCTGTCTTACTTCTGGTGTGGTTCACATGAGTGTGTTATGGCCCATGCTTCGTTAGGAGTAGTGGAGTGCCTGTGAGCCTCTGATTTGGTTTAGACTGTGTTATGCTTAATCGCTCAGTCATATCTGACTCTTGGCGACCCCAAGGACTGCAGCTGGCCAGGCTCCTCTGTCCACAGGGATTCTCCAGGTAAGAACATTGGAGTGGGTTGCCATGCCCTCTTCCAGGGCATCTTCCCAACCAAGGATTGCAGGTGGATTCTCTACCGACTGAGCCACCAGCGAAGCCCGGAGCATTTAAACACCCTTCTATCTTTCTCTCAACATAACCACAAATAATTTTGTTCAATATATAATAAAGGAGAAAAAGTCTTTCTCAGTAAACCCATGTTTACTGAATAAGGGTTATATTAACATTTCTTGTTAAACCTGCCCCACAGCATTTTGAGCTGGTGAAAAGTTGTTGAATGGCACAGGGACCCCAGCCTGGTGCTCAATGATGACCTAGAGGGGCTAGCATGGGGGAGGGGAGGGAGACTCACGAGGGAGGGGATATATGTCTAATTATGACTGACTTGTGTTGTTGTATGGCAGAAACCAAAGCAGCATTGTAAAGCAGTTTTCCTCCAATTAAAGAATTTTAAAAGCACCCAGCTGTGACCAGAAGTTGCCAGTCCATTTTTGGTTTGGGGCTTGGTGCCCCACCCAGCTGGACAATAGTTAATGTGTCGAGAACATCACCCATTACATCGCATTCTTCTCATTTTGGATTGCCTTCAGATCTTAGGATGTGAGGATCAAGTTGGCTGCATGGGGCTCTCCCGGAAGTCAGCTGCATAACCTTGGTGGGAGTGTTGACATTTAAGCATGCCTGTTATATTTCTGCAAATCTGAGCTATTCCTTGCAATTAGCTACCACCCAGGTTAAGAATGAAAACTAGAAATAGGTGTGTGCTACCAGCCTTAACCATTCCTGAAAAATTTTCATCTTGGCTTGCAGATTTATGTAGGTAAGCCCCACACCAGGAGGTAGGCTCATTAAATGAACCTGCCTCTCTACACTGAGGAAACCCATGCTGGCACCACCACCCGGTAGTATTAACTGTTACAGAATGTCCAGCAGAGTCAGATGGGCACATCGGGCACTCCTGTGGCCCAAAGGCCATCCATCTCTAGGCCAGAGGCCCATAAACTTCCTCTTGGATGTTTACATCTTAGGATGGGTGGTTCTGATAATAGAATCATCTTCTATCTCTCATGGTTTCTTTCAGGACGTGAACTCTGTGTTGAGACTAAGGTCAGGAGAGGGTTGAGAAGATTACTCTACAAGACAATTTTCTGTTGCCAATCTTTTCCTAAGTTCTAGTGTTGACAATGGAGAAAATAATATATGAATGCAAAATTTTCAAGTCATGATAATTTTTTTCGTTTATTTTTTTAAATTATGAAAGTATAACACATTTACAAGAGACATGGAAAATACAGAACAAAGTCAGTATAGTTCTGCTATCTATTATAATTATTTTTTTTAGTAGATAAATTTTCAGTTGGAGTTTCAATATCAAACTCTCAAAAATGAATAGAACGAACATACAGAAAAGTAGAAGGATATAGAAGTCAAGGCATGATAAATTAATGTAAGTAGTGGTTTATTCATACTGTGTTTGGTATTTCACATTCCAGAAAGGTCTGGTTTCTGCACTTTATCACCGGGAGCCCAGGAAGATTGTCAGTTGGTGATCGTGAATGATTAATTACTTGCCTATTATTTTTTCTAACCTCCATAGTTCACTTTTCTTACAAAAAGCAAGCTTCTCTACCCCCTTTCTCACCCCCTCTCCCTCATAGTGGAAAGAAGAAATGAAAAGGTTTTACTTTTAAGTAGTTATGTGTGTGTGTGCTTTAGTTAGAATGTGATCTGTAAGGGAGGAGGGAGGGGGGTTCTGGAGGGGGAGGACATGTAAACCCATGGTGATATCATGTCATTGTATGGCAAAACTAATAAAAAAAATAAAAATAAAAATAAAAAAAAGAATGTGATCTGTAGTTAGACAAGCTGGTAACTCCATTTTTATTTGATTGTTTTAATGTAATCTGAAAAAGTAAACCTGGATTTCCTTTTGAGGGTAACCAGTCCATATGAAATCTTATATAGGTTGAGTAGGTGGCTGGTGTTTGTGTTGACTTTTATTGTTGGCTTGTGTTTGTTTTTGTTGTATTGAGAATTTAGCCTGACTTTTTGCAGAGTGGGCTTCCCTGGTGGATAGCTGAGTTCTGTTACCCCAAACATCTCTTAGGTTTTGGGATCTTTCAGAGCGTAGTTCTGAAGACTGGAGTAAGGATTATCTTTCTTAGGAGCTTTAGGTAAAGAGGGATTTATGTAGGAAAAGCTTACCTTATTTTCCCTACCCACTGTTATCTCTTCTTTCCTTCTATTTTGTTATGGTCTTGTTGCTGGTGATTTTATTTAATTTGTTTGATTCTTGGCCTCGCCTTGCAGCATGCAGGATCCCAGTTCCCCAGAAAAGAAAAGGAAATGGAGTCGCTCAGTCGTGTCTTACTCTTTGCGACCCCATGGACTGTAGCCTACCAGGCTTCTCCCGTTCATGGGACTTTCCAGGCAAGAGTACTGGAGTGAGTTGCCATTTCCTTCTCCAGAGGATCTTCCCGACCCAGGGACTGAACCCAGATCTCCCACATTGCAGGCAGCTGCTTTACCCTCTGAGCCACCAGGGAAACCAGGGATCAAATCTGGGCCCTCAGCAATGAAAGCGTGGAGCCCTAATCATTGGGCTGCCGGGGGTTCCATTGCTGGTGATTTTGTATATTCCCTTGAAATTCTGTCTTGCTCCTAAGTTCTCAGCAAAAGATGAGACTTCATTATATTTTCTTCCTGCTCTTTTTCTTTTGTGCCCTGGGATGGGAGAAACAGGTCTTTCAGTGACCATATGCTCAACCAAGCCCTGAATTTACAGTCACTTTCTTCTTTCACTCAGATGAGTAAGTATGTCACGAAGGATTATCTTTCTTAGGAGCATTAGGTAAAGATGCTCCCAGGTAAATGCTCTTAGGTAAAGAGCCTTAGGTAAAGCATTCAGTTCAGTTGCTTAGTCGTATCCAACTCTTTGCCACCCCACAGACTGCAACACTCCAGGCTTCCCTGTGCATCACCAACTCCTGTAGCTTACTCAGAGTCATGTCCATTGAGTTGGTGATGCCATCCAACCATCTCATCCTCTGTCGTCCCCTTCTCCTCCCGCCTTCAATATTTCCCAGCTTTAGGGTCTTTTCCAATGAGTCAGTTCTATGTGTCAAGTGGCCAAAGTATTGGAGTTTCAGCTTCAGCATCAGCCCTTCCAGTGAATATTCAGGACTAATTTCCTTTAGGATGGACTGGTTGGATCTCCTTTCAGTCCAAGGGACTCTCAAGAGTCTTCTCCAACACCACAGTTCAAAAGCATCAATTCTTTGGCACTCAGCTTTCTTTATAGTCCAACTCTCACATCTACTGGGAAAACCATAGCTTTGACTAGTCAGACCTTTGTTGGCATGGGTGAAAATAATACTTGTACTTCCTTAACTGTAAATACTGTCATGTGGTTTACTACTCTGCAGCAGACCTCTGGTTGTGTATTGGGGAACCAGAAAGTATTTTCTGCTTTCAAATGTTTGAGAGGCTGTCTTTCCAGCGTGCTAGCATTGAGTACTCCAAAACTGTTTACACTGTGACATGGAAGGTGGTAGGGATTGTAGAAACAGTGCTTGGGGAAATGTGTGTCTGCCCCCAAAGCCCCACACTTGTACCTGTACTGCTGTGGTGTAGGACTATAAGGAGGATCCCTGAGATGGGAAGGTTGAAGATGAAATGGAGATTCCTTAAGAAAAAGGCAATAACTGAGAAAGGGGAAAGATTAAAAGGCAGCAGCAGGAAGCCATTTAGAATCTGGCCGTCTTTCATGTCCTATTTGATAGTGGGGTAAGGGAGAATATTTAAATAAAAAAAGACTAACATATAAAGGCAGTTTGTTCAAACTCTAAGTAGAGGGAACTATGTGATGTGGTATTAAGAACTGCTGTTACTGATTGCTCTGTAAATTTCAAGAATGACAGGCATTTATAAAAACTGCATCTGCAGGGTTTTTTCAGTTTAAATGACAATTACATGGATAATGGGTGAATGTAGGGAATAAACTGATATTGCCCTGGAGAAGAAATGTGTTTTCTCAAAATATGATAGAGATGTTTTTTTTTCATTGTTAAATTTTTTTAATTGTGGGGAGACTAAGGACTCAGTCCTGAATTACACCATGGATCACATAGTAGGAGCTTGGTTTTCCCCTCTAATGCATCTAAGGATTCACCGCGTTTACATATCTTGGAACAGTTCTTGGTACAGCAGGAGGATACATGGATTTGGGGTATAGAATTGTCAGCGTGTGTTTCCAAATGAATAGTTTGTGCTTATGTTTCTGTTCTATGCCTTCCTGGAATGCTGAACATTTGGTTTGTGAAATGAAAACTACCAGGAGTGTTTCGTTTTGCCCTATTCTTCCTTCTTTCCAAAAGTGGGAGAGGATCAAGAAAGCTTTTAGGCCTTATATTATTTAAAACCTCTTAAAACTTTGAGACATGATCTGTTATTTTTTTACCCAGAACCCCTTGTCCCTTTTTAATGATCTCTGATGACTTCTTCTGCGTGTTTAAAGTATAATGTTGATTCATAAAGAAATGCATTAGGAATTTTGAGCCTGATTTGCTGATGGCCTTGGGCTTCTCCTTGTCAGCAGCTTCCTCTGGGATCTCTTTACCACACTGTTTAGGATAAAGGTAACAGGATGTTTGCATCTTAGGAATCCAGCTCTCTTTCCTTTGTTTTTATTTCCTTGTCCCAATTCAAAGTTCTCACCATCTCAGTTCTTTTTTTTTTAAGCTTCTTCTTTCGTACTGTGGTATAGCCAATTTAGTGCTTCCCTGGTGGTGCTAGTAGTAAAGAACCCACCTGCCAATACAGGAGACATAAAGACTTGAGTTCAGTCCCAGGGTGGAGAAGATCCTCTGAAGGAGGGAATGGCAACCCAGTCCAGTATTCTTGCCTGGAGAATCCCATGGACAGAGGAGCCTGGAGGGCTACAGTCCATGAGGGTTGCAAAGAGTCGAACACAGCTGAAGCTACTTAGCAGCAGCAGAATAGCCAATTTAACAATGTTGTGATAGTTTCAGGTGAACAGGGAAGGGACTTGGCCACACACATACATGTATCCATTCTCCCCCAAACCCCCCTCCCATCTAGGCTGCCACATAACATTGAGCAGAGTTCCACGTTTAGTTCTTTTTAACATGGATGTGTATGCTCTTTGTCACATTAACAATTAGGATCAGCTGTGTGGCCGTGACCCCACCCTCACTGATGAGCTGCTGAATATCCTCACGGAGCTAACTCAGCTCAGCAAGACCACCAACGCGAAAGTGGCCCTGCGGGCCCGCCAGGTAAGGACGTGAATTGGTTATCCAGAGGGAGGCATGGTCTTCACGGGCTGAGCAGTCCATTTCACACGCTCTTCCCCAGCACCTTCCAAAGGTCCTCCAATTTCCCACATATGTCTCATTGCCTTCAGAACAAATGTTCTCATGTGTTACATGTTTTTTTTAAAGAGAATGGAAAAGATTAACCTCAGATTTATTTAAAATAGGAGCCCGCCCCCATCATAAAGTCCTGTTATATTTTAAGTCAGGTGGAGAAAAGGAAACTGAAGGAAGACAATAGGTTTAATATTTCTTACTTTACAAAGGGAGCTTAGAAGCAGGTGGAAACTTTAAGTGTATAGCAAAACATCTAGTGTGGAAAGCAAAAAGATGATGAAATGAATCTTCGGTGCTGGCAATCAGCGCAACCCCAGAACAGTCCAGTTAGTTTCACCCCGTAGTCTGCATTTCCACTCCAAAAGGTTTCAGCAGGGAAGCCAGGGTTTGGCACTCCCTTTGCGTTTTGTGTTCCAGTGTGCGGGCATCGACAAGGAAGCAGCATTTGAAGCTGCTCAGTGACCTTCTGCTTTCTCTACAATTGTATCCATGTCACTGAATTACTCAAAGTCATTGAACCTCTGAGCGACCTGCTGAGGGTATTCAGGTCCCACCATGTCCTTCTTTGTCTGCGGCACTGCTTTCATTCTCTGCCCTGCACACATACGGGTGTCATATTCTGACGCCCTCTTCTCTGCTGAGTACCTGTGGCAGTTGGGGCAGCTTTGCTTAGTCTGTCTGTCCCCTTTAGAGTTACAAGAGGCTAGCTCTGCAGTGCCCACCTTCCCCACAGCTGCTCCCTGCCAGACCTGATTCCCGATTAACAGCTAGTCATGCAGTCCCCAGGACCAGCAGCTTCACAGGGGTAGACCACTTGCAGTGATGGAGCTTGACGGAGGTTATCTGCTCTCCCTTCCCTCCCCCGGCCCCCCGCTGGAGATCGCTCACCTCGCAAATCATGGCTAGAGTCAACTGAGGCTCAGGACTTGGTGGCCCTGGCTTTCTGTTACAAGACCCAGAAGTTGTGGTCTTTAGTCTCTGTTCTGTTTTTGATGTCTGCACATCCAGATTTATATTTACTGCCTTAGTATCAGAGCTGCCTAATAGGAGCCTTGAGTAATCACTCCCTCAGGAACTGAACGCCTCTTATTTTGCCCTCACTCTAGGTTCTTATTGCTTCCCATTTACCATCATACGAGCTTCGCCACAACCAAGTCGAGTCTATCTTCCTGTCGGCCATTGACATGTACGGACACCAGTTTTGCATCGAGAACCTGCAGGTATACATACATTACAGCCCTTTTCTACCCCTCTGCACTGTTGTCCCCTTTATTCCCAAGCATAGTTTAATTAAGTAATCAGTTCAGTCAGTTATGATTTTCTGTGTAATAAAGTTTCATCCCTTGACTTTATAAGATTTGTACTTTTTTTTCCCCCTCATAAAAATGCTGTTAGAATTGTGGCTTAGCTTAAAAGTTGCATAGGCTGGCCTTGATGGAAGTGTCCTGTTGAGGTCTTTACCTCTTGTACTTTTATCTAGAAAGTATTCTAGGACACAATGAAGTAGTAGTACTGGTTGATTTCTGATATTTGAATCAGATGTATAAATAGGTTAAACAGGGAAAAGCTACTTAAAATCATGTAGTTTTATTTTAATGCTTACTGTTAAGCTTTGTACAGAGCCATTCTTTATAAAAGAATACTGGCTAATTTTACTACTAATTCAAAGAACCTTGACTGTTGTTTTTTAAACATCATTTTGTCAGGAATGACTTTGTATTTTTCTGCTTGGAAATAATGATAATATTATCATACCTAGCCAAGGGAATCTTTCGGCTTTCTCTCAGATTTTCCTCTGGGGAAACCAAGGAAGTGGGGACAGAGTCGAGGGAAGGATATTTTTGTTTATTTGGTTTGTAGTTGAAATAGTTCACATCTATGGTTTACCATAGTGGAGTACTGAGACAATAAATTAAACATTAAATTCGGCTATATGTCAGAAAGGATAATAATAGCCATAAACTTTTAATAGCATATAATTAATGCACTGTTAATGCATGTCTAGGAATTTTACATATACTGTCTAACACGACAGCCCTTGAGGATAGGTATTATTATTTTCCCCATTTTGTATCTGAGGAAGCAAGGCAGAGAGAAGTTCATATAAGATAAGTTTATAAGTTTGCAGACAAGACGCTTAAAGTTTCATTAATGCTTCTAATGCTAAATATTGTCCATTGGAATTGTCCTCTTATGGATGTAATGGTTGAAGCTTATCTTTGTACCTTCCAGAAACTCATCTTGTCCGAAACATCGATTTTTGATGTCCTGCCAAACTTCTTCTATCACAGCAACCAGGTCGTGAGGATGGCAGCTCTGGAGGTGGGTTCTTATGGTAACATGATGTCACCTTTTTCTCCGTTTCTGGCCGACTCCTTTTGCCTGCTTGGCTCTTGTTATCAGTCCTTCTTCTTTGGCCTTAATGTTGGTTCTCAAGAGTGGAGTCTTTTCCTCTGAAATAAATGCTGGACTTTGGTCTTGCTTTTATTCAGGTGTGTTAACTCAACTAATTACCAGTTTGTGGGTTCCAGTCACAGCTACCAGCATTTCTCAATTCTACTTTCCAGGTACTTGAATCCTTCCATTTCATAGTGATGAGGATGCCCTGTAACACAATAAGTGAAAAAATATGTGGCTGATCAGAACAGTACCATTTTGTGATTTGGGCAAAGTAAAATGGATTTGAGTCAAATTCTGAACCGTCAAGCAGTTCTCATGAACTATTTCAGCATGAGAAGGAAAGTTTAATGAACTGTACTTTAGGTGCTTTATTTTTCTCATTTAATCTTCCAAACACTTCATGAAGTAGAAGAAAGTAAGACTGAGAGGTTAAGTGACTTGTCTATATTCATAACATGGATAATAAGTGGAAGAGTTTGCATTTGAACCCAGCTCATTCTGACTCAGGGACTTTGCTGTGTCCACTGTAGCATACTGTCTCATTAAGCATAGAAATTGCAGGCCCCAAATACTGCTGTAAAGTTTGCCAAGTAGATGTTTTTTTGGAGATGAGGAACAGGAGTGTCTTAGATGATTTTTATGTGATGTTTCACCACTAGTCTTCTGCGTGCTCCTTTGGGTTACTTTTTATTTGTATTCTGTGGGGAGACTGTCATGAATCCTACTCAGTAAATACCAGAATTGGAAAACATCTAAGTGTTCTACAATACTTTTATGCTATTTAATGCACAATCTCCTTGTATACCTCACATGCTGATAGGATTCCATGTTCCATGCCGTGTGTGCACGGCAAATTGGCTGTGAAGTTCATGAGGTTGAACTGACAGGTTTTCCTGAGAAGCAGCCTGTTGCTGTTTCTTCGAGTCAAGTTAGTGTATTTGAGATACTATATGTCAAATTATGCCTTCAGATTTTGCCTAGGATTTGGGCGATATGAACAATGTAAAATTGATTTGGGCCAGTGGGAAAACAGAAGAAAGAGACAAGATAGTGAGTGAGTGAGACTGTACTTCAGTTGTTTCTGTTTTGTATCTTCACGCCTCAGGTGGCCCAGAATTAGCACCTCTCATTTTTCTCCATTTGCGCTCATCTTCTTTTTACAAAAAAATTATTTATTTGGCTCCACCGGGTCTTCACAGTAGCACGTGGGATCTTCGTTGTGGTGCTTGGGCGTCTCTCTAGGTGCAGCGTGCAGGCTCCAGAGGACGTGGACTCAGCAGTTGTGGCACATGGGGTTAGTTGCCCTGGGGGGCATGTGGGATCTTCCTGGACCAGGGATCGAACCCGTGTACCCTGCATTAGAAAGTGGATTTTTTTTAATCTCTAGACCCTCAGGGAAGTCCCTGATTTTATCTTCTGTTGAAATCATCATGTGTAATGAATTAATAGTCATGGTTCTGTACACTCTTCTGCTAATGATCAAAGCTTCTCTCGAGTTTAGGTTAGTGTAAAGGGCTTTCAGCACACCTAGAGGTGTCCTGCAGAGGCAGGCTGATTTCTTTTCCATTTATAGTCATGGGTATAGTTGTAAGACTCCAGCCTTATTAATTAAAGCAAGGTATGTATGTATGTATTCGGCACTGGGACTTCTGTCAGCAGAGACTACCTTCTTCTGCACTATATGTCTCTTTTCAGGACTGTCTTTTCCCTGGGCTAACCACCTCTGAGTTTCTGTTTTTCAAGTGTATTTACTGAGGATTATTTTTTAACCAGGTGTATGTTCGAAGGGCTTATATCGCCTATGAACTTAATAGCGTACAACACCGGCAGCTGAAGGACAACACCTGCGTGGTGGAATTCCAGTTCATGCTGCCCACATCGCATCCAAACAGGTGAGTTTGAGCTGGTGCGTGCACCTGAGCCAACCAGAGCTGTATCCGGAGAGTTTGGGGTGGGGGAGAGGTAATGTGTGTGACCATTCTCTATGACTATTTTCCTAGCTAGAAATGTAGAGCAGACAATGAATACATTTAAACCGTGAGAGAGGAGCCTCTTGGCAACTATTTCTTTTTTTTTTTTTTTACTTTTTGATCTTTGACCTGGAGAGAGAAAGTATGGTCTAATTAAGATACAAGGTTAAGATGATTCCATTCATTTTTACTTGTGTTCTGTCACAGAGGAGGTATAGTTCTTTCTTTTTTTAAGTTAGAAAGAATTTACTGGCATTTCACTTTCTGGAGTTTTGCCAGAAAATCACATTTGTAGCAGTTTAAGTCAACAGGATATAAAAATATTTTGGGTGGAATGCCTTTTTTCCCTTTATGTTTACTGTGGGTTGAGCCTGAACCAGTTTCACGATCTCTCCAAAAACACATATGTAAATTTTGCAGTTGAAATTCAGTTTTTAAAAATCACACTTTAGAAAGCCAACTTAAATTTGAGTAAATTACTCACATAAGCCATGTTAATTCCATTAATTTTACCTTCTTACGCCCTTAAAAAAAAATGTACATATGGAAATTTGCTTCCAGTCCAGCAGTAATACCAAAATATTGCTTTGGCTTTAAGATGGAAATACTTTATGTAATAATCTCGTTTCATTTTCAAGTATTCCCAGGCAGTGAAAAACCTAGGAATTTCATCCCCACCTCTAGTCATCTCCCTTCCATATTTTCATTCTCCTCAGTAATACCACAGGAAATATAAATAACCACAGCCAATCTTAAGCTGCACCCCCTCCATTTCTTCTTTATGGCCTTTGGTTCTTCTCTCTGTATTACAAAGTACCGTGTCTTTGGGGATCCTTAGTTACAGACAACAGAAATGGTTCTGTTCTGAATTGCCACTTCACCCAAAGCAATAGCAACTCTTCTAGAGACAAAGAGGTGTGCGCTGAGACTTGCGGCCGTTGAATGCCCGTGTTGATCCTGCAGAGGTCAGCCTCCGAGCAGCAGCATCTTCAGAAAAAAGTACTTCTTCTTTGTCTCAGAAGGTCCTTTCACTCCTCTCCCTCGAAAATACCTTATGGCTGGCAGAGAAAAGCATATATCCTTGATTTAGCAAGCATCTCTCAGTACATTTTCGCCTCCATGGATTTCAGAATCTCATTTTCCAGAAACGAATGGCCGTCCTTCAGCGAGCGGACAAGGTACTCATGGCACACATGGGCTCGGCGCTTGGGCTTCTTTCTTCTGCATTCCTTGAATAATTGTGGAGAACTACACGCTATACTTCCCACCCTTTGTAATTCTCAGGACATTCCCTTTTTCTTCCTGCTTTGGGCAGTGATTTGTAGTCAGGCTGCAGCACTGCTTCTGATCTCCTTCCCCTCTCATTGTTCCCCTTGTCTTTCTGAATTGCTCTCCCTGTCCTACTTTCTTGATTTGAGGATCTGTGTCCAGTTTGGTGAGGGAAAGTCGGTTGGAAAATTGAGAGGAAGGCCTCTGAACTGTTAAGAAATCTTATTCACCTTTCCTTCTCAGGGGTGTGACTCTGATATGATTATTCTTGATATGGTTTCAAGACCTGCATACCTGTCCCTCCCAACATCCAAGCGGTACACATTCTTCTGGAGGCCTGAACAGAATCTCGCTGTAGTCTTGCTATCTTTCTAAAGTCTTCCCTGATTGTGTGTATACAGAATTATAAACTTAAACAACAGAAGCAGTGTTGTAACTGCTTCAATAAAGACTTAAAAAAAATGGAAGGAAAGAGAAAATAAACCTGGTGAAAACCAGAGAAAATGCCCAAATTGCTTTAATGCTGTTTTAGATCTAAAGTCCTTTTGTTAGTTTAGTAATATAAAATTTATTGTTGTTTAGCGGCTAAGTCGTGTTCCACTCTTTTGTGACCCCATGGACTGTAGCCCACCAGGCTCCTCTGTCTATGGGATTTCCCAGGCAAGGATACTAGAGTGGGTGGCCATTTCCTTCTCTAGGGCATATTCCCTACCCAGGGATTGAACCTGTGTCTCCTGCATTGCCAGACTGGATTCTTTGTCACTGAGGACCAGGAAAGCCCATAAAATGAATTATCACCTTTTAATTACAGAATACTGTATTTAATTTTAAGAACATAGTTTATTTATTTATTATAAATTTGCTTGAATTTAGTTTTGTAAGATTTTACATTTTCTTACAGATGTTTCTGTTAACAATTTGCAGTTATGACTTTATCCTAACATCAGCTGGTGTACTGCACTTCAGTTCTGACATTTACCACCTGGTGTTAGATGCCACGTGTAAAGGGCTCAGGTCTTCACAAAACTGCCCCTACTTCAGAATGTGCCCACAAGTGGGTTTCCCCGGCTGCCTACAGTTCTGACCAACTGGCTATAAATTTAGGGGTACCCATGACCCCTTCAAGGTCAGTAATTCACTAGAACAACGTATAGAATTCAGCAAAGTACTATACATTTTAAATTGTGGTATAATCACAGTTTTATTATAAAAGATACAGATCCGAACCAACTCAATGAAGAGATACATAGAGTGAGATCTGAGTGGGTCCTAAACACAGAGTTTTCCCCTTCTTTCACTGTACAATCTGGGTACCTAGTCCTCCCAGCATATAAATGTGTTCACCAACCAAGAAGTTCCACTGAACCTTAGGGTCCAGCGTTTCTTTCAGGATTTCTTTACGATGGCACCATTGATTGAATCATTGGCCACCTGATTAAACTCACCCTCCAGTTCCTCTCCCCTCCGCAGAGGTCCAGCTGACCGACCCTCTAGTCACATGGTTGGTTTTTCTAGTGAGCAGACCCTGTCCTGTCCTGATGAGACCCTGTCTCATCTCTTAACATAAATTCAGGTGTGATCCAAGGAGCTCATGAATAATGAAGGCACTTCTATTACTTGAGAAATTCCAAGGATTTAGAGCCTGTCCCCCAGGAACCGGGGACAAAGGCTAAGTTCTTTATTATTTCATAGACCTACCACCCTTATGAAAGATTTCTAAAGTATCTTAGTTTTAGCTCTTTTTAAGCCGAGTTCCAACTTTTTTTCATAATCTCAGGACTTTTGTTGTTTTCTATTCTTGTCAACAGCAGGCAGTAAGCATTATTGTTTCTAATTCTACAGAAGTCAATTATAGGAGACTGTCTACCAGTATTCCACTCTCAGTTCAGAAAAACTCAAGGACACGATTATGTCCACTAACCTCTAGATAAGTGATTCTCAGAATTAGCTGCTAAGTATTTAAAAAAATAAACCTACTGGGTTCTTGGCTCTCAAGATTGTGATTCATTTCGAACCAGAGTCCAGGGGATCACATTTTGCAAAAGCTTCTCTGATAATTGTGTTGGACATCTGCAGTTGAGAATCAGTACTACTAGACTTTCCCTGGTGGCTCAGCTAGTAAAGATCAGCCTGTGATGTGGGAGACCTGGGTTCGATCCCTGGGTTGGGAAGATCCCCTGGAGAAGGGAACGGGTACCCACTCCAGTATTCTGGTCTGGAGAATTCCATGGACTTGTATAGTCCATGGGGTTGCAAAGAGTCGGACACGACTGAGCAACTTTGACTTTCACTTTCACCACTAGACCAGCGCTGTCCAACAGAAATATAATGCAAGCCGTATATTTAATTTTAAATTTTCTATTGGGCGTATCTAATAAGAAACAGATAAAATAATTACATTTTTTTTCTTTCACTGTACCACACTGCACATCTTTTGGGCTCTTATTTCACTGACCAGGGATTGAACCTGGGCCCTTGGCAGTGAGAGAACGGAGCTCTAACCACTGGACTGCCAGGAAATGCTCAGATAAAATTACTTTAACATTTTATTTAACCCATTGTATCCAAAGTTTCATTTTAATATGTGATAAAAAGTTATTAACCAGATATTTTCCATTTTTCTTACTAACTGTTTGGAATTTAGAGTGTATTCTCTGCTTCCAGCATGTCTCAATATAGACTAGCCATATTTCCAGGACTTCCTAGCCACATAGTCACCTCAACTGATCAAGAATTAATTAGGACATTCACACTGAGTGCTCTTTGATTTATGTTAGTGCCCCTAGAAGAAATTTTTTTTTTTTTTACAAACTTTTATGTTGCTTATTATGTAAATGGCTGCAGGAGCCATTCACTTCCGACACTGTAGATATATGACAGTATTTTACACTATGCTTCAAAAATTATTCAGTGAGAACAGAGAATAGGCATATGAATGTACACATTTTACATATCTAATGCTAAATAGAATTTTATACTTTCTGAATATTATGTTTGGGAGGTAACAAACCAAAAATTCTTGGGGAAAAAATACGTACATCTTTAACCAGTTTTTTGCACTTTCTTTCCTGATACTTGGTCTTGCCATTCCTAGCCAGGCATTCCTTCAAAGTAGACCAGACCTATCCAGCAAGTCCTTGGGAGCATCTTTCTACGCTGTATTTTCAAAGCAAGACCACAGTCTCTTGTTGTGTAGGGGTCACCTTGTGGAATTCCATTCCTGTAGTTTGCTTTTGACTAGTGATTTAGCCCTCGTGGGTTGGGATGAAACATGGCTCTCTGTCTGCAGACTGACAACAGCAGGGTATTTTTTCAGGAAAATGCCCTAGAGGCCACTGGATTGAAGACCATGTCCCACTTGTACATGTTTTGATTTTTTAGAGAAGTAGGCAAAACACAAGCAGCTACCATGGCAGATAAGTGGAACAGTCTCTGAGAAGAGAGAAGATACCCCCTTCTTTTTTTTTTAACATACGGGCAGTTAGCATGTGGCGGAAATGTTTGGTGCCTTTTTGCTCAAATTTATTGAGGTACTTGATTGACATTTTTTATTTTTTATTTATTTGTTTATTTTTATTGTAACAAATTCAGGAAAGACTTTTTTTTTTACATTATTGTATTGGTTTTGCCATACTTTGACATGAATCTGCCATGAGCATTCATGTGTTCCCCTTCCAGAACCCCCCTCCCACCTCCCTCCTGATTCCATCCCTCTGGGTCATCCCGGTGCACCAGCCTGAGCACCCTGTATCATGCATCAAACTTGGGTTGGCGATTCATTTCACATATGATAATTTACATATTTCAATACTTAAATTTTTAAAAAGTTTTATTGTGGAAAGAACATTTAACATGAGATCTACCCTCTTAAATTTTTAAGTATATCGTATATTATTGACTTTAGGTACAGTGTCACACAATATAACTCTCTGGCTTATTTGTTTTGCTGGACTAAAACTTGTTTGACGTTTAATTACTCTGTATTTCAGTATAATTTGACTGTGTTTGTTTTTTTTTTTTTTCTAATACACCTATCAGTGTTAGGAAAGGCATCAGATGACTAAACAGTAATTTAAAAGAAATATAATTTCTTATTTCTGTGACCTTTCTTATCATCCTTCTTGCTAGGTAGGCTTCGGCTAAGGTATATTATCTTCTTCTTGATCTTCCATGCAAGAGTTCCAATTTTGGGGGTGGGGGGAGACTGTAGTTGCAACTTGTTTAGCATCCTCAGGTCTTACTCACCAGAGTATCCAGATATTAGACCTTTACCGAGGGAAACTCCTGGCCTAGATAGACCCTATTCTTTTTAAATTCCCTTCTTAAATTCCTGACTTAAGCATAGTAGGAAACCAGTGTATATGGAACACCTATATATATGGGAAATGTGTGTGTTTTCTTCCCTCTTTATCATCTTAGCAAGTAAGGACTATGTCCTATTGTATGTGTATTTTTTTTGAGGGGATGAGATTTTTGATCTTTTTAATTTTTTTTTAAAGGTAGTTTGTAGCCAGTTAGCAATAGTCCTTCGGAGAGAAATGAGTGGATTTCTTTTAGTCATTTTCTTGATGCGGATGTAGTCATGATAGCTGGTCCACACTGAGAGAGCATTTTATTATCATGCAGACTTTTAGGACTTAACTCTTTTGTCTAAGATTCCATCAGGCCAGCTCTTCATTGAGTTCAACCAGTATTTTGCATGAATTAATCCTAGAACTCAAACTGCTATTATTCAGTATTCCCTTTTCTCTGTCTTTTTCCAGGGAGGCCCAGAGTTTAGAGTCATAGAGGTGTGTGTGTATTTTTTCTTATTCTGAATCCCTAGTTTTATCATTCTCTTGTGCTGGTGATAGAAAAGCTTGTTACACTAAAGCCCTGTCCTAAATGTATTTTTGACGATTCATCGAATCGTTTGATGTTCACAGTTTTACTTAGCTTTGGACGTATTAAGCAACTCAGAATATTCTGGAAACAAATAGGCTCTTTAGGTAACCTGTGTATTTCATCTTCTAAAATATAACTATATTTATGCAAACATATGTAAAGTATATTATCCCATAAACTGTAGCTATGCATATGGCTGTGCATATTACAGTCTGGGAGTATGAAATTTAAAACTCCAAATGATTTTCATAAGTAATACCTATTAGTGAACATAGTTTGTTTTTTAAAACCTTTCATCTGTAATTCAGATAAGAAGCATCACAATTGAATCAGAAGATGGAAGTACAATTTATTGTGTATTTCTGTACTTATAGAATGGGTGAGGACCAATTTCTTAAAGGAAATCCATGTTTTAAGTTAACTTGAGTTGCATTGCACTTTGTCTGCTATTTGCTCCTTGTGAACTTGGCCCCCTATGATAGAATGTTTTCATTCAAACACTTTCCACTTCTCTTGTCTCACATCCAGAAGAGATAGGCTGTGTTCTCCCCTGATAGCAGGTTTCGGTCACGACTGGGTTTAGGCTCTTGACACCTTCAGTATCACTGTAGGTGGGTGGCCTCTGGACCTTCTTTTCATGAAGGAGGTTGTGAGAAAGTGTAGAAGTCAGAAGCCCCTACCATGGAACTCATCAGTGACCCACTGCCATTCTTGAGAATCCTGGTAATCTTTGACACCCAGAGATTAGAACTCTTCTTTGGCTTGTACTGAGACACTCAGAAGTCCAATTTGTAGCATTTTTTAGCAGTAGGAGCACTTGGTCGCAGTTGACAGGCCAGAATGAGCTATAAATAAAACCCCTACAGCTCTCACTTCCTTCATTCAAGGGAGTCTGCTGATAAGATGCAAGCATCTGGCAGAAGGGAAGATTCTCAGCAGGTTTAAGTGCTTACCATCGTGCTTTCTGGTATCCGTGGCTCAGCTTCTGGTCTCTGCTGCGTTATTTTGGCACTCTAGATGCGTAAGATTGGAGAGTTGAGTTTAAAACTGTCAATATATCATTAAGGTAGCCCAAGGTCCCTTCTTGTCAAGGAGGACTAGCTGATTCCAGGGGGAAGGAAAAGCGGAATCCTGGGCACCTGTAAATCTCTGTAGTTTTGTGCTGTGGCTTTGTAGCTAATTATACAGCAGGTAATAGTAATGTGTTGTAGCTCTGTTGGCAGACTCGTTTCAGAAAGAGCAGAACCCTCCAGCAGAGCAAAGAAGGGGCTTGGAAGGGGGCTGCAGATGAATGAAGCAATGATCATTTTACTGTAAACAAAAGCTCTGCCATGGAATTGGGGCATCTGAACAGCAAGGAGGTGGTCAGGGAGACGCCAACAGAAATACATGGTTCAGATGTGTTTTACAGCTCCTGATTCCGACTCTTCTGCAGAAACATAGTCACGCAAGGAGACCACCACTGGCCCCAGCCAGTCAAATTGCTCTTCCTCCTATGGTACTGCTGTTAGCAACCACTAGTAGGTTATTCAGCTGACCTCTTCTGATTCTGCTTTGCTGCCTGATTTCAAAAGATTTTCCTTACCCTGTCTCTGAGTCACAGCTTGATATAACTACTGCTTGTTTGCATGCCTCCCCATCATTTTCCTATAGGGTCTCCTTTTTTTGCCCCCTACAAGTTAGAAGGCAGAAGAATTGGGAACATTTTTATATGATAAAAGATTTATGTAGGGCCAGCTCGAATTCAACAAAATGAAATTCAGCTGGAAGGGATGGAAAAAGGCTCCGAGAACTTGTGACTGCCAGAGAAGTCAGTGTTCCTTAAATAAAGAGGATTCAGCCAGCCGGCAGCAACTCTGACTTTGCATTCATGTTGAAGCAGGCTCTCCAGCCATCCTAGGCAGGCAGATCAATAAAATCAGAGATGACTTAATGCTGAGGACCTCAGAATTCAAAGGATTTCTCTTGTCCTTCTTTAAATTTAGTCTATATAGATGTGGAATGCTAGCCTCAGGAGCTGAGGTGAGAAAATGCCAGGTCTGGATTCTGGTTTATGACACTTTATTTAGCAATGTCCTTGGAAAACATCCCCTTTGATTTCTCAGTTACCACATCTGTAAAATGGAGTTAATCTGGAAGGAAAATGATTCTAATATTTTTCAAAACATGGTGAATGAAGATTCATTGTCTTAAGTTCTCTGAAGACCTGAACAGCAAATATCTTGCAAATGAACTTATACTTTTTTTTTTGTATTTGAGAATGCAATTGGTTGCCCTATCAGAGATTGAGCAATTTATTTTTGCATGATGAGTATACAGTGAAATGTGGCAGATTTTATTTTATGTTCAGCTATGAATGGAATATTTGACTCATATACGATCTCTGTGTTGGTTGTGGATTTCTGTGCAGACCACTGATCGAGCTTTCTGGTACATCGCAGTAGTGTGCCGTGTGCCACATCGGTCACTTTCTTAAATTGATCAAATAGCCCCTATATAAAGTAACACAATATATAAATGATTGTTATGGACACGGCTAAGTATTTACTTTGTAGAGAGTTTAACCTTCCCTGCTTATCTCCTCAACAGCCCCACAGATTCTTATTCTACCAAAGGGGATAAACTGACTCTAAGCTTACCTCCTACATGATCGATTTGAGGCTGGTCCTTTAAAGACTGGAGATGTTGGGAGTTTTGTTCTTACCCCATACTGCGTAGATGGTGCCCGATTCTATAACAAAGCAGCAGGGGGCTCCCTGTGCGAGCTAGTGGATTGCTGATAGAGAAGGGCTGTCTTTTTGTTGGTGGCATTCTTTTCAATTCAGGCCCTTTTCTGCTAAAACTTGGCCCTCATCCTGGGAAGGACTCCCTAAGGGATTCAAATGGAGCCACAGAAGCAGTGAGACCATTTTATTAGTGTAAGAAATTGGTTAACAGTTGAGAGAGATTACCCTGGTTTCTGAATCCCCGAACTCAGAATGCGAAGGAGCCTGAGATGCTTTGTTAGTAGAGTTCTTCTCTCTGAACCGAAGTTTATCATTTAGAGCCTGTGCAGGTGGCCTTTTTCTTGAGAATCCTTTATATCTTAAAAGGAAGACTTTCCTATATTCTCATTAGCATTTACTGTTAGTTTTCTGCTTCTGCTCTAGAACCTATGAGTGCTTGTTGTTTGCTGATGAGGACCAAGTGCATGATAACGAAGGACCTCTTGTAAAATGAAACCCATTCCCCCAGAGAGAGACTGAAAGAATCCAGAGCAAAGGTGCAGGGTTTTTCACTCAGAGGTGCTCTTGCTGCCTTGGGAATCCGCTCTGTGATACAGGTTTGATGCAAAGAGCATCGCTACTCACAAATCACGCGAGGTATACAGTTTGTGTGCAGTGATATGTCACCGCTCTTTATTTATATGGCCAGCTCAGTCTATTCTGCTCCTTTCACTGCTGTGGAAAGTGCATCATTTTCCTCCCTCTCGGCTCCTTCCCACATATCATCAGCACCACCCACTCTGTTCTGCCCATTAAGTCCTCTGTGTGCCAGAAAACCCCAACAATGATTAAATGCTGATAAAAGAGTGTTAGAAGGTTAAGATATCAACCAATCAACCCCCTTACGGGACTCCTAAACTGTGGGTGGTGAGTGTAACTTTCCCCTTTTACCATTGAAAATAAGGGCTTTTGTTTGGGTTGTTTTGGTTGGTTTGTTTCAGTTGAGGGAATGACTGATGTCAAGTTAAAGGGGGAGAAAAGCATTGGTGGTAAAGTCCAAAGAGAGAGCAAGAGCCTTGCTTCACAATTTCCATTCTTATCCTAGCGTTCCTCTCACGACTCAGAAGCATTGTCTACCAGGAAATTCTAGGGCTAGCCAAATTTGGGTAAGGTTGTATTCATGGAAGGCCCAGAGATTTTAAATGTTTAAATGTCATGACTGCACCAAATTCATTTCATTTAAGAAATATTAATTAATTTTTAACGGTTTATACTGGTCTAATCAGGGAATCGTTAATCAACACCTTCCTGCGTAATTTTAGCTTTCAGCTCCTATAGCACAGGATACTTGTCTTTCCTACACCACCCCCAGCGCCACCCCCACCACTCTACAGAAGTGGGTGAAAGAGAACTAGAAAAGGTACTTGGGAGCCCCGATTCCTGGTGTCTTTTCTTTAGAGGGGAGTTTTTAGGTTCCTCACACATCCTCGAAGATCAGTTAACGTGAGAAAGGCTGTGGCATCAACTTCTCTGAACCTCCTTACGGCATTTTTAGTAAAACAGAACAAGTAAGATGCTCTCAGAATCTTGGCAAGAATTATACCTCATGTTGAAGCTTAGGATAATATGTCATATTTTACAGCTTTGATTAATTTTCATGAGCCTGTCTTTTGTCTTTACTCTGCATTATTTTGGGGAATAGAGCTATAAAAAAAATGGTAAATACGCTCTGACCCTCCCCACCGACAGCTGCGGTGCTAAGGTAGGTCAGCCTCTTAGGAGGCCCCAGCGGGTAGAGGCGCAACGAGCACTTGATTGCGTCTGCTGACGGCTGGGGCCGCCAAACTGGGGCTCCTTCACGACTGGTCTGTATCTGCTCTGACAGTTCTTTGTTGTGGCTTTCACTAACCTATCGGTAACTAACTGTGGTTGTTTAATTACAGAGGGAACATCCCCACGCTAAACAGGTACCGTATATTTAGTTTTTTTCCAATTAAAAGCATCTTTTTTTTGTAACTTAGTGAAACCAGGAGAAAAAAATAACACTTCACTTGACAAGCTAATATGTTATCTTTCTGCTCGGAGGTCCTGAGCTCCCCTTTGGACATACTAAACTATACTTTCTGTTTGGAAAACATGTCTTCAGCTTTTCTCCAGCCATTCAAAAAACAACACTCAAAAAGTATGGAACAGCTCCTGTATAGCTGTGGACGATAGGAGAATAAATCACCTGTCCGATGTTCAGCTTTGCTGTAAACATCTTCTTTTGCTAAGTTCTCTGTCTAATTTGGGGCTTTCAGAGGAGAAACCCTTATGGTCACTCCTATCCTGGCAAACTGTTCCTCAGTTTTTCAGTTTTTTATTTTCTCTAATTTGCATCTCCTTTTTGAGGAACACACAGGCAGAAATAGCTGATCTCATGTTTTATCAGTTTGTTAGCTGTTTTTCTAAAATGTTAACGATGCTATGCTAAAGTCAAGTTTTACCTCATACCTGTAAAGAGATTAACACTGGAAAAGTATATCTAAAGTCTCGATATGTGTAGCGCTGTGACGACGTTTCCAGACTGATGTAACACAGAGTGGTACTTCTAATACGCTGAGTTCCTTCTGCTCCTGAACCCAGCAAGGCAACACAATGCAAGTTTGAGAGGATATAATTCCGATTGGAATCCCCCAAGTGCTAAAGTTGGTGTTGAGCTAACTTTGGCTAAAATTGGCTCTTTGTAGATGACCAGCTGTACACTGAAATACGTATAGACTTGGGTTTATTTTGTGCCTCTCCCTTTAAATAATAAGTAATCAAAACTGATTATCGCTTTTATAGCCTCCAGTTTGGATAGGGAGAGGAAAGGGAGTGCTTCTCTTCGGTCCTCTCGTCTGCTCTTGGAGGGTAGGCTTGCTTCATTCCTGCCTGCCTTTAGCTGTCGTGGTCCAAGAGCATAGTACCATGGGAAATGTGGGTGTTTCCCTTGGGGTTTTGGTTGAGCGATAAAGATGCTTAACCCCATGCTCGACGCACACACAACCTGTTAGTGACTTCGGGAGTTCCCCTGAAGGGTTATCTGGACTGTTTCCTGCCTAACACCAGGCAGGCAGAAAAGATACAATGCCTCACAAACTTGCTCCTTTACTAAATACATTTGGTGATCCTAGAAAAGAGGATGATAGCATTTCTGAGTTCATCCAGCTCTGAATCCCGGTTTCTAGTGAGCACCATGTGTAAGACTTGCTTGCCATGTGCTTCGTCTGTCTGTTCCATTCATGGTATGAATGGTTTCCTCTCCCACTCTACCTTCTAGTCCCTGGTACTGTCAGAAGATGAAGTACTTTTTCATGGTCGTCTGCCAAGGGAATAAAAACCTGGAGTGTCAGTCTCTGTAGTCTGTGTGAGCAGCAGTCCGATTTATAAAAAATTCAGTGCCATTTATATTTGCAACAGAGTACAGTGTGTACCCAGATCTCGAGTCCGCCTTGCTGGCGGTCTTGCGCCCTGCAGTACTGCAGGTGGTGCACTTGGAGGAGATTTTTGAGCAGCTCCCCAAAGCTCCGATGCCATTGCCATGCTCTGAACTTGCCTCAGCTCAGTGTGCCAGTAACATGTATCGGGCAAGTCCCAGAGGCATGCTTTAGTGTGGTCCTTCCTAAGAGGCTGTCTGGACTGGCTGGGCGTCACTATACTGTACAGCAGCATCTGTCAGTACACACTGCTGAGGCACATCAAGGAGTATCCAGATTCGTTATAGTTTTAGATGGCACAAATCCACTCCCTTTGAGCATCCCCATTTACACCTGTTGGTCCTGCTTACACATACTTTGAGATGCATGCTCTGCCCTTTTGTACTCTGCTGGGATGAGTTAAGGGCTTTTACTGACAATATGTTTACTTTGGCATAGAAATGTTTATATATAGAAAAGGAAATTTGGCAAAACTGTTTCTCTTTCAAAAAGGGAGGAGCTATGATCCTTATGACTAGTCTTCCCATCAGCCCAGTAAAGGAAAAGATAGATACCTCAGTAAAGTTCCTTTTATAGACTGCAACTTGCTTCTCTCTGATGAAACATGGGGTTTTTTTTTGTCTTTTTTTTTTTTTAAATGATGATTCACTAAACCATTCCAGATGACTTAGAGTCGTTGTTGTACATGTGGATATCTATCTGTGAATCCTTAATCTATTACAGTTCCTAGAGAAAAACACCTCCAGTGTTGCCTAGCTATCACTTACTTGGCTGGCTTACTTCCTTTTAAAAGAGAGGATGCTTTAGAGAAGGGGAAGATGCAGGATGGTTTTTCACCCCTATGTGCTCTTCATTCACTAGACATGTCATGATGTCAGTGTGTGAAAATCGCTGTGGAGAAATTTACGGGGTGGTAAAAATATTGTTTGTGTGGAGGGAAAATCCCAAGGCAAGGGTTAATGTGAGTCTAGTAAGATGGGCTTCTCCACAGTGGGTCAAAAACCAAACCTGCTCTCTGCCACCTGACCCTGTTTCACCTCTCTCCCAGCTCCTTTCCTCTGTTGTGGCTCTCCCGGTCCTTGCTCCTGCCCTCCTTGTCTAACGCACTTGATTGAATTACTATTTAGAATGTCCTTCTCCTCCAACCTCAACCACTATGGCATGACTCATGTAGCCAGTGTCAGCGACGTGCTGCTGGACAACGCGTTCACTCCGCCGTGCCAGCGGATGGGCGGGATGGTCTCTTTTCGGACCTTTGAAGATTTTGTCAGGTAAGGCATCTCAGATTTCCGTGGAGTGGATTAGCCACGAGCCAGCTAAGGAGATGTAGCCCTCACTGTTACATGAGCAGGAGAGGTATCTCTCCTTCCTTTCCACCCTCCCGTGCAGACCCTACAAGCCTCTACTTGTTATATGGGTTTGGTCAGAAAAAAATGAACAAACAAAAACCATCTTTTACTCAATAGCTGGTAGAAGAAGCTGCCTGCTCTGTGATGAGTGAAATGTCAGGAGAAATTAAACACAGCACTAGAGTGAGCCCCACCAGAGACGATACATCTTTTGATTAAATGCATTCAGCATCTATCTCTTGATGTATACTGATGCATTACTCTAGGGGGAGGGGTAATTACGTTGGTCTGTCGCTGCTCTAGTCTCAGGCTCTTTCTGTTACTTTAAGACTGATGATGACAGCAATGCTCGTAGCTTAGATATGAAAAACCAAAAAACCACAACAGAAAAGCTTGAGATTGTTCTTCTTTTTAAAATAGAAAATATATGTGGTTTATTAAAGTTGAAACCATCCATCCTCCTTATTTCTGCCACGTGGTAGAAATTCTGCACGTCTTCTGTAGCCGCTGGTGATTCTGTTGAGTTGACTGCTGAGCACGGCAGAGGACAGATGGTTCTTTTAGACAGAGCTGGCCATGGGCAACGTTCGTCTTCCTGCCACTTCGGGTTTCTGCCCCTTTTCATGGTTGGTGTTTCTTCGGTATTTTGTATTTTTTAGGATCTTTGATGAAGTGATGGGCTGCTTCTGTGATTCCCCACCCCAAAGCCCGACATTCCCTGAGGCAGGTCACACGTCTCTGTATGACGAAGACAAGGTATGATGTCCGCTTTGGGAGAATGCTTTGCCTCTTCAGATACAGAACTTGTACTGTATACTCTCTCTCTCTCTCTCTCTCTCTCTCTCTCTCTCTCTCTCTCTCTCAAAAATGTATTTATTTAAAACTTTTTATCTGTTTGGCTGCAGCGGGTCTTAGTTGTGGCGCATGGGATTAGTTGCTCCGAGGCCTATAGGATCTTAGTGCCCCATCCAGGGATCAAACCCACATTCCCTGCATTGCAAGATGGATTCTAAACCACTGAACCACCAGGGAAGTCCCCTATGTACTCTCTTTATTATTATTATTTAATTGTATATACCTCATTTAAGTATTTTTGGAAACAGGTAGAACATAAATCCTAACCTGAAAACAAAAATAACTGTCTTAAGCATGAAATCCATAGTGTAGAATGAACTCGGCTATATGCTCTGCAGCTGCCTCTGGGTCTCTGAATATTGCTTCAAAGACTTGAGCTTTGGTCGCTTTAACTCTTAATCATGGATGGCTTGTATATTTGCAGAACAGTTCTTTTGTATCTTCAATGAATGGTGGGCTTCAGATAGCAGAAGAAAATAGGCATTCTATTTAAAATTTTGTCCTTTTATTAAACCCTTCTTTCCATTTCTCAGTAAATACTTGGTCCTAGTTTTTCCCTACCACCTTATTTTCCCATAATGGTTTGATGCTTCCTCTGTTTGACAAATTGTTAGGAAATTACATGGGAATATAATATATTCAGATAATATAATATAATATGATTATATATATTATATATTATAACACAATATAATATGTTCAAATGGCTTCTTTTCCTCCTTTTCCTTTACATTATATGAAGAAATGTTGCAAATGGTTTCTTTCCCATTTTGTTAGCGAAAAAGTTGAGACGGAGTAGTCTTCAAATTCATAGTAAGTTAAGATTTGGGGCCACCTCTAATTAATGCCTTTGCCGCCTTATTGTTTAAAAGTTAGGTGTCTTTAATCTCCATTGTGGTTTCATTTTGCTTATTCATACAAGTGGGCAACCCAAAAATATCCTGGGGAGGGGGAGCATGTCTCTTCTCCTAGTATCCTACCAAGTACTGTAACTTTTCTCTGCCCCCGTATTAGCTAGCCTCCTGAGTGCTTTGTGTCATGTTCTTGGGTTACAGGTCCCCAGGGATGAACCAATTCACATTTTGAATGTGGCTATCAAAACAGATTGTGACATTGAGGATGACAGTCTAGCAGCTATGTTCCGAGAATTTACTCAGCAAAATGTAAGTCTTCGTGTGGGTGGACACTGGTGATGGCCCCTTTCCTGCAGCCTGTGTGACATATCCATCCTTTTCTCAATTGCTACTTATAAGGCCTTATCTCTGATAATGGCTGTCTTTGACATAGTTCTCCCTTAGGGGTAAAATTCCAAAGTGATTTAATAGTGTGAAATACATATCTTTTTTATGTGAAGAAGTATAGAACTTAAATATTCAAAATGTTTTCAGGAAGAGAAGCTATTGCTGGATCTTTTCCAGAGCTGCAGTCTTGAACTTCACCTGCTGAATTTCCTGTGATGACTTAGCCACACATGTCTAGGCCCAAGCTCCTCCCCTCGTGCTCCCTCTGTGTCTTTCCCTCCCAGCCTTGAAAATATCAGTTATAGTTCCATCCTCCTTTCAATTTTATGTCACTTGGATATCTTGTGTTGACATCACGCTCCATAGTTGAGGCCTGAATTCCCATCATTTTCCTTCACGTCTTCTGATTTCCTCATCCCCCACCAAAAAACTAAACAGGAACAAAAATAACCTCAAGTTACCAAACCCTTTGCCCCTAGTCATTCAGAAATCATTGACTTCTTTCTCTTCTTTGCAGTTCCATTATTCTACCCCTCCCTCCCTGCCCGTTCTTTCCTTCCTTCGCCTTCATCCCCTTTCGTTTCAGTTTTTTAATTCCTACTACCATCTCTCTAGTTTAGACCCCTCCTTGCCTCACTCCTGAGACACTGTGACAGGTTTGCCTCTGATCCTCACACGTCCCCTCCAGCTGGTCTCGATTCTGCTGACTAGCACAAAGATAAATGTCCATGGTGCCCCCTTGCACTCAACAGTGATTCTCTCTAACCTTCCAGACACCTCCTTGCTTTACTATTTAACATTATACTTTTAATGAAGGCCCACAGTCTAGCCTTTGCTGTTCCATGAAAAGGCCCAGGTCTTTTTGTCTCATCTGCCTTGTCTGCTTGCTCTCTTCGACTGGAATGTTTTCTTCTTTCTTTCCTTCTTCCTTCCCTCCTTCCTGTCTCCCCCTACCCCTTTCTTTCTAAATCCTGCTTGTTTTAAGAACTGTCTCCAATTTTCCCTCTTTTATGAGGACTTCTCTTTGTAGCCTTAACCAAAAGATGTATTTTCCTCCCTTGGATTTCTAGTTCATCAGTATAAATTGATTAACAGTAATAATACTTTTAATTTCTAAAGACCATCTTATGAATTTTTTACCTTATTAACACCTTACCACAATCCCATGGGGTTAGATTAATCAGGAATTATTCCAACTATACATGTGGGGAAAAGCTCAAGCTCAGAGACGTTAAGGCCCTTTAATCACCAGCTGGTAGGTGATAGAGAAAAAAGCTAGAATTTAAGGCTTTGATACCAGCTCTAGGGGGCGCAGATCTAGGTACTTTAATAAATGATACATTCAGATGCTTGTAGTCTAATGTTCAAAATGATCATCTGTGCTGTATGATAGATGCCAACGTACCCTTCCTCAGCTGCCCTTCATTACAAGACCAGTGTGTGCTCTTTGAATGGAGAGCATCTAGCCCATAGTGCTTGTTGTAAAGAACTCAATAGATTTTTTCTTTTTTGGCCACACCTGGAGGCATGTGGGACCTTAGTTCCCTGACCAGGGATTGAACCCACACCCACTGCATTGGAAACATGGCATCTTAACCACTGGACCATCAGTGATGTCCGATAGATTTTAAAAACTTCAACAGTGTAAACAATCAGTGCCATAGATGTTCACATCCTGTCATACTAATGGTCAGTACCTAGGAAAAGATGGCAATTTTGTGCTTAACGTGTGTCCCAGCATCTTCCCCATGATGCTTTCACAGCACGTGAACTGACTGTGAGGAAAGTCCCTTCCAGAGAAGTCAAAATCAGGGGCCATGCCTGGGAATTTTTCTCTGGAAGAGAAATCTACCTTCTGTCTTGCCCTTGACTTGTGTGTGATCACATAAAGTTAACCTGAGACCAGTGACCGAGATGGGGAGAGTCCTAGGATTGTGCGTGGCTGCTGATGTTGGTGCTTGACGAAGTAATCTATCCGAGTTTCTTCCCAGGTTTTGAGCACTAACTCCCCACATTTTATTGTTTCACTCTCCACTTAGGCTTTTTATTACACTCAGATCAAAGTGTTGTATGTCAGCGCACGCTGATTTAAAGAGGCAGTTTCCCCATTTCACCTTGTTTATTTGTAACATTAAGTGATGATAAGACATTTTCTTTTTTCCTTGACTGGCCTTGTAAACTGAGGCACAGAGAAACACAGGGTCTTAGCCTGTGGCTGTTCAGTAGGGAAAGGGTAGACTGTGTCGACAGTCCAAGCCTGGAGAAGCTATGCGTCACATATTGTGCTTATCCAGGAATATTAAACATTTTCACCTACTTGTTTTGAAAAAAATATAAAAGGAAACAAAAACAGTTAAAAAAAAAAAAGCTGAAATGGTAACTAGTTTTTCACTTCATGATCATGCTTCTAGCAGTTTAGAAAAAGTTTGTTTTTTTAAAGCACACATTAAACTATCAGATAGGTTGATCCAAATTGTCCAAATAATCTTCTAGTCCCAGCATGTCTTTTTTCCTCTCATAGAAATTAGGATCATATATTTGTAAATGACTTGTGGAGGAGATTGAAGCAGTCAGTGTAAATGGAGTTTCTCCAGGTGCTGACGCCTAATCGCTGGGTAATAGCTGTGGACTTGCTGTGAGCCCTGCATTATTACAATGTAATCAGAATCCTGTTGCTCTGCTGTTATTGTTAGCCACTTGTGGAATTTTTAAAGCAATAACAATTTTGATTTTAAATCATGGCATTATTAAAGTTATTTTCTTCCCTTGCTGGAACATAGCTATTGATGCTCATCTTCGAAGGAGTTGGCTGTAGTGGAATTCTTTGTTGGTGTCAGAAGAAATGTTTCTATTTCTTGGCATAGAGAATCAGAGAACCACCACTGCCCCACTCCACCTTATTATTCCTCCCTCTTCTCTTCTCCCTCCATCCCTTCCTCCCTTTTTTCCTTCCTTCCTCCCTTTCTTTTCTTATTGTAGTATCAACCCTTGGTTATTTACACTAATGACTATGATGTGCATACCAATCATTTTTAAATGTAGTTAAACCGAAATTTTTCTACTTTTGCTTCTGCTGTTGATTAATTTTGTCATAATAAAAATGGACAAATAAGAGGAAATGGCCCAGGGATGTGCTTATTTATAGGGCGAAGCCAATTTGGATTTAAAATACATATAGTGTCAAGAAATAAGAATTGGTTTATGACTCTATCTCTCAGTTAGAGTTAAGCAAAGTATATGATCAAAGTAAAGTCCGGATGTGGGTTGTGAAAGTCAGCATAGTTTTTCTGTTGGTGTTATTCACGTATGTTTCAGGTCGTCTAACAAGTGGGATTGCTTTTCTGCTTGTTGCCGGGTAGCCCCTCTCTATTAGGGACCTTTAAGAGCATGCCTTTTACTTAGTTCATTCATCTGTTTGTTTGTCTCTGCCTTTTGAGGTGAGTGAGCAAGACGGAATACAGGAAAGCTTAGAGCCCAAGGCCCAAGACTCACAGAAGGAGCTGTTTTGAAACCGCTCATCTCTGTTGACTTCTTCTTTTTTTAACATTTATTTTTTTTACCATGGCATTTTTATTTGTCATTGTATTTATTTTTAATTGAAGGATAATTACAGTATTGGCTTCTGCCATGCATCAACATAGATCAGCCTCCCTTTTGAGCCTTTCTCCCACCCCAGCCCATATCGTCTTATTTTTATTTATCTATTTATTTTTTAGGCTCTGCCTTGAGGCATGTAGGGTTTCCCTGGTGTCTCAGACTAAAGAAGCTGCCTGCAATGCAAGAAACCCAGGTTCAATCCCTGGGTTGCAAAGATCCCCTGAAGAAGGGAACGGCACTCTAGTATTCTTGCCTGGAGAAAAACCATGGACAAAGGAACCCAGCAGGCTGTAATCCTTGGGGTCACAAAGAGTTGAACTCAACTGAACGTCTTACACACACACATGAGGCATGAGGGATCTTAGTATCCCAACCAGGGATCAAAACTCCTGTTTTGGGAGTGTGGAGTCTTAACTACTGACCTCCAAGGAAGTCCCTGTTGACTTCTGATATGCTGCTTTCCTGTGCCAAGCAGAAATATGTATGAATAATCACTGAATTTAAATGCCCATTAGACATTGTTTTTAACAACTTTTAAACAGAATCTTTTTAAAAAAAAAAATGCCTCCATATAAAGTAAGGAGGAAATGTTTTAGAATTGAAAAGGTTAGAATTTGTTAGGTTGAATTCCAGGAATGCTGTATCAGATGGTAGGTGATGTCTCTGGTCTAAATAACACTTTAGGACTTAACAGAAAACTTAAGTTTTCTGTTTCGTGGAAGGTTCTTGTTTTTCCTCTACCCGATTTCATTTAACTTCTGTATCAGTATTGTTCTTCACATTTAAATACATGCCCAACAGTGCAATTTCCATAAGCAGAAAGTGTGTTACTGCCTACCTTGCTATGTCTGAGTCCTTAGAGAATTTAGATGACCCCATATGACCCTTTCTCCTCCACAGAGTTCTCTTCCCATTTCATCCAGATCAATATATAAAACCTATTCTGTAAGACTCATTCCCAGGAGCCAGCTTGAGACTTATTTATTTGCAAGTTTGAAGGTACCGAGTCAAGATATCGATATCCAAAAAGGATGCTTAGCCCAGTCAGGGCCTTTGGAGGACTGAAGAGGCTAACATTTAGGATGAACACTGGTCTCATGCATCTTCTGGTTTCACATGTTTGTTTGTAGAAAGCTACCCTGGTCGAACATGGAATCCGACGCCTTACTTTCCTGGTTGCACAAAAGGTATTGGCATGTGAATTATATACCTGTGTAATATTTCTTATGCTGCTGCTAGAACTTTAAAAGTGAAAAATGGAATTATAATCATACACTTACTTGTAGAATTTATGTAAAGGAATAACTGTTTCAGTATAAATTTAATCAAGAAAAGCATTAGTTTGTCATCTCCTTTTACTCAGTTCTTTTTAAATTTTATTTCTAATTGACTTCTGCTTTTTTCCCCTTCCATTCTGCCTTTCATTTGAAAGGATTTCAGGAAACAGGTCAACTATGAAGTGGATCAGAGATTTCATGTAAGTAAGAGAAATCATGATGAAAGATCACTTATGTTTTATCTATTGGCTGCTGGTTATTTTTAGAAGGGCTGGTCTGATATTTGGTCCCTCTTCTTTGAAAAAGTATTAGAATGGATATTCAGGTCTTCTACAGAGTATTCAGACTAAATGGTTCCTCCCCCTTTTTTTCCCGCTATAATGAATTCTCAGTGTATCTCTGAGAAATAGTTAAGAGTGAGCACATGCATTTATCCAAATGAATAAGGTAGAAGCAGGTGCTAACTAGTAATTTTTTCTGTGCACACAGTGAATCAGTAATCAGAGACTGCCACTCGTACTTGAGGTCTTGACTTCTACCAAAGATGGATTCAGATTCTATTATTGAGATCTGCCAGTTCTGAAGAACAATCATTTATTATTTAAAATGCCTTAACAGAGCCCAAGTTAGTGTTTTTGTCTTACATTAATTCTACAAGGAGGAAATAAATAAAAATTAAGTTGCTGGTTCTCACATGTAACCAAATTAACTATTAATATTTATGAGTTTAAAATCTTTATTGAAAAATGTGAATAAAGAGAACTCACTAAATAGCCTGGTATCTGAACCATGGTGTATTTGTGTATGAGCATACTGAGTATCATTATAGCAGTGAGGTCAAAAATCCAGTTTGCAGTCAAGATGTCATTTTCTCAAAGGGCTGAATGTAGTCAAAATATTTCTTTAAAAATTGCTCCTGGAATGGTGAAGTGAGATTCCAAAGAATATTTACAAAGTCTTAATGTTTCTGATGAGAATTTTATTTTGTTTTTAGCAATTAAGATAATTAAGTTAGTTTTCAAGCCCTGCTCACTTGTAGTAATGAAGGTGACATTTGGGATGCTGGCTGGGAAAGACTTCCTATACTCAAAGACCTGTATGTGGGTAGCTTTTATTGCCCCTTTGTTAGGTCTCTAACACTTGACATTCTGTTTTCCTTTTCACAGTTCACCTTGTTGGTCTAGTCTATAGAGAAACAAGAGAGCCTAGCCTGCAGGCTAAAGAGCTAGGATTTTCTGAAGCGCTTTAGGAAATGTTGTGGACTCCACAATTCCCCTGTGTTATTGATGTCAGGAAATCAAGCAGAGTGCAGATATATATCAGTCAATAACTGTAGATAGGAGGCAGGAGGCAGTGGAGAAGTATGAGAAGCTTAAAGAGAACCCCGGGGCTTTAGGAAGAAAAATCAGGAGCTTAGAGAATAAAATTGATACTTGGGGATAGAGTATGAGAATCTGTGAATAAATACTGTCGCTGGTAGATGCTGATCAGAACTCAGGTAGACATGCCAGAGCCAGGCCCTGGATTTAGAAAAAGTATCGGGCTAGGTTCTTAAGTGCTAATCTGATTCGTTCTTTCATCACTGACTTTGGAATATATATTATTCTGGGGCGTAATACTGAATTTGTAAAATTGTTTTCCTTTTTCCTTAGAGTCTTCATGTCTATTGCACACTGAATGGTTTTCTATAATCAGCAGTCTATGATAAAACCCTCCACTGAATTTTTTTTAAAAGGCCAAAGCAATTAATTGTCACAAACATTTTTTTGGGACACTTTCTTATCATTGAATTTACATCCTGTCCTAGAATACATCTGACAGCTTTAAAACATTTTTTTTTTCTCCCTGCTCTCTTAATATTTCTGGATTTCAGTTGAATAGAGACATGTATAAGTAAGATCTGCTTGGAAATGAGCCCAGCAGGTGGTCTTCCCGATCATTCATTGTCCAGTTTCCATTTATAGTGGCATGAAGTGGGAAATCAGTTAAATTATCAAGTGACTTGATCTGTCATAAGTGTAGGAAACGTTGCTTTAGGATACATGAAGGTTCAGGTATGGACTGGATTTGCCCTAAAGAATTGGCTGGCAGAGGAGTTGGGGTGTTTTTATGTTAGGTCCCTGAGACGTGATTAGCGATTATGCAGGGGGCAAGGGTGACTGTTACTGAACTCTGGCCAGGATTTGCCATAGCCAGGAAGCCCTGGCAGCAGTTGTACAAATCCGGGGCTCACGGTCATGGTGCTGCTCCGAGTTCCTCCACTGGTGGTGGCTTGTCGGACACTTGGCCTCTGTCATGTCATCTGATGTGTGCTTGCCCCCTAGTTAGTGTAGTATGAAAAAGAGGAAGCTTTCTGGGAGCGTTAGTGATGAATCCCTTGATCTCTCTGGCTTCCTGGTAATCCACTGTTATGTATGCAGCCTCCCCTGCTCTACACTGTGAAATCCCTGTATTACTGAGTAGAAGAGGAGACATGTGCGGGAGGGGGCAAGGAGAGGAGGAAGGTGACCGCGTCTGGTTCAAGATCAGCTGGCTAGTGTGGAAGGAGGCAGCCATGCTGCTCCACAGCCGTCGTCTCTTGGGCTGCTTCAGAGCCGGACATTGCCGGGTGGGGGTTCCTAGAGTGTGGATGTTAGGTGTTTATTCACGTGGCAACAAAGGCTGGGATTATTTCCAGTACTGTTTCATCAACACAGTCCCCAGAGATCTGCCCACGAGGATGTCTGCTGATGCCTAAGTCTCTTCCTCTACATGGAGACCATTCTGAGTGGGGAGTAGTCACCAACGTTGAGGCTGAGGTTGAGTCTGTTTCCATAACCATCTAATTAAATCAGATACCCATAATGGGATTTTGAATGTCAATGCTGAACATTGATATTTAAACAGAAAGCTTGAGGAAAAGCAAGTCTATCCTTGTAAATATCTTCTTCATATTAAAAAAAATTGAGGCCTTGAAAGGAAGAGAGGAATATCTTTGAATTTCTGTAACTATATTAAGTTACTCTTCTCCAGTTTTATGTAGTACTAAGTCTCTGTTCGTTTCATTCACATTCAGATCTAGAATTCCAAAAAGTGCGGCAGAAGATGCTGTTTAATGGGAACATAAGTAGTATACTTTAAGAAGCTTTGCATATTTTTTTCTAGCAAAGTTTTGTTAAGGATGCTAAAATGCGTGTTTCTTGGATCTTTTCTTATTCTTGGCTGCCCAAACAGAGCATTAGGTCCAGAAACCATGCTGACATTCTAAATCAGATTTCCTTTTGTTTCTTGTTTGTAATATTTCATGAGATTTTTAAAAATTCTGCTGTAAATCACCTAGGAGATAATTGCAGTTTTACTGATTTTTATGTGAGTGACTCCCACTTTAAATGTTTTGAATTGTTTTCGCCCGAAGGAAGAGCCCACTATCGAAAACAGTTATCATGGTTAGTAGTTCATTTCTTTTTTAAAAAATTGATATGTCAATTATATCTCAATAAAGCTAGAGAAAAATTGGCAGTTCTGTTTGCTAGTGGATCAGCTATTAGTTTTTCAGAAGGTTTGGTTTGAGTTTTTGTTTTAATTACAGTCTATATAATTAGTTCTCAGCATGTTGAGGTAAAAGAGAATTGCACCAGCAAGCTTCCAATTTCTTCATCTCATTAGGTTTTTAACACGATTATTAGTATCATAATCAGCTATGATGTTTTCTGTTGCAGGTTTTCACATTCTCTGATTTGCAGGATATCTTGATTGGCTAATTTAGGCAAATTATTTTGATTGTCTTGATGATGGTTGGCTGATTAGAACACAGCAGGGGTATAATTTCTTCCTGAGAAATGTTGCATTCTTTTGTTTTTTGGTACCAGAACACTAAGAGGGTTTTTCTTTGTGTACATTCAATTATGATATTTGCCCATAACACTAGTGGAATGCCTAGAAAGCAATTACATTAGTGACGGAGTTAAGCTTGAATGCCGTTAGTGGAAAAATTGGCTGTATGAAGATGTGGTAGGATGAAGGAATTTACTAAAACTATAATCAGACTTTGGGATTTCTTCTTTTCTGTATTTTCTGTATTTCTGTGACTTTTGAGTGGGGGAAAAAAAAAGCAGTTTTCTATAAAAGCCTTTCCCTGTTTTAGAGAATTGCTCATTAATCCTGGTTTGCCATTGCATGGAAGTTCATGCCATCTCCTACTCTGAATGCTTTGTGCTTAGTGAGGACTTCACTGTGGAACTAAAAATTTACTCAAAAGTTTTAAGAACATTTGTTGATGTCATCTCATCTTTTGCGTAAATGGTATACTTAAGGTAACTGATTAATTAAAGTTAAGGAAGAATTGAAGAGTATGTGATTAAAAGATTGTATCATTACTTTCCTTGACTTTTCTTTCAGAAAATCTCACGGAAGGACTTTGTTACCCTTCTTTTTTGACTCATGTTACTTTTTAGCTAATGCTCTGAAAGCCATACCTCTTGAGAAACTAGACTGTATAAAGCCCCGAGCGTGAAATCTACTGACGGTTCAGCTCAACATCTTCCTGCTTAACCTGGAAGTCATCCCTGTGCTCTTCACTGTCATTCAGGGGAGTTAGAGAATTATTTGAGACAAAACATCATCAGTAAAAGATCAGTGCTGTGTAAAATCCACTTTCAAAGGGCTTTTGAAGACCCACGCCTGGACAAGTGGTTTGCTGGCCTTGCTAAACAGGCTCCTAGAAGCTGTTTTTCAGTTAAAATGCCAAGGAAAATGTAAAAAGATTTATTAACTGAGCAAGTTATAGTTGAAGTGTAAGACCTGTGGGAAGTATTTAAGAAGTTTTCCATAAATTTAAGAACCATGAATTTTGTGCTTTTTTTTTTTTTTTTGGTTTTTTTTCCTTAAAGCCTTAATTTCTGGGGGTTTTGGGGTTTTGTCTCAAAAACAAACATGGTTCTTGGAAGAGAAGTCCTCAAATAAGGAATTTGGATTAAAAACAAGAATAGATAAGTAACACCCTATACTTGCCAGGTAGAAATGAAATGGCATGGGCTCTAGCATTAGACCCAAGTTCACCTTCCAGGGTCATAATAATTGGGATTGATATATATACACTAACAATACTATGTATAAAATGGATAACCAGTGAGAACCTACTCTGTGGCAGAGGGAACTCTCCTCAGTGCTCTGTGGTGAACTAATGGGAAGGAATTCCAAAAAAGAGGGGATATATGTCTGCGTACAACTGATTCACTTTGCCACACAGTGGAAACAAACACAATATTGCATAGCAACTACGCGACAATAAAAACCTGTTTATTTTTTTTAAAAAACAGTACTCTTCTAGAGAGGTTGTTGAGAGCGTGCGACGGCCAACACACGAGAGCGGCTGCCACCTACAAGGCTTTCAGTTCACATGTCCTTCATGGTTCTGGAGGTTCACTGAGGGGTATTTAGGCAGCTAGTCCTGGTCTCGCTGCCTTGTACTGATAAGTGTTTGATTACATTGCACTCATAATGAAGAAGATGCCTTAATGACACCTCCTATGGAGGCAAATAGTAATGACTTGATTCCAACACTGCCAGTAGAGCTTCCCATCCGAGAAACAGGGGTATTTGGTGTTAATAAGTTAAATTTCAGAAACTAATGGACTCTGCTAATTGAATTCATCTTTGTTAATTAATAAGGTTCTAGTAAATTGGTTGCTTTCTTGGGTAATGCCCTGCAAAAGAGCAGTAAGACCTAATAATTGCACATTCACTAGTTCCACCCTATTCTTTCCTAGACATAGAGGGCTACTGACCAAAGTAACATCTCACACTTTTCTTTGTCTTGAAATGTTATTGTTTAAACCTTTGAAATTATTGACTTGAGAGTGAGTGGGTGGAGGGGGGAAAGCGTGGATTGGGGACCGATGTTCTCTGGTGAGTTTACACTTTAAGAGTTTCTTAAGGAGAAACTTGGGAAATCAATCCAGTAACTACTGTTGCAGTGCTGCAATATAAGGATGCATTGGACTTAGGTGCCAGTTTCTGCCATGGGCAACAGCCAAGAAGATGTTTTCCACCTGGGAGATGAAAAAAATACCATTTTTCACCCTAGAAAAGGGTAGCTACTAGTTGGGTTAGTATTGTGGTGATTCTCAAATTTGTAAGTGGGGTCAAGGTGATGGTTACCCAGAGGATCATTCACTTTCTATAGACTAAGCTTAGGTAAGGATCGTGTGTTCTAGGCAACTGTCTTCTAGATGCTTGACTGTTTCTCTACTGTGTGTTTATCCCCAAAGAGTCGTATCTCTGAAGGACTGACACATTTTTCCTCCTCCTTTAACACAGCGAGAATTTCCTAAATTTTTCACGTTCCGAGCAAGGGATAAGGTAAGGACTGATCCCCCCGCCCCCACTTTTTTTTTAATCTTTGTTTTTTCCTTAAAAGCCCAAGAGTAGTGTATCTATGCCATATGTTCTTACCATTCTTATTTCTCTAATTGAACTTACACTTCCTTTTGTCTTACATATGCCTTCTAACTAAACAAGGTTCCCTTCCAAAAGAATTTGGTTCAGGAAACACTGTAATGTCCTGACCTACCGAAGACAGCGATAACTTTCAAAATCATCCATTAGGATAATCCTAATGGTGTAATATGAAAGGACTACTATAGTTAGTTGGATTATTCTCATCATGCACAGACAGTTCATTTATCAAGGCTTGTTTATGTGCATTTTTCAATTTTAAAATATAAAATTTCAGACCACATTGGTTTCTTCTTATTACCAGCTTATATTTTTGGCTTTCTCTCTCCATTTACTCTATGGACATGTACTCTAAACATGTCCGGCTTCAGCAAAACATACAGTAAATGTAAATGCAACTTTAGAAAAAGAAATGTGAATAGTTTTGCATGGATACAGAATATTCCATAGCCAAATACCTATTTTTCAGTATTATATAATGTTTGTTTTCCTGTGTCATTTTTCAGTCTGCCAGAAATGGTAAGAGTATGAGACATGGATCCTGCCCATACGTGTTTTAGATTAGTTGCATAAAACTAAAACACTGGTATGTGAAATAGATAGTAGTGTGAAGTGGTTTGGTTAATTGTTTGAAAAAAAAAAAAAGAACTATGAAGGCTTTAAATGCTGGAGGAGTTCTGAGGGAATTGATGGGTTTTTTTTTTGTTTGTTTTCAATGGAGAGTGTCACCTGTTGTAGAAGTATAAATGATGAAAGCTTACGAAGTAAGCAGGAACTTGGTGCCTAATCGTACATCAGTTATCGCAGTTTCCTTGTATGTAGCTCCTCTTTTTTCCCCTTTGGTTCATTGGCACAACATGGCTTATGTTTCTTTTTTAAGCATCTCTTTTATATACAATCTCATAATATGATTTTGTAGCTGCCTCTTGTAAGCTGTTCTTTCCTCCAATTCTTGTATTCAGTTTGAGGAAGATCGTATCTATCGTCACCTGGAGCCCGCCCTGGCTTTCCAGTTAGAGCTGAACCGGATGAGAAATTTTGACCTTACTGCCATCCCATGTGCCAATCACAAGATGCACTTGTATCTCGGGGCCGCCAAGGTGGAAGTGGGCACAGAAGTGACAGACTACAGGTTCTTTGTTCGTGCAATCATCAGGCATTCTGATCTGGTCACCAAGGTGGGTGCTGTACTTTCTTCTCTTTTTTTCTTGGGCGGGGGCGCTGTGCCACTCAGCTTGCAGTGTATTAGTTCCCTGACCAGGGATTGAACCTTTGCTCACTGCAGTGGAAGCACAGAGTCCTAACCAGTGGGCCACCAGAGAAGACCCCGGGTGCTGTACCTTAATGGAAGGTTATCTCTGAGGAAAGGGACAGAGACACAGCCATGATTCAAAATCAGGCTTTCCTCTTAAATCAAGGCTCTTGTTCTCTTTCATCTTATTGTCCAATAACCACCAGAAGTCTAAGAGTCACTTCTCTCACAGAGGTAAATATTCCATGGAATAAGGGGCTTTTTTCCCTTTCATTTGATTTTTCTTGGTAATGGAAGCATGATAGTACTTGCTTGAGAAAAGGAAAAGCGTGCAGACAGAAAAACCACAGGGAAGTTTGGGCGATGATAGAGGATAAAATGAAAAGTTAGAGATGGCTTCATGGTAAACCTGTCTAAAAGTGGGGGTGGTTTCTGTACGTAGCTGGTGTGTGACTTGTTCCTGCATCCCATAGCCATAACCTTTCTGCAACTTTTCCTCTCTAAACGGATTTCCTTTCTATACTGCTCTGTCTGGCACCTGTGACCCTACTAGGGTTGCAGCTCTGGAGGTGCCCAGGATCTCCACTCACTGTAAGAAAATGGTACCAAACAGGCAGGAGGAAGGGCTAGAGGGAACTCTTCATCTGACCTTTGCTAGCCCCTGCTGCCTGTGGTCTTTGGGTTGACCCCAGGAAGAAAGATAAATAACATCTCCATAACAGCCTTATGACTTGTTGGGTTGGCCAAAACCCAAACAAACTTTTTGGCCAACCCTATAAAACACATTAATGTTGATGGTGATTTTCTTTCCTGCATAGGAAGCTTCCTTTGAGTATCTACAAAATGAAGGGGAGCGGCTCCTCCTGGAAGCCATGGATGAGTTGGAAGTCGCCTTTAACAATACAAATGTCCGGACTGACTGCAACCACATCTTCCTCAACTTTGTTCCTACAGTCATCATGGACCCGTCAAAGGTACATTTCTCTGTAGCTTCGCACCCAGCACCCGCCAACACGGCAGAGAGAATCATTCTTATTTGTTTGCACTTGGACCTAGAAACAGGTGCTTTCTTGGTCAGCTGACTGAACCCTTGATCTTTAAAGTTTACAGAATGCTTGTAGGACTGGCTTTCTGGGATGATATCAAAAATTTGATACAACCATTGAAAGCATACCTCAAAACTGAAGGTGTCTCTTTGTTCTGCTATGAAGCTTTACTTCTCCACTACCTGCCTTTGAGTTTCTGCTAAAAAGCATGAAATGGTGTCTGACTCTCTTGCTATAGTGATCTCTGAGTAAATAACCTTTAAACGCAGTGTTTTAAAATTTTTAAAAGCAATCATAATCTACCATGAGACTTAGCTGTGAGTAGAAATTTCATAATCATACATTTTTATTTATGTTTTTAATTTGTAATTATGTTTAATTTACATTAATACATAAATTTTAATGTAATTAAGTGTTAACTAATAGTTTTGTTTTTCATGGATATAGTTTAAAAGTGTATCTAGTCCATTGTATTGCAGGAGATACAAGCCACCAAAAATCCTGTGATATAGTTTGTATATAATTAAATACATCCATTTAAGCATAAGGTTCTAAAACACTGAAGGTGGTTTGATGGTCACTTATAAGCAGTACAAAAATATAAAACTTCTTCCTCTTTTTTCATTGGTAACTGGATATTTTATGATGTTTGCCACAATAGCAGTCCTGTTTTGTTTAATCCCGTAGGATTTCTTATCTGGTATAACTAACTTTACTATTATTGGGCATTTTGGCAAAATTACTGCCTCTTTTTACTGGTCATCTGATGGGCTTTGAGCAGTAATACCCCTTCCCAAAGTGTCTAACCTATTTCTCTTTAGTATTTTTCCACAGAGGGAAATTTGGTTGATATGGAATTCCACACGTAACAATGTATGGTTTCTTCCCCAAGGCTCTATTTGCATTCCATATAATTTAAGGAAGGAAAGCAAGGTGACTCTGTACTTGACCTTTTACCCCAGGTGTAATAAAGACGTTTGCTCTCGTTTCTACTCCTGTCTAACCTTTTTATGATATTGTGGAATTTGAATAGGAGAACCAGTATATTTGAATAGGAGACCTTTCTCAAGAGCCATTGTAGGCGTGGACTTTTGCTTTTCAAACTTAGAGTCTAAGACCTGAGAAATCATTTTCTACTTTTTTTCTTCTAGACACAAACTACTGATTAGTTGCCTTGTCTGCCAGGAAAGCCGAGGTCAGGGCTGCTTACTGAGTTTTACAAAGTCTCATCATTCGGTTTAAGCAAAGATTCTCTTGAGCGTTCTGGGATTGATGAAACTAGGAGAGTTAAAATGTGCCCTGGACGCTCTATCACAATATATATTTATAGATGTGACTTAGCATTCCTCGGTGAGTTTTTGCTATCAGCCTCTCAGTTTCTATTCCAAATGCTCAAACGCCCTGACTCCGTCTTTCTAATCATAGATAGCTGTCAATTTCCTGTATTTAGAAATTGTTGACTTTTGTTCTCTCAAAAAAAGAATTGATAGATATCTCTTGGTTAACAAGCAAGTGTGGGAATAGAGATGTTAACTCCTTGAAACTCATTTTAACCTGAGATTCTTTGGAACAGAAATAAACTACCAGACTGACACATACTCCAAAGGGCCACGAATGAAAGAGAGCATGAGAATTTTTTTTTTTTAAATTTTCTAAGGCGTTGAGAAAGCGTCTTAGAGAGATGCTTCATTTAAGAAAATATTGTTTTGAGTAATATGTCTTAGCTGCCTGTAGCCATATTGGGAATAAAAAAATTCTTCTTTGCTGTAGTATGTCAATAAGGAAGAATCACATCTAAGGCCATTTGGTTAAAATAACTCGCCAAACCCTAAGAGTGAGGGCCACTAAGCTGCCTTGGTATGAAGGTTAGAAAAATGAGGGAACATTTGCCCCATCTCGTTAAATCCTAGTTGGACTTAGCAGTGACCTAGCTTCAGTGCTCTGTTTAGAGAGAACGTTCTAGCACAACCTACAAATTGCCTTTCTTTAATTTGTGCAGTTTACCAAGAAGCATATATTATAAAGTTTAATAAAATGGTATGGAAAAAAGCTCATGGTGGTAATTGCTATGTTGATTTAAGGTCCTGAAAGTGCAATGAAACATAGTTACCATGCATATAAATGCTACTTAATAGCTGTTTAACTAGAGATTTTATTCTTATTTGGGGCTTTCTCTTAAATCCCATGGCTTCTAATTTTAGATATTGCAGATCTTTGGCATAGAATATGAATACAGTTGGGAAAGAGGAAAGGAGTTGCACAGATTTGGGTTTTGTAAGCCAGAGAAAAATCACTCAAATGCCAGGCCAGCGTGAAACTGTCTCTGACTTGTTCCAAGTAAGAGTAGGGTTGGGGAGAAACTATGTGTCTTTTTGGAGGGAATACATGGAGGACACATCTCCAGAAACCAGAATCTGTTCCCTTTCCTCCCTTCCCAAAGATGGGCAGACCTGAATCGGATCCTAGTTACAAGGTGCTTAAGTTTTGAGCTTAGTGGTGTGTCTGTGTCAGATTGAGGAATCCGTGCGGAGCATGGTGATGCGCTATGGAAGTCGGCTGTGGAAGCTGCGTGTCCTCCAGGCAGAACTGAAAATCAACATTCGCCTGACCCCAACTGGAAAAGCAATTCCCATCCGCCTCTTCCTGACGAACGAGTCTGGCTATTACTTGGACATCAGCCTGTACAAGGAAGTGACTGATTCCAGGACAGCACAGGTACAGTAGTTAAGCAGGCTCCTCAAAATTTTGACTTGGTTCCCTCAGAGAGAAGCCACTGTCCTTGTTACGGAAAGACCCAAATTCACAAATCCCATTGTTCCACCTAGTGGGGGTTATCCTCACTCAGCTTAAATGAACTTGAAACACTTCATTTGCCTCATAAGCAGCGCCTCTGTTGTAATCCTGAGCATTTTGAAACCCTTAACCTTTGGTCATGAGTTGGGGAGCCCTACTTGAGCGATTTTGTCTCTTCTGATCTGATTTGTCCTTGTTCCTGTTTTCAGCCTAGTTAGACCACTCATTGGCAAGGAAAGGAAGGAGAATTGTTGAAGTATGAAATATCTCAAAGAAAGAAATTTCAACATAATGTAATAATAGCTTGAGCAAGATCAAGTGGAGATTTTATCTTACTACCCTCTGTCCCACTTACACACATTCCCTTGCCTTCAAAGAGTTCAGAGTATTATATATCTATAAAAAAGCAGAGTGGCAAGCTTGAACCTATTTCTTCAGGTAGAAGAATTGAGACTGTGAAAATGAAAAGTGACTTTCAAAGTAGATTGGTTCTGTCATAACAGAGAATTCCATTTTAATCTGTTTGATCACCTTAGTTTCTAAATCTTCGGGCCATTTGCTATGGTACAGGATTTACTTTGTTCACCATTATTCACATCTTTTTAAGAACTGGGATGTTAATTTTAGGTCTCTGGCCCAAACTTGGCAAGTGCCTTTCTTCTTGTTAAAGAATGAACTTGCTCCTTTGTATGTGTACACAAGATCTCGGTCTATTCTATGTATTGGGTGATGTCTCTTGTTTTTACCTACGTCCTTTTAAGTCTGGGAACAGCAGTAGGAAAAGACTTTTTTGCCAGGATTTTGAAGACAGATTTTAAAACTCTGGGTTTGGACAGTTGTCTGAGCGACCTTTCATTTCGTGCTTTGATTCCACTTAGATGACCAGAGAAATCTATCCTGTGATAACTGAACAGTTAAAACAGAAAGTGCGCACAGGAGTGCAAGGGGTGAGCAAGAGAAAGAGTATTCAATAATTTTTGCGGCATTTGATGTTTTTCAGGACAACCTTAAAGACATTTTCAGTCAAAGCTTTCCATGGGCAGCGCTGTTTTTAATTAACTTCTACAATGGCTTCAAGGCAGGTCTATTCTTGTGAAAAATAAGATGGCCACTTGAGATTTTAATGTTTTTGATAAATATGTTTGTTCTTCATAACTACTCCCCCTGTCCTTTCTTTTATTAGAAAGCTCTGAGATTTCCCTCATGCTGGCCATTGGTGACACAGGCACATGAGAGGCACAAATGCCTTTATTCAGGGTTTAGTAGAAGGAAAGGCAACCCACTCCAGTATTCTTGCCTGGAAAATCCCATGGACAGAGGAGTCTCGCAGGCTACAGTCCATGGGGTCGCAAAGAGTCAGACACAACTAAGTGACTTAGGTTTGGCACAAAAAGTATTTGAAAAAATAAATGAGCTGCCTTTTGCCTGAGGGAGCTCCCTTCTTACCGTGGGTCCAGTGTATTTAGGAAGCCCTAAAGGAAGGGGTCTCTCTCAGGCTCTTCAGTTGAGATTCAGTGGCCACTGCCAAGTGTGAATGCGAGAGCCCACAGCTGGAGGAGGGAGCTAACAAAAGAAAGAGCTTCCAACTCAGTTCTGGCACTCCAAAAGCCTCCTTGATGCTTATCAGCAATTTACTTTTTCCCTTTCTGTGCTCTAGTGAGTCATTACATGAATCTAAAGCAACATAGGACCGTGTGTATCATTCAGTTGTTTGTTCGTTAATTTAACATTTATTGACCACTTATGATGTATCAGGCAGTAGGAATACAAAGGTAAAAAGTGGTATTTCTTCTCAAGAAATTTACCCATGATGGAAGAAGACAGATAATTAGTTTCTCCGTTGTATGATTTGATTTGTGCCATCAAAAAATAAGTCCATGGTTCTAAGGGAGCAGACTGTATGAGATCAGAGATTTTTTTTAGGAGAAGCCCTTTTGATGGCCTCTGGTAAAAAGTGTGTGATAAATAAAATGTGTACATATGTTCATGAATTTGTAGAGTATATACTTTATCCATTTTTAATGATTATGGCCATGGTAGCAGAAAATGGAATTAACATAGGTAAAATACATCTAATATAATACATCTAATATATCTAATATGTATCTGTTATAACAGTTATCTATGTTATCTATCATTCAGAGACTTCCAGGGCCATCCATTGTTATCAACCTCTCGTTTAAGAATAATTTTTCATTCTTTCTGTCAACAAGAAGCAAGGTTGACTGGCTTGAGTTTCATTTTATTTCGCTTTCCTTGTATAGTCTTTGTGGTATTTGCTATCCTGAGCACTGATGTCAGGCAGTCAGTAGGGAGATTTGAGTAATCCATTACACAATTCCATTGACTTCCAGTGTTCAGTGTAAGAGAGAAGTATACATTTCAAAATCATCTTTATTGAGATAGAACTTAGATGTAATAAAAGGCACTCATTTTATGTGTACAGTTTCATTCATCCTGAAATTGTACACACCTGTGAGCACCATCACAGTCATGATAGAGACCACTGGGCATCCTCAAAAACTCTCTCGCTCTCCTTTGCAGTCAAAGGTAAGGACACCCTCCTCAGCCCTAGGCACCCACCAATCTACTTTCTAATTTTATAGAGTAATTTTTGCCTGTCCTGGAATATCAGATAAATGAAGTTAGACAATAGGTACTATTTTGTGTCTGGCTTCTTTTGTTAAGCGTAGTGTTTTTGAGAATCATCCATGTTGTATGGATCATGGGTGTGCTCCTTTTTGTTGCTGAGTAGTGTTCCATTTTATGGATATACCAAAATTTTATATTCATTAACCTGTTGATGGGCATCCGAGGTTTTTTTTTCAGTTTGGGCTATTGTGAGTAAAGCTGCTATGAACATTCATTTCCAAATATTTGTGTAGATTTGTTTTCATTTGAGTAAACCTATGAGTACAATTATTGGGGTATAGTAAGTGTAAGTTTAATTTAACCACATTAAATTCCCACCAGCAGTGAAAGTACCCAGAGCTTTCTCCAACCTGCTTTCTCAGTCCACACAGTTATGTTGCTTGAATGACCAGCCTGACTTTATTCCAGACCTTGCAAAAACTGTAGCAGTTAGTGTCTTGTCTTTCCTAATAGACAGGAATGTATTGGATTGGCCAAAAAGTTTGTTTGGATTTTCCATAGGATCTTCTATAAAAACCCAAGCAAACTTTTTGGCCAACCCAATAGTTTCAAGAGCCTATTGCTTTTGCTCACCCTCCCCCCCTTATTTTGGCTTGGGTTATCTCCTCTAAGTCCAGTTTTTACATACTTACACCCTAGCCTCACTTAACACTTCGAATCTCTTGAAACATTTCTATTTCTGCCTCCCACATTACTAAGACATTGCTAATTCTGCCTCCCACCTGGGGACTTTCATCATTAGCTCTGTGGAAGAGGATTGGGAGCTCGATTCTGTGGGTCTTTAAGCAGTCCACAACAGATTTTGCCCAGAATAGGATCTGACTGACAAGTAAGTAGAACACGTTTGTTCCTCTTGATCTAAAGGGCTAACGATTTACTTACTTGAACTGTACCCAGGATTTAGGAGAATACCTCATTCTCTCCTGGTGCCTGTTTAGCAGGCCTGCAAATCTGTTCATTAATGGTAGACTTAAGCTTATATATTTTAGGCCTGAAGAGATAGGTGGGTATACACACATACCCTCACTTCCCAGTCTCCATTTGTATTCACTGCACTGGGAATCTGTGTTTTATGTATTCATGCATAAAGTGCCTAGCTTAGTGTCATACAACCTCTGGGCACTCAATAAATATTAATTGAATTGAAATAATGGCATCCCTTATAAATATTCATAAGCAAATAAAACTATCTAAATATATGAAATATGAGGTACTCTTCTAGAAATATTTGAGTTAAAATGATTAAAAACTGGTGTGGTGATTTTATTATGTGACAATATAGGTATTGCAGAAGCTATTCACTAGTTGTAGACACAGTATATTGGGGGAAATATATATGTATGTGTATTATATTTAATAAAATATATATACTTTTCACTAAAGATTCTGTCTCGTGAGCTCACAAGAATCGGCTAGCTAGATGGATGGGTAAAATCTACTAGTGTCAGATCTTTGAAGCCTTGGTGTAGCTAATTGTGCTTATGCGGTACCTGCTGAGCCAGTAGACTGTAAAGTGTAGGTCGCCCGGTAGGGCCTTGACCTAGCCTTCTCTCTGTGAAGAAAGAACAGAGCTCTCTTGGTGCGGAGCTGCTCCTCAGCTTAAATGCCCGGACTGCTTAGTTGGTTAGTTGACCTGCGTTTCTGATAGGCAGACATTATCAGTCTGCCTCTGAAACATGAAATTTACTCTGGTGCTTTCTCGTTGATTTCCACTAATTCAAAAATGAGAGAAGGAGCATGTGATTTGTGGTTGGTTACATACCATTTTTTAGAGTTGGTTAACGGTAGAGGCGAGAGTACCGTGCACCCAATGTTAAGAGGCATATCTTAGCTAGTCAACTCACCAAAAATGTGTTTCAAGAAATAACATTTGTGAAAAAAAAGTCCCTTTAGGCAATTCATGTGATTTTTTTTTTTTTTTCTCTTGTCTCTTAATTCCCCATGCCATCCTCTTTTTCTTGCAGATCATGTTTCAGGCATATGGAGACAAACAGGGACCTTTACATGGAATGTTAATCAACACTCCATACGTGACCAAAGACCTGCTTCAATCCAAGAGGTTCCAGGCACAGTCCTTAGGGACAACATACATATATGATATCCCTGAGATGTTTCGGCAGGTAAAGGTGGCTACCTGGGGTGGGGGCTCTGACGTGTGCCAGAGAGGCAAGATTTTTCCTGAATTTTCATCAGATATAGCTTACACTGAAATCGGACACTTTCAAAAGGCAGGCAGTGTCTTGACCCTGTTCTCACTTCTCCCTCTTCTGGGGTTGTGACTGCCAGTTCAGATGGTGGATGGTTCTTTATGAATGAACAGGAAGAGTGGTAAGGTTAGAGGCCTCTGTTGAGCAGAAAAGAGAAACTGAGACTACGCACCTCTGATGGTAGTTTATGATGACCTGTGTGAGGAGTTACATTCAGGTGTCTATTTCCAAAGCCTGTATTCAAGTCAAAAAGAGGTTTGAAATTCTGGTTCTCATTTTCCAAGATAACCCAGGTCCCTAACTGATAGCTTAGGTTAATATGATGAGAATCAGTATATAACGAATACAAATGCATATAGAGCTCATGGTACACAGTTTAAAGTATCAGTTCTTTTGTGGGAGATTTATCACAGTGGAATAAAAACTAGTGTGAGAAAATATGATATTATGAATCTCATCCTCCATATGAAAATAAATTCCTTTGATCTGTATGGTGAATCATGTCTAGGCTGCAGATTTTTCTTCCATCAATAGAAGGCAAGAAAAGTATATCACCAGCAGAAAATGCAACAGATAAAGAAGAAAGTATCAAAAGAATACTGAATTTGCCCTTAAAAAAACAATCCATGAATATAGGATTTTCCCAAGTCTCGTAGTCAAAAATACCAGCATTACCACATTTGAATTTTAATGAAGTAATATATGTGGTCTTAGTAAATAGTCTATTTGTAATTCCTGTATTATTCAGAAATACGAGAGATTTCCATTATGTAGCCATTTGTTTACAAGGTCTCTCTCTCGAAACATAGCTGTCTTCATTCAGTATTACTAGTATTGTCAGCCTATAAGTTGAGTGTTGATTCTATTCCCTAGTGCTGGCTCCATAAACAGAAATCACTTGCTGTATAATTTATCCTATAGAATAGACATAAACACAGTGATTTGGACTTGGAGGTATGAATGAGTCACCTTGGTTTTAAATGTTGCTCTGAGTCAAGCAGAGAAACAACCAAACTAGTTCCCACTGCATGCCGTATTCGTTTTGGTAACATGAAATTCGAAATGGACATCAGAATGGTTTAAAAATGATGTGTGTCTCTGTTTTCTCGTATTTGAGCAGACTTGATCTGTACAGGTACAAACAATCATCCACCTCTAGTGAGCTAATTCCCATGTATGGGCCTGTAGCTTTGAAAATATTCTAGAGCATGCATCCCCTGAACCTCTAGTAGAAACTATTCTTGCGTTCTTAGGTTTGCTTTGAATTAGCTGAGTGTCAGTTATTCTTCTGGTTATTCTTCTATGGCCAAGTTTCTCTAGGCTCTTTCTTCCTTTTTTAAAGAGGTACTGCTTCTACGTTAGTTTTGTAGTTTCCCCAGGACATTGTTAGGTGCATTGTGTTTGTTAACGGTCTCATACTGATTCATGATCCCTCAGCAGTTTAATGTTATTGGCAAAGCATCTGATTTGGGGCATGTAAAAACGTTATGTGAAAAATAATTACAAGTCTGTTTTAATGGAGAATGAGAACTCTAGAATTTGGTCTAACATTTAGATGCTCAGTAGAATGCTTGGGAAAGAAAGAGAAAAACTAAATTGACCGTGTTTTAATATTTATTTTGTTCATGTTGAAATGCTGATTGTTATTGATTAGTCAAACTTTTCTCCTTCTTTAGTCCCTGATCAAACTCTGGGAATCTATGTCCTCTCAAGCATTCCTTCCACCGCCCCCTCTGCCTTCAGACATACTGACGTACACTGAGCTCGTGTTGGATGATCAAGGTCAACTGGTTCACATGAACAGGCTTCCAGGAGGAAATGAGGCAAGTCCTGGAGATCCCCTCCCCACTTTCTTATCTCTGTGCCCACTAGTACCAACTTTCTATCGAGGTGGTAGAACATTAAATAATATTAAATAAGATCTGAGCGGCATAGGCAGCATGGGTAGAAGTAGTCTAGTCTTGTTGGTAGAAGTCATAGTCGTATTGGCAGAATTCTTTAGCCAGAGAACATAGACTGAATGGCAAGGATTGTCCTTAATTTTTTAGGTATGATAATAAGATTACATTTTTTAAAACAGTATTACAATTTTGCTTTGTGAAAAAGAATGTTGTCTTCTGTTAGAGATACCTACTGAAATAGTTACCGATAAAATGATCTAATGTCTAGGAGTTGCTTCAAAAGTATGTAGGGATGTGAATATGGAAGTGCAGATGAAACAAGATTGGTTATGAGTTGTTAATTGAAGCTAGGTGATAGATACATAGAAATAGATTATTTTCTCTATTTTTGTACATGTTTGAAATTTTGAGATTTTTCTATGATAAAAGCCTTTAAATATTTCTTGATGTTTTTTCTTATTTGGATCCTTACTGGTGTATGGTTTTTAGTATGTTTTTCGTGCTTAGGTAATTTGATCTAGTGCTGTTGTGAGCATGGGAAATATTTTGTTCGTAAAAGGGCTCCATCAGAACCAGGAGTTTAAACATCAAAGGAGGTAATAGAGAACCCGTGACTCATAGTTATCCAGGAATGCGTTTTTAGCTTTAGATCCCCTTTTCCTCTAGAACACTGTTAATAATGATGTAAAGTCATATTCTGCCCCATGCGTTGAGATTCTTCCTGATTCTAACTATGTACAGTTATAACAACAATGATAACAATAGTAATAATCCTGAAATGAGATATGTTTTTATTTTAACCTTAGAAATCATCCCTGGATAAAACTGGTCCCTTAGAAGGAGTAATCTCTACCTGAGTGTTCACCATAAACAGACTGGGTAGACCTTTAGAGATAAATGCAATTGTTTCCCTTTTTATTCAGTATCTTTTTTTCAAAAATTTTTGCTAAACATACAAGGTGCATGACTATTTATTAAGTACACCGGGGCTGCCAAATTTAGATTGTTTGGTATTAAGATGGACGCAAGCATTGGACTCAATGAAGGATGTCAGACTTGTAGGAGTTCTAATCTTATGCCTCAACAGATAGCAAAAGTGAGAGGCTAGGGAGGAAGGATGTATTGAATTTTGACAAGAGTAGGTATATGTGTTAACACACAAAGTTGCAGCAGAGGTTTATGCCACTGTGGGTAGCATCTACTTAGTGAAGCCCTCAGCAGAGAGAAAAGCCTCATTGTGCTAGACTTAAATTCTGATTCATTGAACAGTATCGTCTTCAGGAATGGAAGGCACTCTTGTGACCATGGGACTGAGAGAAAACCGCTTTTAACTAATGTAATTAAAACACAAAATGAGATTTTTGGCCACGTGAAAGCTAGCCGCAGCACCATATAAAACCTCTTGCCACGATCTTCCTGTCCTGCTTTCTCTCTGCTCTCGTTCTGTGTTTGAGCGGGTGGAGACTGGGGGAACAGTGAAGTCCCAGAGGGACAGAGCTCTGTTCTTGCTGAAATTACAAGCACAGAGCTGCCTGGGCATGAACATGTAGTGTTTACTCTGCCAGTATGAATACAAATAGTCTTATTATACGGGACTCTGTACCCAAAGACAGCCCCCCCAACCACACACACACACACACACACACACACACACACGAATAAAAAAAAAATTTAAAGGTTTTTTTTAACCCTTTGAAGACTCAACAAACCTTGGTGGAAAAGGGATGTCTTAACAGCACAGGACTGTGGCTATGAGCAGTAGACCATGTGTTTTCCTTTGCCCAGTGCTTTAATAATAATCTTGAAATCTAAAAATCGAATCGTATTAAAATTTTTTTCTTTTTGCTTTTCATCAGTTTTGACTTTCATCTTGTCCTACTCTTTTCCCTCCTCAGTTGCTTGTTTTCTTTGTCCTCTTTTCCTTTCCATCAAATGACCGAGTAGGATTGAAGCTGAGCATTAGCTTGCTGTTTGAGTCCTTGAGCTCTGGAGGGGTGAGCAGTTAGTGACTAATGCCCAGCACGGGTGGTGAAGTCGGTCAGTGGCCAGCGCTAGATTATAGGGCCCCCACATGACAGGGATGAGGTCAGGGTCATTAGCATCAGACTCTGTTACCGAGAGCTGAAACGTATAATGGAGCATGTCCGCTGAGAGACCGACTGGTCTGAAGATGGAGTTTCAGCAGTCAGAACTCAGAGGGACAGCCAGGGTGGCAGGGGGATGTATCTCCTTGTGCCAAGCCCAGTTTTATCAGGGCAAGTTGACTTTCAGCAACTGCCATTTAATTTTCTTTGGCCAAAGAGAACTTTGTTATGAGCTTGGCACTCTACATATTACCCTAAGAATGATGTGAGGGTAAGGAAAAGAGCTCATGCTGATGAGATCGGGAGCAAATCAGTCTGATCCCAAAGAGAATGGGCATCTGAACGGAACCTTGAGAAACAGTTTTATTAAAGAAAGGGATAAAAATTGACCCGTTAATGTTCCAAGAGCCAAGGTGTGATGTAAAAGCATCGATGCTACATAGACATTAAATCAGCATAATTGGTGTTCTCCAAAGGTGGCCGCTCCACCAGGTCATCATGGTGGGTGATACTGCTTTACCCTGATGGACTGGAGTTTCTGGGTTTCAAAGCCAGCCCACGGATATAAGGCATACAAGTAAAACAAGAGATTCCTGCAGAGTTTCCCCATGAATTGAGATGCTTCTCCCCATAGTCAAAGGCAGAAAGCCTGCACTTACCAGACCGTTGGCTAGGTGGGTAGTCAGTCTTTCTCCCCTATTTTTTTTTCCCCCAGGACAGTAAATAGGTAAAATGGTGATGGGACCAGAACTTGGAACAATTCAGTTCCATTTAGTTTTAGGGAACTTGTTTGCCATTTGAGGAAGAATATTGGCTGTTTCAGCAGAGATGTGACCTGCATTTCGAACACTGTGGCTGTGTTAAAAGCAAGAGAAAGAGAGCTTTTCTGAGGTGGTGTTAGCTGCTGTCTCTTTTCTATTTTCCTAGTTGTCCCTTTCCCATCGAGAGATGTAACTGAAGGAATGCCACCTTATGCACGATGAAAGCTATAGGAGAATACATTTTTCTCATTGTCAGATTTTGAATGGCATTGCTTTTAGTATGAATTTAGAGTAGGAATAAAAGAGATGTAGACCAAATCTGTGAATTGCGTTCCTTGCAAATAGCTCCAAAGATGAGTTGTCTAGGATTTTTTTTTTTCCTTATAGTTTCAAGTAAAGAAGAAAATTGAGGAAAATGTGATTGCAACATAGACTAAACTGATTTCACACTCCTGTGATGGGCACTGTATGTAAATACCCAGCTGGATGAATGTGTGCTGTTGAACCTGGATACAAAAGAAGTGCAGCTATCCAACAGTTGTACTTTCACCACTTCTCAATTTGGGGGGAATTATTTTCTTTTTCCTGCCAGTTTGCTAATCTGTTTTGATCATTTGGTGGAAGCTGTAATTGCAGGTGGGAACATTTTGAGTAACAGTTCACAATCCAAGGCAGCTGCTTTTCGCACCAAATCCTGTTATTAAAAGGCTCAGGCTAAGATCAAGCCAACGGCTGATAACCGACTTGACGGAGAACAACTTAACTTTGCCCAGAAGGATAAAGAAAGCACTGGCCTTCTTGAGACTGAGTTCTTACTTGTTCTGCAGTGTTATTAGCATCCTTTTATTAAATTTCCTTAAACTGCTCTGTGAACTACATGATGAATCTCCAAACCAGGCAGTAATGAAAGATACGATAGACAGGTACCTTTTACAGCAAAATTAGTGTGGATCGAAGTGAGGGCCCTGTTTTCCTTACTGTTTCAGAACACAGGCTTTTTAACAATATGAATCCACCCATTCCCTCTCATTGCTCCTGTCATAATGAAAAACGGTGATAAGAAGAAGCTGCTGTGTCTAGAAGCAGTTATAATAATTAGGTTTAGGATGTGTACTCTGAGAAGGATTGGCAGTTAGAGACTGGAATTCTTGCGTGGCACTTCATTATTTGCTTAAACTTTTTTCTGGGGGTTAAGTGTATTCCAAATTGAATGCAATTTAATGTTCACCTCTGCATACACTCTACCAGGCTTAAAATTGTCGAGGCTCCAAAACTTCGTTTTTTCAAATGGGCACTAGGTGTCAGGGTTTTTCCTTCTCAGCAGCCTGGCATTCAGATGAGCCTCTTGAACCGTCCTGCGTTGGGAGGCAAATCTCGTGATAGCCTTCTCTCTTTTTCAGTTGGTCTGGTAGGCTTTACCTCATTTTTCTAGACCGTGCCATTGCATTTTTAACCCTTTGGGTGGAGATCTGTTGAATCTTATATCATGACTGTACATTTTCACGGGAAACATTTTTTTAAGGGGATGATTAAAGAGGGAAAAAAGTAGTATAAATTAAAGTTGAAAGGCTAGCTGCCATTCTGACTGGTATCTTGGTTTCAGCTCTGCTTTATGTTCTAAGGAATGAAACGGTGGCGATTAGGAATTCAGTTCTAAAACTGCTCAGCCCAGCCCACATTTAATTGTCATGTAATTGTTGGCAAAACACTTGTCCAGTTCTACCTAAGTATAAGCATCTCTTTGGTTTCTTTTTCACTACAAAATATTGCACGCCTATAGAAAAATCTGAAGAGAGATATGATAAATATCCCTGCATGTATTGACTAGCTTAAACAAATCTTACTATTTTGACCCTGCGCCTCACTGATTTTTTTGCCATAGTCCTTTGAAATCTCTCATTTGAATATAGAATCAAAAATAAAATGTAGGAGTTGGATAAGGAAGTTGGTAAGCTTATATAAGTCTGAAAGATTGGAAGAAATTAATTAGTAGATCCATTTTGACAGTTCTGAGGCTGGACCTCTTAACCCAGAGGACCTCTTATTTTAGAAAAAACACCATAACCCTCTGTCTTAATTCACTTGGTTGACATTTTCCATACCCTCACAGGAATTGCTTGGGCTTTCCTGGACCCTGCTCCTAGTGGAGCCCATTATCCTTTGAAACTGACTGGAGAGAGCATTTGTGGGCTTGAGTAAGGAAAGGGTTGACCATTTCTCATGCGAACAAAACCGAAATATTTTTCTAATTTAACGTTAGGCGTTTGCATATTGTTTTACTCGATTTAACCTCAGAATAGCTCCAGAATGGGAAGCTGATTTGAGTGTAGTTTACTGTGCTTTTGTCTTATTCCTTTGAAGTCAGTTTACCTTTTCATGCTGGGTGTGGAAATTGAGTCCATATCAGTCTTTTGGATATGTGTTGGAAAAGAGGCATGTTTGTATTGTAGCATGCTGAAGGTGAGCTGTGAAATAGACCTGAGAAAAGCAGATCTGAAAAACAGGATCATGGTCTGTGCACTGATTGTTCAAGTTATAAAAAGAGACTAATGGTCCTTGCCACCAATCTGTCCCTGAAGATGGAAGAGTGTTTGTATGTGCTTTGAGATCCTCAGCAGAAAACTGTCACATTCCACTGATGACATATAAACATCCATACTTTGCTCTTACCTTATTTTTCGTCAAGGACTTTTAAAAACCAATTTTGAATCCTTTTAGCCTAGCAAGATCAGAATTTCAAGTATGGAAAAAGACATATTATGAAATACATGGTAAAATAGTTTTATTTAAAATTATTGTGTACATTTCTTTTTTTAGCCTTTAAGTGAGCATGTTTAGTTACAAGTCTTTGAAATGATCTTCAGGACCAAAGTTGAGTCCCTCATGAGAAAAATAGTGAGGCCAATTTTGAAAGCTAAGTCTTCCTGCCATGGAATTACTTCTAATAAATTCATAACCCTTTAGGGATGTGTATAGTTTTCTTCAAATTCCTTCTTAATGCCTGTCATTGGAACTGGAGATTTCTCACTGATTCTGTCTCATGTCAGTAGTAGCAAGCCAAGGCCCAGTGAACTTGACTGACTTGGATAAATCCTGATGTATCCCTTGGCCAACCAAAGCGGCACTTGCGGAGAGGGCCCCTCAGTGCGTTTCCGAAAGTGAGTCCTGGGACTTCCTTGGTGGTCCACTGGCTAAGACTTTACCCTCCAATGCAGGGGGCATGGATTCAATCCCTGCTTGGGGAGTTGAGATCCCACATGCCTCTTGGCCAATAAAACAAACAAAAAAATCCATAAAACAGAAGCAATATTGTAACAGATTCAATAAAGACTTTTAAAAAATGGTCCACAGCAAAGAAAATCTTAAAAAAAAAAAAAGCAAGTCCTAAAAATAGCCTTTAACAGAAGGATGTACTTCCTAGCATTTTCATACATCATAATTTTTAAGACTTTACAGAAAAAGGCTGTGATATAGTACCCTACAACAAGTAATTTTACAGCTCCAACTAGAGGCAATAATGAGCATCAGGACAGCAACAGATGACACCAGAGGGTGAGGTGTGGTGTGGAGCATCAGAGTTCAGCATTCGTTTACATGGCTCATAGGTGAGGCTTCCTCAACTGTGGTAGGCCAGCTTGATTAATTTCCCTATCAAACCAATTACTCTGATGCCCCGTTTCTCAATACCACTGGCTTGTATGTGCCGTATTGCCTGTATTTTTAAAAATTGGTATGTGTATTAAAACATTTTATGTACATGTGTTAAAATCACTGTGGTTTCATGTACATATTTAGTACAGAAAAAAATGATTCCCCTGTTTAAAATGATTACTTCTAATCTTTAGTAACATTTTTGAAGAATTAGCCTCTGAGAAGAAAGTTTTTTTGCTCTCAAAATGATATTTTTCTTATCCTTTCATTGCTTTTGAGAAGGGTTGAGGTAAGTTTGTTCAGCTATTTTTGAATTATCCAAGCATGAAAAAAAAGAGTTTTTCAGCTGTTAAGGAAATTGTTTTCAGCTCTTTTATGTGATCATACGACATTAGGCAATGGGACATGATATCCAGCAGATAATACAATATGGAAAGGCATTGACATTATTTTTACCATGGTTTTTCTGAATGGCACAGATTAAGTCAAATATTATAATTCCTTATGGTTTAAAAATGCATCTTTTAAGACCTATACAGTATTTTCTAATATTTCATGAGGTATTTTTTTCCCATGAGGTTCTGAGTTTAAATTGCAAATATTTTTTTGGTAGTATCAATTAAAAGTGAGGATTTAATACTCTACCCAACATACAAAAGAAAGGAGGAAATGTAGCATTTTGTTAGCTGTCTGAAAAGGAACTCAACTTCAGCTTCCTTCTCTCTGGATCTCCATTTCTTGACCTTCATGATGCAGAGGCTGCCTCCATCTGTTTTGGCTCTCATGTTCTAGGATTCTTTGTATATCTGCCCAAGGACCTTGTTGGATGGTCATCTTCCTGGCGTTAGTGATAGAAGCACAAAAGTCACTGGAGGCTTTGCCAGAAACACTCAACTTTGAGATTATCAGCATGGAAAATAAAGCTTCGGCGTCTCAGCCGCAATCTAACCTGTATCTAAATCCATATAGAAAGATATTATTAGAGCTGAACTCAAAAGTGTGGAGATATAAGAAAGGCAGGCGAGGCAAAGACATTCCCTTTCTGCCTCCCACGGCATAGCTAGACTTGATGAATGCTTCTTACATCCCTGAAAACAAATTCCTGTCCTGTTCTGCCCCTTAGTTTTCCCTTCAGATTTCTTTATTGACCTTAACGTTGTTGCTTTACTCTGTGACAGCAGCAGCTTTGGAAAGCGCAGGTGGGCACGTGTGTGTGTGTACACTTGCACGTGCTGTTCACACTGATAGTACAATTAATGTGGGTGTCAATTTGGGTGTTAATTTTGGGTCATGATTAGTGTTGACACTTTGTGTCAGACTAATGGCATTTATGGGCACCTTCAGAATAAATGTTAATGTTATCATGTTTTTTATTATCTGTTACAGTAACATTAAACCAGGGTCCTCCCAGGAGAAAAAAATACATATATGGATAGATAGATAATGCTTTTCTGTATCTCTGGTGTTACTCAGCGAGAAAATGACATCTCAGGGCAGAATCCTAATCACTGTTTGGAGCATCAGAAATAATGATCACCTCTGATCGGAGGTTGTGAATAATTCATTCGGTTTGATTTTCACGTCCTGTCCAGTGATACTTTTCAAGCCAAATGTGTTTCTACAGGAAAATAATGGTCCCACTTCTTATGGAAATACTGTGGCACAAATCATTTTACCCACATAAAAACAGTTAAATAAGACTGTTCTCTTCTGCCTACCTTCTCCTCCCCAGCCCCCTCCTCCCTCGTCAGCGCGTGTTTATTCCAGGATCCGACTGTGGCCAAAGAAATATTTTCTTCCTTAGAACTCATATAAAGAAAACAAATATTTATTTCTGCTTATCCTCACCTTATTCGCAGTAACTCTTTTGATCCTCTTCCCTTTCTCACTTTAAGGTAATAGTTTAGGTGGATAATTCTGCACCTAAGAAGCCTGTTAATTGGAACAATCTGTTATCAAAAATAATATGAAATTAGATACTTTTTAAAATAATGGATTATGACTATATTAATGAAGCTCGAATTGGCCTTAAGTGCCTAGAACCATTGGGTGAGCCTGTGCCTGGGTGACACAGTGGTCAGAGAAGTCTGTGGCACTGCCAGGGCCCCAAAGCCTGAGTCTGAGACTCCTAAGACCACAGACGCACCCACTCTCCCAAGCCCCTTTCAGGCTGCGTGTTCTCCTTTTGTTTCCTTAGCTCTCCGCCCTAGAGTGTCCATTTCACTAGGTTTCATTGCACAGAAACATTGGAGGGAGAGAGGAGCTGAAAACAAGGGGATTCAGTGATGGAATTTCCTTGGTTGTTATTTTTAAGTTAATATACAAGGCAGCTTGGCTTTAGGTGAAATCAGTGAATGTCCTGTTCCTGATCACATTATCACACTTGTGTATGCTTTTATATGGCAGTTACAGAATTTTCAACATAAAACCTCCATTGTGTGTATAATATAGATAGACTCTGTCCATATAAAGTAATTTGACTGAAAAACTTAACGATGTCCTAATTACAGGAGGCAAATATGACTGTCTTCTGAAGTAATGACCCAATCCTCTGAGACAGAGCTATTCTTAGAATATTTTGAATCGTTTCTCCTGAATGCTGTGACCCTGTTTTTTTTTTCCCTCTCTCCCTCTAAATCGAACAAGAACAGAGGGAAGCGCTTTTCAACCTAGTTTTCATCATCAGACAGAAAGTATTTTGCATTCAGAAACCATTTCCAGTATCAAATTCAATTCTGTCAAGTGATTAGTTGAGTTTGGTAGAGAATAATTTGAAAACACAGAGCTGGCAATGGCCGTGATGCTTCTGCGCTGAAGAAGAGCAGGTTCTGTGCTCAAGTTGCAAGCCCCTGTTCAGTGACTGTGCGTGGCAGTGTGGGTTATTGTCTTACACATCTCCGCAGCTGATACAGACCTGCGTCTGTTGACACCGTGTGCTCCTACCCAGGACTGCCGGAAGAAACAGGGAGCGGGTGGATTGATGCCTTGCCTGCCAATCCGTGGCAAACGTCCTTTTATGTACATATGTTTATAAAGCTCTTTAGCCCCCTTCGAGATGAAAGGCTCTGTATAAATATGAGCTTTCGATTTTAGTACATGTTTGTAATACATGTGGTACAGTCCTAAATATGTATTTAGCTGATAGGCACTGTTCTTGTCTATTGTACAAATATTGACTTTAAAAGTATAAATATGTATTTAACCATCAGACCAGAAAAACACTGAAGCAGTTACTTCTCAGGTAGAGATATTAATATTGTATAAACCTATATATGCATATGTTTACATTATACCACATCAGTGCAGAGCATTTCTTTTTTCAAAAAAAAAGTCGATGAAGCCCCAACAGAGTTCTTGATGTTCTGCTCTGTTTAAGGTGTGTCTTGGTTTTAAATTTTCATATGTTTATTCCCTTCTTTCTAATTTTGTATAAATGTGATCTGTTGTAATGTAAGTAAAACTAACTAGAGTTAGTTCCTCTCAGACTTAAGAAATCTGTTAGGTTGGTGAGATTTTGGTTTTTTTCCTCCTTAAATTTTTTTTCACTATGAAAATGTTCAAATGCACACTAAAGTAGAGTTAATGATATAAGCTCCCATGTACCTGTTACCCAGTGAAGAAGTATTTTGTAGTTTTTTTTTCTCTTTTTTTGTGCCCTATAACATACGGGATCTTAATTCCCCAACCAGGGATTGAACCCGTGTCCCCTGCATTGGGAGTGCAGAGTCTTAGCCTCTGGACCACCAGGGAAGTCCCATCTCCCTTTTTCAATTGATAAAATTTTTAAGTTATCAAGGCATAAGCATATTAAAGAAATTTGGAAAATGGAAAAACAAAGTCCCATCATCATAAATTACCATCCCATTTCGCTGTTTTATTTCTGTTCCCTCTACTCCCCAACATGCTTGGTTTCAGAGATAGAGAGTGTGGGTATAGGTATGTGTCTGTATGTGTTGTGACACTGTGTGCCTAGGATATGCCGGGTAAGATGCTAAGATTTAACATGTATTTGTCTTCAGAGCTGACTAGGTTGTTATTACACGATTTTACTGATCAGGAAATTCCGGCATGAAGAGATTAATATCTTACCTAAGGTTAGGTGGCTAGAAAACTGCCTGATCTCCGTTCTGTCAGAGTCAGATTCTATTAGATGCAGATTCATTGCCGCTTTTCTGAATCTGTGTTCCTAACCACTACACTGTTTTTTCCTCTCAGTTATTAGGGCATACATGCAGTTTTGTTATCCTCTGTTGTTGTTCAGTCACTCAGTCATGTCTGACTCTTTGAAACCCAGCTGCAGCACGCCAGGCTTTCCTGTCCTTTACTGTTTCCCGGAGTTTGCCCAGACTCAAGTCCATTGAGTTGGTGATGCCATCCAACCATCTCATCCTCTGTCGCCTCCTCCTCCTCCTGCCCTCAGTCTTTCCCAGCACCAGGGTCTTTGCCAATGAGTCGACCTTTTGCATCAGGTGGCCAAAGTATTAGAGCTTCAGCTTCAGCATCAGTCCTTCCAGTGAATATTCAGAGTTGATTTCCTTTAGGATTGACTGGTTTGATCTCTTTGCTGTCTTCTTAAAATGTAGCATTACATCATGGGTATTTTAAAATACCATTCATAGTTTCATAAAGCTTTTCAGAACACTAGCAGAGACCCCACTAGTCAATATATTCCCTCGAGAGAAGTTTTTATCATGACATTCATTTTTTCCACTTTTAATCTTAATGTTAGATTTATAGAAATGTTATAAAAATCATAGAGTTCCCATTTTTAATCTTCACCCAGCTTCCCCTAACATTAACCTCTTATATAACCATGGTATGAGTTTAAAAACGGAAAAGTTAACATTGGTACAATACTATTAAATAAGATATCGACTTTGTTTTGGGCTTCACCAGTTGTTGTGTTTTTCTTTTACTAATGTCCTTTTTCTGTTCCAGGATCCAATCCATACATTGCATTTAGTCGTCAGTGATGTTTATGTTTGTGTCACAATTGATGTTTTTCTTCCCATATTGTTTCAGCCAAGTGTAGTGGCACTAGTCTGGAACATAGCTCCTTAATTTCTCTAGTAAAGGTAATTGACTCATACCTTGAAGAGTAAGTAGTTCATTCTAGTTACAAGGACAAGTTACTTCATTCCTCTGTGCCTTGGTTTTCTTACGACAGTAATAATGGTTTTTAAGTTAATGATGATAATAGCTACTATTTGAGGACTTTGATATGCCAGGCTCGGTACTACTTTAATGTGATGTTCCTCTCAACACTGCCTCCAGAAGGACACTGTCATCCCTACTTCACAATCAGGAAAACTGAGGCTACACGAGGTTACGTGTCCTGGCCAAAGCTCTACAACTTGTCCACGGCTACACAGCTGAACCAAGACAGACTTCATGATTTAATCTCTTAATTATTGTCAGTATTTTTTAACATTTATAGTGGCTCAGATGGTAAAGTGTCTGCCTACAACGTGGGAGACCCGGGCTCGATCCCTGAGTGGGGAAGATCCTCTGGAGAAGGAATTGGCAACCCACTCCAGTACTCTTGCCTGGAAAATCCCATGGATGGAGGAGTGTGGTGGGCTACAGTCCATGGGGCCGCAGAGAGTTGGACACAACTGAGTGACTTCGCTTTCTATAGTATCATACAGCATAAGTGTTCAAATGATGGTAGCTACTATTATTTAAAAAAATAAAATATTTTAATCATATTTTAGTACTGTTATTCTACAATCCCTAGAGATGAATTGTGGATGATGTTCTAGGCTCTTGGTGTTGAGTATTTTCCAACTATCATTTTTAAAATGAAATGACTGTGGAACCAGCAAATATTTATTACTTCCATATTATGTGTAGGAATGTGTAGGAGTCCTGCTATGTGATGAAGCAGACGATATGACGGTTCAAGCTGACAAACTAAAAGCAGTCCTAATCCATATGTGAATAATTATCAAATGAATTCTCTACATGAAGTTCTTAGTAGGAGATCCGGGAAGAGGGGAATCACTTTAGACTAGGAAAAGCTTTCTGAGGAAATGGAATTTGAATGAACTTTATGGAATGGGTAAAATTTGGATAGGTTGAGAGGAAAGACAAAGGCAAACTTCCTATGGTAAAGTTAATACTATAGATTACTGCCTCTAATAGTTGTTCATCAAACCCATAGGTAATATTAATTTTGTACATGGGGTATTTGAAGCTCATTGAAGTTAAGTGAATTTCCCAGGGTCACACAGTTAATAAATGGCAGGCCCTAGATGTAGATCCAAGTTTGTTTGATTCCCCAGCCCTAAATTCCAGCATTATGTATCCTATCATTTGGTTAACAGTAAAATCTAATTTTTAATATATTTTAAATTTAAATATATAAAATATATTTAAATTATATTGAATTAAAATTTAAAAAATTGAGCAACAGATGTTTCCTTACATACTTATCCGTTGTGCTTATTCGAAACTCAATCAAAAAGGACGCTCACTGTGCCGAGACTCGGACAACATTCTGTATCCTGTGCTGGTACTTTTTGTGGGGAGGGGCACAGTTGATGAGGAACACACTTTGAAAAGACATTGATAAAGAGTAGTGTGTTCTTGGTGCTGCTGTATCGACACCTAATTAGAAGTCAATATTGTAAGCATAATGACCTGGCCAATTGCCGCACCAACTGCCTAAGTGACACAGAGTCCCCAGGAACAGCAAAAGATAACAGTGTTTGCCCAGCACCACTTGGATACAGTGTTTGCATTAGAATGCAAATGCTCAAGTAGAGTCTTCCGAGCTTGTATCTAAGTGGCTCTGGCCTAGGTAGCAAAGGTTAATATATCATAAAATTTGGTGTAAAAACCCAACCTTCCCAATTACAGATGTGTTCACAGGGAATAGCTTTTCCTTCCTGAAAAACAAAAGAAGTGTTGGGTTTAGAGGGCCACATGAGAAGGCAGTTAAAAAATATTTTTCCCCACACAGGCATTATAAAGTGATCAGTTTATTCATTAAAAAAAAAGACCAAAATTAACCTGATATTTTTTTGGATGATCTGTTTCTTCTTCCTCTTCTCTGTCTTTAATGAGCAGATAGTGTAATCCTGCCTTACTCCTGAAGGTGATTGGATTTTTATCCATTTTGATTTGTATTTGGCCAATGGTATATATTAAATAGCTTATATTTATCTGTAGGTGTTTCATATATATATTTCTTAATGCTGAGAACCACAAATAGCTGTGTGGAAAGCTTCAACCAGCCTGATTACAGCGGATGTGCAATTGGATTGAAGAATGTGTACTCAAGAGCTTATGATCACTGGCCCGGTTGAGTCTGGGTGATGCATGTGGCTTTCCAGGGATGCTGCTATTTACATCTGTTAATGGCCCTTCTTGATGGCCGGCTCCCCAGTGAGGTGATACGAAACAGCCCGGGGATGAGGGCCCAAGGCTGCGAATGTGGCTGGGCTCCATCAGGCAGGACCAGGAATGCTCACTGGTAGGCTTTGTGTTTGGGGCCAAGGGGTGGGGGCGGGAAGCAGGGTAGACAGAAAGAATCAGGGGGGAGAAAAAAGAATGGAAAACACTACTTATCTAGGGATAGGGAAGCAGACAGGCAGACGTGAAAAACTGCAGCCGTAACTGAGGTACGAGTGAATAGAAAAGAAATGGAACTAGCGACTAAACAAGAAGAAGGATTGACTAGTTCTCATATGGAAGGGAATTAAAAGAGGAGAGGGCTGTGAGGGTTTGGGAAGAGGCATGTCACCCCTGCCTGTTAGGTCAGTATCATTTATTTGTGTGGCTGGGCAGATGCTACTGAACAGTGAGCAGAGATTTACATACATTAGTGCAGAAGAGGTCGGTTACTTGCATACTTGCATCTTTTGGTGTTCTGGAGTTTGGAGAAAGCAACTAAGAGATGCTCAGAGGAGGCAATGTTGAGATACAGCAGTTCCTGCAGAAACAGAAGTTACCTGAAGCAAGCCAGTAAAGAATGTTGCTATTATTCTTATCAAACGCTCGTTTAGTCGCTAAGTCATGTCCACCTTGTCGTGCAACCCCAGGGACTATAGCCCTCCAGGCTCCTCTGTCCATGGATTTTTCAGGCAAGAATACTGGAGTGGATCGCCATTTCCTTCTCCAAGGGATCTTCCCGACCTAAGGATCAAACCCATATCTCCTGCATTGCAGGCGGATTCTTTACTGCTGAGCCGCGAGGGTAGCTCTGTCAGATACTAGAGGACAATAAAAGGGTCCAGGATTGTAAAAGTTGTACAGTCATGAGAGGTAGTCCTCTTCCTGCTTTCCTACATGTTAAAGGTTCCTTGGAAAGAATCTCACAACATAAGGTAATAAGTTAGGGAATCCTGGATTTAATTCCCAGGGCCACAATATTCTTCCATACATATGCTGAGTATATTTAGACTTTGGTTTTTCCATCTTCTTTGAGCAAACCTAAAGAAGAAATTGAGACAGCTGTGAAATACATACATAGTAAACCAGCTGTTCTCAACATAATCTTAGAGAAGTATGCTAGAATATTTGTTCTAGTTTCCCACAGGGAGCTTGGCTCTTTAACATTGCGTGTCTTTATACAAAGATTTTGTCTGCATTTAGTCTGATATCTTCAAGGAACTTGGAACAAAATTCTGCACGTAAGTAGCTTGTATTGATTTGTTTGTCTGTTTATGCCTTTGCAGATTGGCATGGTAGCTTGGAAAATGACCCTTAAAAGTCCAGAATATCCAGACGGCCGAGATATCATTGTTATTGGCAATGATATCACTTACCGAATTGGGTCCTTTGGACCCCAAGAGGATCTGCTATTTCTCAGAGCTTCTGAGCTTGCCAGGGCAGAGGGTATCCCACGTATCTATGTAGCAGCCAACAGTGGAGCAAGAATTGGACTGGCAGAGGAAATTCGTCATATGTTTCATGTGGCCTGGGTAGATCCTGAGGATCCTTACAAGGTACAGATTAAGACAAGATAATACTTCCGATTACTTTACAGATGTGTGTGTGTGTGTCTGTGTGTGTGCGTGTGTGTGTGTCTGTGTATACAAAGGTGAAGGAGAAGTAGGGGTTTAAGTTTGAAAGTTGGCAACTGCACTGGAGATAAATTCTCTCTCACATGTTCACCTGGTCTTTCCTCCAGCTTGGAAATAGAACACCATTTCTTGGGTTGCACTAGATTGAAATAGTAGGTGTGCATTTAATGTGAGACATGTTAAGCCAGAAAATTATTATTACTAATATGGTTATTAAATGATTCCACCTTGTCTTCTAAGACATATGGTCAGTTACCAGCAAAGTCTCTCAGATCCTCAGCTTCTTCTCTGATTGTTCTCCAACCTTCTCGCTCTCCTTGAAACCTGCCTGTCCTCTGAAGACCCCTTCCCTCTTACATGGCGAACGGTTTCCCTTTCCCTTGTGGCATGGAGCCTGGAGAGCGACTTTGATGACGAGTCCCTCCCCCTGTCTAAGGCCAGTCCCGCTGCGTTTGGTCCTTTCCCGTCTGGCCAACTCAAGGATGTAGATCAAAGCCGCTCTGCCTTCTTTCTCACATCGTTGTGTTTTCCCTCTCCGTTAGAAGACACGCGTCTGTGTCTTCAGCACATAGACACTGACCCCTTCATCACCACCCCTCCCTGGTTTGTCCTTCCGTTTGTAGCAAGACTTCTTTTATCGTTAAGACTTACTTGTCTTTTGGCTGTGCTGGCCTGCATGCAGGCTTTCTCTAGTTGCGGCAAGCAGGGGCTACTCCCCAGTTTCCGTGCAAGGCCTCCTCGTTGTGATGGCTTCTCCTGTTGCAGAGCGTGTGCTCTAGAGTGCATGGGCTTTGGTAGTTGCAGCGTGTGGGCTCAGTAGTTGTGGCTTGCCGGCTTACTTGTCCCACTTACCACGTGCAACCTTCCCGGATCAGGTCAAACCGGTGCATCCTGCATTGGCACATGCACTCTGCCACTGAGCCACCAGAGGAACTCCACAGCAAGGCTTCTTAAACAGAGCTCCTCTCCTTTCTGTTTCCAGACACCCTTCTCCCTCCCATCCCCTCTGGAACCCGTCTCTGTTTCTCCCTCACCCGCACCGTTCCACCGGAGCTGCTTATGTCGAGGTCATCATTGATTACATGTTGTTGAAGTCTGTTTCGAACCTCACTTCTGTGATGTGTCAGCAGCATTCCATGCAGTTGGTTACTCCTTCATCCTTGAAATACTTTCTTCTCTTAGTTTCCAGGACCCCGTGATCTCCTTTTTACCCTTTTAGCCACTCTTTCTCAGTTTCCTTTGCTGCCTTTTACATCTTTAAGAGTGTCAGGGGATGATGGAAATATTCTGTATTTTGATTATAATGGCGAATACCCTCAAGTGTATACATTTGTCAGAATTCATCAAACTACAACACTTAAAACTGATTAATTTTGTTGCCTGTAAACTATGCTTCAGTAAAATTCATTTCAAAAGTGTATGAGAATTGTTGGTGACCACTCTTACGTACTTGGACTTCCCTGGCAGCTCAGCTGGTAAAGAATCCGCCTGCAATGCTGGAGACCCTGGTTCAGTTCCTGGGTTGGGGAGATCCGCTAGAGAAGGGATAGGCTACCCACTGCAGTATTCTTGGGCTTCCCTTGTGGCTCAGCTGGTAAAGAATCTGCCTGCAATGCAGCACACCTGGGTTTGATCCCTGCATTGGGAAGATCCCCTGGAGAAGGGAATGGCTACCCACTCCAGTGTTCTGGCCTGGAGAATCCCATAGGGTCGCAAAGAGTCGGACATGACTGAGTGACTTGCACTTTCACTATTAAATACAGGGTTTCTTTTGGGGTGATAGAAACATCCTGGAATTAGATAGTGGTGGTGGTTGTACTACATCTGAATATACTAGAAACTACTGACTTGTACACTGTACAATGGCCAGTTTTATGTTAATGTGAATTTTATCTGATTTTTCCAGTTATTTTTTAAAATGTGAGTGGAGATAGATATCAAGGTCACAAAGGCTGTGGCAGAACCAAGTCCAGGATCCCCCAGCCTCAGTCCCATCAGGGCCCAGAGCCACCTCACCTGGTGCTTTGGCAAGATAGCTATTATAGAAGGTGAGGTAGAAAGAAAAGAAATGTTTTAGGGCTTAGTTCCTGGACCTCTCCTCTTTTCTCTATTCACCTACCCTTGGTCATCTCACCTAGTCCTCAAGATTTAAATTCCATCTATAAGCTGATAAACTTCTAAATTGATATCCTACCCCTGAACTTCAGATTGATTGATCTGGACTCAACCTCTCTACGTGCACAGCTGCCTCACTGTAGCTTCTAATCGTCTTCCTTGAATTTGTTCTTCCTACAGTCTTCTCTGTCTCAATAAATGATACCTCTGTTCTTTCATTTAAGTAAAAGATCTTAGAGTTATGCTTGACCTGTCTTTCTCACATCCCACATCCTCTCTGTCAGTGAATCACGTGTACATCCCAACCTTCAAAATATACCCAGACCGCCTCTGACCACTTCCGCTGCTGCACAGTGGTCTAGGTCCCTGTTATCTCTTACTGCATTTATTGCGGTCGCCTCCTCATTAACCTTCCTGCTTCTGGCCTTGCCCCTCCCCCTACCCAAAGTCTACTGTCAACAGAAAGTGGAGGGCTTCCCTGGTAGCTCAGTGGTAAAGAATCTGCCTGCCAGTGCAGGAGACACAAGTTCAACCCCTGGTCCGGGAAGATCCCACATGAGGCAGAGCAACTCAACCCATGCACCATGACTATTGCGCCTGTGCTCTAGAGCCCGGGAGCTGCAACTGCTGCAGCCCACATACCCCAGGGCCCCTGCTCCACGACAGGAGAAGCCATGCAATGAGAAGACCATGCACCGCAACTGAAGAGTAGCCCCTGCTTGCCACAACCAGAGAAAAGCCAGCGTGGCAACGAAGACCCGGCACAACCAAAAATAAATAAAAACGGAAAGGAAAGAAAGTGGAATGATCTAGTTAAATGTAAATCAGATCATGACTCCAAACTTCCCTGTGATTAAAACCCCTTAAAGGCTTCCCAGCTAACTCATCCCACACCATGGCTCCTCCGGCTCCCGCGCTCTGTCTTGAGCCTGCTGGGCACACTGGGCACCTTCACGCTTGTGCTTTCTTCTGCCTGGAGTGCTTTTCCGCCAGATACCCGCCTATATCACTTCCACAGCTCTTCAGGCATTTGCTCAAATGACATTTCCAGAGAAGCCTTCCCAGGCTGTTCTTCTAGAAGGTCAACTCTCCCGGCTGTCCTGTCTCCTTCCTCTATTTTGTATTTTTCCCCTCCAACGTCATTCCCATTAATATCGTGTATTTAACCTACTTATTTTGTGTAAGGCCAGAAACCTTGGCCTGTTCTGTCCTTCCTGTTTTTCCTGTGCCCTGAACAGTGCCGTCCATGTAACAGGCGCCCAGCAAATGCGGCTGACTGACGCACTGCTTTCTCCTCAGGAGTCAGGCAGATCATGGCGAATTCAGATTCATGCCTCTGACATGTTGTGCTCAGTGTGGGACAAATTCAGTTACATGGCGGACATGGTTTCTCATAGTATTTTTAAGTGTTTTTCTCTGCTTGTTTTTTTTTTGTTTTTTGGTCTGAGTGACTCATTCACTTAAGGTGAATGCATGTAGTAAATAACTCTGTATATGAATGTGCATATATATGTATAAAAATAAGCCAATTATGAAATGTTAGTATGATTTTTTAATGTACCTAGGGATTATTTATTTTAAAAAGCAAATTATTTTTGCTTTTTTATTTGAAAAAGCAAAAGGTAAAAGCTTAGTGTTTACTGTAGTGTTTACTGATCATTAGCACTGCACAGACATCTGATTTTAAGATTGAATACTCCAGTTTTGTGATGCTCTCAATTATCCTTGACCCATCTATATTTTGATGGTACAGTGGTACCATTGTGAGAAAATGATGAATAGTAATTCATACAAATCTTTAATTTTGTGTTGATATTTTTAATGGAGATATCACTTAAGATTAGAGAATGACCCTTTAACCTTGATGAAAAGGAAATGAGTGGAACATATCAATACCTGAAGTTGCAGCTGCGAGAGACCTAATTTCAAGGATAAAATGATACAGAAATAGACACCTCCATCTTTTAAAGGAGCACTCTCAATGCTAGTATTCGATGAGACAGTAACTCTAAGACATGATTTGGTGATTTAAAGCTAGCTCAGAAGAAGCTGCATCGTATGTGCTTTGCTGCATCTTCTGGTCATGTGGTGATGGCAAATAATGGGTTAAAAACTATTTGTGCTTCTCACAGGGATACAAATATTTATATCTGACCCCTCAAGATTACAAGAGAGTCAGTGCTCTCAACTCTGTCCATTGTGAACATGTGGAAGATGAAGGAGAATCCAGGTAGGTATTATCTATCAGAATAATTTGGCCATGGATTCAAGAAAGGAGAATATGATCATTTTTTTCTCACTGTCCTGCTGATCTTGACCTTGAGCAATGAAGATTGCTTGTTGCATAATCTAGAAGCCTTAGGTATCTCTGCTCTACCACTTACTATTTAAAAGGCAAAATTATTCATTGAGGCTTTAAAATTATTTATTATATTCATTTGAAAAGTTGGAACATGCAAACAATTATGAAAAAAAAAGTAAAAACCAGCTATAGTCCTACCAAGAGATCACAGTTATTAATATATATTATATTCTTTCTGTCATATGAATATACATCTTTTTTCATACATAATTGGGGTCATAATAGAAAAAGTATTTTGTAATTTATTCTTTCCACTAAAATTATTTGGGGGGGGAACTCTTTATATTCTTACAATATTATTTGAGAATGTGATATTAATGGCTTCATATAAATCTTTATAATGAATGTATTATATTTGAGCATTCGGACAATTCTGATTTTTACTGCTATATCCCTGGACTGATCGTTATTTTGTGTTAATTTCTAAAAGTAGAATTAGTAGTCAAAAAGTATGTCCATTTAAAAAAAAATTTTTTTTTGATAATTTCAAATTGTCCTCTCAAGAGCTGCATTCCAGAATATGTAGTGCTTGTTCACCCTGTTTAATTGTTCTCCACCCTTGCCAACATTGATTATTGTCAATAAAATAGGATGAAAACAGCAATTGTTATTTTAACTGGTATTTTTTGATCACCAGTGAAGTTGAACATTTTTAGAATCTATCTGAAAGTATTTTCCAGAATGTTAATCATTGCTCCAGTATCATTTACTGAATAATTCATACTTTCTTCACTTTCATAATAATCTTAACTCAATTACCAGGCTTTATATTCTGTTTTTTGTTCTATCTTTTCTTGGACTAATGCCACACAATTTTAACTGTTCTGATGAGCCAAGGTTCCTCACATTCTTAATTTTTCCCAAAATTTTATTAATTACTTTTGTCTTTTTACATATAGGCTCATTATTTTTAATTCCCCAAAACCTCCCATAATGATTTTGATCCAAGTTGCGTTAGGTTTATAAATTAATTTAGGAAGATCTGAGTGCTTCATAATATTAACTCTTCCCAACAAGATTTATGGTGTGTTTTTCTAATTATTTAAGTGTATATTTGAAGTTTTATAGTTTTCTTCACATAGGTTATGCCAGAACGTCCCACTCTTTCTTGGTTCACAGCACCCGTATTGTCTCTGTAGTTTCTTCATAGCAGCTTTAGGCAAAAAGATATACCTGGTATTTCTGATTATTGAGTAGTCAGACCCAGAGAGCTTCATAAGTATTTACGTCGTGAACAACATGGGTTTGAATTTCTTGAGTCCACTTCTGTGTGGACATTTTCAACAGTAAATGCAACAGTATTATACCATCTGTGGTTGGTTGAATCTGTTTATAGACATGGAAGAACCATGTATTAATAATCGAGCACCAACTATAAGTGATACTTGAATTTTCCCCTACTGAGGGTTGATGCCCCTAACTCTGGCTGTTGTTCAAGGGTCAACTGTATAATACATACCCTAACTGAAAATTTTTTTTATTTCATTCTTAAATAATTGCATCTGTATGACTTATGGGATATTTGCATCTGAACGACATTGCAAATCTTAGAATCAGCTTGGACATAGCCACCCTCACACCTTGTTCTGCATTGATTTTTGGGTCGAACTCCCTCCACCCCACACCACCTTCAAAACTGAAAACACAGCTTTGCAAAGACTGTCAGAAGGAAGGTAGCACTACCGACCGTTAAACCATGACAGTAGTAGTTCACAGGGGAGCCGACAGATGTCATATAGTGTTTCTCTCAAAAATCTGAAACGTCCTTCAGTGCCCCTGATGGTTCAGTGTGGCACCATCCCAGGATGTCTTGGTGTACAGTGTAGGTCTGGTGGGATTTTGCCATTTTTTAAATAGCTCTATATGTTTTGCACTTTTTTCTTGCTACTCTGAATGGGATTCCCACTCCACCCCCACCACTGTATTTTTTAACTCTATTACTGGTATCTCAGAAGACTGTTGATTTTTGTATATTGCTTTTATTAAAATAAGTCAGTTTTCTTCTCTGAGCTTTAGTTTCCTCATCTGTACGGAGAAGAATCAAGTGAACTTATATATGGGAAGCCCTTATTGGCACAGTACTAAGCACATAGTAAGCAATCACAGATCCTGGCTATTATTATCTATGATAATGAAGATGATATTCCTTATCACACTGTACTGTTGTGAGGATCAAAAATGACACACATGAATCTATTTTGTAATTGTATTACATTGCACAAAGTTTTTTATTAAAAGTAACACTAAAATGTGGTACTATCTTTTTTGTTTTTTGGCTGTGTGATGTGACATGCGGCATCTAGTTCCCTGACCAGGGATCAAACCTGTGCTCCTTGCAGTGGAAGCACAGAGTCTTAACCACTGGGTCTCCAGGGAAGTCCCTGGTACTACTTTAAAGAATGATAGTCTTAAAGGTAGAAGACTCAGATCATAGAGCAGGAGATGGGAAATTTTTTATTCTCTTTCATGTAATGCAATAGGAAAAGATGTCACTTAACAAATAATAAACACCTGTGAAGCAGTATGCAGTCCTTAGGAGGGAAAAGATCTGCTTTGCAAGGAAGGCTGGCTGGGCCCATGAGTATGAATGACTATATGGCATGTGGGCCTTATAAAAAGAACACATAACGCCCTCCCCCACCACCAAATTACTGTGGTTCATTAGCCCATTAAAACAGATTAACTTTACCTGTAACATAAGTCTGGACTGTAGAGTCTAGATACAGGCCAAAGGAAAAACTGGGGAATTACTGGGAGAAGGAATTACTGGGACTCTGGGATGCAGAAACATAAAGCCACAGAACAGCGAGGGCAAAGAAAGGTAGTTGGTAGAAGGCTGGAAGTAAGGGAACAGAGAAATATAGGGGCAAAAAAAAAAAAAAACAGTTTAGAGCCACTATGGGATATTTATTTATTAGTTCAGTTTCTAAAACTGCCCAGTGCCAAGCCTTCTGGGTACACGTGTAACAATAAATAACATATGTCCATCTCTGTGTCCCACTTTGTATTTTTCCTTTCTTTTATTAGCCGCATTCCCCATCTCCCATTTCGCATTATCAGCTATCGCTCCTCATCCCCCACCGAGAAGACCCATGAGTGGCTCCCCCTGGATCCACGGGACACTTTCTGGACAACTTGCCCAGCATTTCACTTTTACACACATTCCCCCTGCCCCTCCAGAGGACTGTGCCAGGAGCTCTCGTATATATACATGCACTGTGTTGACCTTCCCTTCATCCTTGTCTTGGAAAGAGAGAGGATTTGGAACTTGGGAAACTGGGCTGAGAGCTCTCACTGAGCCTCTGGATTTTTTTTTTTTTATTCCTACGTAGCATTCATCTAAAATGTTTGATTTAATGGCTGTGGCTTAATGTAGAGATATGTGTCCTAGAAAGTAAGAGGTCTTCTGACACTGGAGCGCCATCTGTGTGTCAAACCCTCTCGTTGCTGCTCAGTTTAACTCAACTCACCTCTCAGAAGTGGATACACCCTAACTCCCATCTTACACAAGTTACCTTATCCCTAGAGTCGGCCGCTGTCAGAACAGGGATTTAAACCTGTCTACTTAGTTCCAGATTTTGCTCTTTCCACTATACCATGTTGCTTCCAGATAAAATAGGCACCAAGCTAAGAAGGAAAGGTATATGAATAAAGAGTATAAAAAAATGTACAGAGCTCTGGTGTTAAATATAAGAGTTCAGTATGCTTTTAACAGCCTATTAACGGTGCTTATTCTCTTAATGGATTGTTGTTACTGTGTTTAACGTGTCTAATTTGGCATGGCTCTGTCCACCAGGTACAAGATAACTGACATTATTGGGAAGGAAGAAGGACTTGGAGCAGAGAACCTTCGAGGTTCTGGAATGATTGCTGGGGAATCCTCGTTGGCCTACAACGAGATCATCACCATCAGCCTGGTAAATCTTGGCCGAGTGTGAGATTTTTGGAGAGCTGGCTTGATTTTTGCCACTATAGCTGCTGTTGGCCTCAAATGAGAGCATTTCTTTTTTAAAAAGAAAAATTATTGATTTACTGACTGTGCTGGGTCTTTGTGGCTGAGCGTGCTTTTCTCTACTTGCAGCAAGTGGGAGCTACTTTCCAGTTGCACTGCTTAGGCTTCTCATTGTGGTGGCTTCTCTCGTGTGGACTACGGGTTCTAGAGTGGGCAGGCTTTAGTGTTTGTGGTTCCCCGGGCCCTGGAACATGGGCTTAGTTGCCCCATTGCATGTGGGATCTTCCCAGACCAGGGATCGAGCCTGTGTCTCCTGCACTGGCAGGCGGATTCCCATCTCTGTGCCACCAGGAAAGCCCCAGGAGCATTTCTTTAAAACTAAATCTGCAGTTTGATTTTAATTGTGCGTAATAGTAGAACGATAGGGTAATGTACATAATTGGATTCCCCAAGTAAAACTGGCACCTCGTGTTAGCCTTTAGTTTAACTTCTTATTTCTCAAATATTCTACACAGTATTAACAGCTTAAATTTCTCTTCTTCTTAACTATTTTCCTTTTTCATACCTCTAGTGTGGATGCCACACATCTGTGGAACAGGCAAAAGTGTAAGAGAAGTAAAGGGTCTGAGACCCTTTAACTGTTATTTGAATCATTGAATGAATTATGTACGTTCTTGGCTTTAACCAGGAAATTGTGTTTTTGTACTGTTATTTAATCAAACAGATTTCCTTAAAAAAAAGCCAACTTCTGTTAATGTGAATTTTTTGTACCTATACCTTAATTCTTACAGCTTGGGAGGGAACATAAATATGTGACACGTCTAATTTATTCTTTTTTTAAGGTTACATGCAGGGCCATTGGGATTGGGGCTTACCTCGTCCGACTGGGACAGAGAACCATCCAGGTCGAAAATTCTCACTTAATCCTGACAGGAGCTGGGGCCCTCAACAAAGTAAGTTTTTAGGTTTTGGGAGAAGTGTGTGAAGCTTTTCAAAGACTGTTGTGAATTCATAATTCTAGGTCAAGATATTCAGTCCACGCCTTCCTCGGTCTGTCTCTTCTCCTCTCTCTGTCTTCTCTGCCTCTTCATTCATTTGACATAATGAGTGTTATGAGTACCTACTATGTGCCTGACACTTCCAAGCCCTGTGGATATGTTAATAAATAAACCATATATAACTCCTGCTGCAAAGAGTTTACATTCTGATGTCTTTCTAGAAAGATCAGATTTCATTGACTGCTTCTGTTCTGCCCTCCCTCTCTTTTTCTCATCTGTGAGCAAGCAATATGAGATCTATACCTATGAAACATCCTCTGAACATGGCAAGGGCATCAGGTTTTAATGTTTTGAAAAATTTGTGAAAGCACCTCTGAAAAGGAGCACTTAAGACAGGGTCCCTTAGAGGTAAGGAAGGACTTGGTAAATGTCGATTGGGAAGTGGGCAGATGGATGCATGGATGGATTGCTAAGAAAAGAGAATGACATGGACACTTACTTTCCCTTTCAAAGAAATGCTTGTGCCTTTTCAATCCAAGTTCATAGTGGCTTTTCCACAGAGGGGAAGAAAATAGATAGTTTTCACTCTTACAGTGATCTCAGTACCTAAGAATATCTGCATATACAAAGGACCGTGTTGTTCCCCCTTCTTTGCAGGCATAGGAAAATTATTTTCTCTCCAAAGCTAGGAACATGTAGTAGTCTAAGGCTGGCTGTCTGACCTCATACAACTCACATAACCTCTCATCTTTCTTTATCTGTCAAAGATGGGTAATGATTTCCACTTTTAAATGATGCTGTAAACATCAAATGAGAAAACGTAGGTAAAAGCACCTAGAACTTGGCACAAAGCATTGGCCTGCACTGCAGTTCCTGTTACCTTTTCCTCTCTTAACATGGTTTGGGGATTGAACTTGCGGAATTACGCATGTGCTAAGTTGTTTATTAGACTTGGCACAAACTTTTTTTTTTTTTTAATCCAGCTTTGGCTTTCAAGTGGAAGGATTGGAATTAAGTGTCGCAGCCTATCATCCCCATTTAGAATAAGTTGACACTGCCATCAGTCCGGTTATCTTTGGGGGACTCCAGAAATGAGAATGGTATGAGGTGATAAGCTTGCTCTCTGCATCCATGTGAGCTCTGTATCCGTCTCTGGGTTTGCCTTTCTCTCCGAGGAAAGCAGAACAGTGCTCACAGTGGCCGACTTGGATGTCCTGCTCCTTCTTTAGAGAGTAGCCTGGAAGTAAAGATTGTGAACTGTCTCTAGTGAGGGAGATTATTGCTCTGAATGAAACTGGCTGAGAGTCTTATGTTTTTAAAGAAGTTGTTCTTTTCGATCCTTTTTCTTAGAATGAGATATTGATGCATACTGAAGAGAACTGTAGGTACCATTATCTGTGAGGATCCAATGTAACGAAGACACCTGCATTTCTATAATGTTCCTCTACCTGAGCAAAGAGCTGATGTCTGAAGAGTGTCTTGTCACACTGAGTTTCTTATTTTTCCCCTGAGACCAAAAGACTGTTCCAAAGGCAAAGATGATATCGTTGTTGTTATTGTCACTGCTGCTGGGGGTTTTGTTTGTTTTTTTCCTGAAAGCTTGGTAGTTGAATTTCAGTCATGCCACAAAGAAAGTATTAGGGATTTTGTTTTGTTTTCTTAAAATCTGGTTGAATTGCTGTGATCAAGTTCATCATATTCATCTTCCTCTTAGCCTGCAGGGCTGCTGGTTAAAGAAGAAGGCTAGTTGTAGGGAAGAGACAGTGAAGCTGCAGCTGTAACTTACCCTGCAGTGCTCCTTTCCAGAAGGATGTGATCATTTGTAACTGAAGGGAGTGATCAGTTGTAGGGGTTGCCTAACCCTGCTCTGACTGCTTCCCTGTCTTCTTACCCGGAGCCATGGATCTGGCAGACCCCCGATTTCATGCAGATTCATTAAGAACGTCCTGTCTGCCCCTGTGCCTCTCGGGTATGAAGAAGGGACTAGACGGGAGCCACGCACTCCGGCCGCCGCCTCCGCCTTGCCGCTCGCGCACATCCTGTCTTTGTGTGCACCGCTGTCGCTCTACACGGCTGCCCTTTCTTCTGTAGGAATCTGTGTCTCGCACCCACTGGGCGTGTGTGCAGGCCACTTTGAGTGCGTGTCTCTTCCTGCCTGAGCGCTAGTCTCTGTCTCTTTGTGTCTGGATCCCGCTCTGTCTGTCTGTGTGCTTCCCTGAGTCTCCGTGTGTGAGAAAGTCTTTGTGTGTGTCTGAAGCCCCGTAAAGCCTCCCCAAGCCTGACCACCCAGCCTGTCATACGTGTGTACCTGTGTAAATGTAGGTGGTGGACACGAGCCTTCAGACTGTAAACATTTGACCCCTACCTTTCCGAGTCTTCATCCTTTATGTTAAACATTAGGGCAAAGAATCAGAAGGGAGGCGGGGGCGTGCAGAGGTTGTAGGGGAAAAAAAAAATCTGTGTGTGCAAGTGCCGATCCCGTTGACCCCTTTGAAAATTGAAATAATGATAATGCGCGTCTCCTGACTGCATCAAAGTATCAGCACATCAAAAGCCAGGAGGCATGAAATGCAAATGATAAAGTGAAAGCAGATGGATTGTGCATGATCGCCCGATGCCCAATGAATTTTAAAAGGTGCTGGATTGCAGAGGGGGGAGTTGGGGGGGTGGGGGTGGTACTGAAATAAACACGTTATCCCTGCGATTTTTTTTTTTGTTCTTGACGCGCACTCCTGACAGTATTTTTTTCACACTTGAGTGAACACCCACTTCATCTCTCTCTCTCCTCTTCTCTCTTTCTCTTTCTCCTTTCTAACTCCACCTCCCACCCACCCCCCACCCCTTACACGTCTCAGGTCATGTCGCTGCAGCTCCAGTGGAAATAATAAGATATAAACCACGAGGTTGTTATTTGCATAGAAATAGCATGGAGCCCCAGGCAGCAAGGGAGAAGGACACAGGGATCATTTGTCTAAAATTTTAATGAAAACTTTTGCTGAGGCAGAGATTTTTTTTAAAAAACTTTCTTTCTCCCTGCTCTTCTCTTCCCCCTCCCCGCCCCCCTCCACCCCATCTCTGCTTTGACTGAACACAGTTGGGTGTGAAGAGAAAGGGTTGACACTCCACATATCACACTTCTGTAACGCAGCCACATGTAAATTGTTTGTTCCTTTAATAGAAACGAAGCTGGAAAGACACGCATTCCCAACTTAATACACTGCGTGTCCACGTCAAGCTTTTATGGCTGCACTCCATCTCAGCACACACGTGGTGCGGCCCAGCGTTAGCCAGCCCGGTTTTAATTAGTTTAGCCCTTCCTACCTCTCTCTTCCAAAGACTCTTACTTTTAAAGGATTTCTTTTTACAGCCGGCAGTGGTCACCTGTATGTAAAACATAACCATCCCCACGGCTTCCTCTTTCTCACTTTCAGTGACTTCACTCTTCACGTACACATCTTTTTCAGGGCCCCCGTCCTCAGCCATTCTGTCTTCTGTTTTCCACAACCAGAAAGTGCTCCCACATGTGTACTTTGATCTCCTGTCTTTGTGATCTGAGTATTTGTATATCCCCATTCCTTGAATACCTTGTTCTTTGCTGCCTGTAGTTATATGTGAAATATTCAGAATATTACACAGGTGAGGAGAGCTACAGGGTCCAGTTTTCTTAAGCGTCGCAGAAACAGAGTTGACATTTGAACTCAAGGCGATGGGCTGGTGATAGGGGCAGCCTGGATAACTTTATTTGAAATTTAAGAACATCTGTGCAGCTCCTTGTTACTTTCTGGGTGGGCTGGTGGCATGAGGGCTGTTTTACAGATGGGAAGATGGAAACAGTAGAAGGTAGAGTAACTTAGTTCCACCAACAGAGACTAGAACTAGCAGCAGAACCTGAACCTCCACGTCCCTAAGTTTCATTTAAGGTGCACTCAGTTCCCTGGGCTCAGTGTCCACAAGGCCTGAGAAGAGAAAGTAGTGTGATCATTTTAATTTTTTTTTACATTATTTGTTTATTTTACTTTAAGCTGCACTGGGTCTTCATTGCTGCGTGGACCTTCTCTAGTTGCAGCAGACAGGGGCTGCTCTTCATTGTGGGGCTTGATCTTCTCATTGTGGCTTCTCTTTTTGGAGCACTGGCTCCAGGCAAGAGGGCTCAGTAGTTGTGGCTTAGTTACTCCTCAGCACCTGGGATCTTCCTGGACCAGGGATCGAACTTGCATTCCCTGCATTGGCAGGCGGACTCTCAGCCACTAGACCACCAGGAAAGTCCCAGTGGTCATTTTACTTGTTGTCCAAATGTCATGAGTGTGATAACGTAAGTAAGAGAAGTTCCTAAGGGCCTGCCCTTTCATGTCACTCAAGGTAGTGGATCATGGGTTCCCAGTTCTTCAAACAGTAGATGGTTGGTGGGCAGATCCTTCAAAATACCTCACTGGGTAGGTGGGAAGGATGGACTTGATGGACGTGACAGACTACCTGCCAGAAGGGAATCAGGCTGGCTTGGCAAAGGCAGCAGCTTGTGTGCTTGGGAAACTGGAAAAAAAGACCCTTAATGGGCTGTGACAATTTGTAGAGTCATAAACTCTTAAGTCAAGGCGACATTGGGTGTTTGTAGTGACTTTCAGATCCACTTCCTCTCCTTCCATTCCCTGCTCTTTTCTATGTTTACTGTAACGTCAGGTGGTCGGTCGGCCGGGAGGACCTAGAAATATAAGGGATATAGACTAGAGCCTGCCAGTCCTCAATCCACTGCCCAGACATGGTGAAAGCTCTCTCTTTATACCAAGAAATCAGGATTGCAGTTTATGACTTTTCCTCTGGACAATAACTGTCTCTGGAGGTAAGGCATGTGCCAGTGGTCTGATAGATGGATTATAGATTCATTCAAGAGGTGATGTATGATTTTCTTGTGCTAAAGCATTTTAAAGCTTCTGCATTAAGGGAAAAAAAAAATATCCGATAATCTCATTCCCTTTAGAGAGACCAGGTCCCTAGTACCACTGGATCTGCCAAGAAAAAAATAAATTATTTGGTGAATGTGGCTAGGGCTATGTGTTAGACCTGTAGGGGGGTTAATTCTGTTAACTTGCTTTTAAAACCTGGTATCAGGCCCTCTCTGGGTCTCAGTTTCCAAATACATATTTTTGTGTGTCTGTACAATGTGAAATGTGACTCTTTGGGGTACAATATCAGAGCTCCTCCCAGGAGCTTGTAGCACCAGGAACCTGCACTGTGCATTCTCTATCCTTGGGCACGGCTCTCCAATGCACAAGGTGAGTGTCAGCTGCGGAGGCTCGAGAAAGGAAGGGATGGTTCTTCAGCTCTGGCTGTCTTGTAACTGTCAAGTCTGTAACTTAAAAGAGGCGGTCTAGGGACTTCCCTGGAGGTCCAGTGGTTAAGACTCAGAGCTCCCAATGCAGGGAGCACGGGTTCCATCCCTGGTCAGGGAACTAAGATCCCACAAGCCTCACGGTAAGACCAAAAAAAATAAATGGACTGGCCAGGTTTGAGTCCAGGCTGTGCCGACTGTGAGTGGAGCGACCTTGAACAATGTACTTAACCCCTCCCGGTCACAGTTGTGTTAACCATAAAACAGCGATTGTAACAGGCTCTTGTGAGGATTAAATGAGTTAATACACTGGTAGTTGTCGCCTTCCCTAAGATGCATTTAGGGGCCTGTCTCAGGGCAACTCTTTATCTAAGACCTGGAAGTAAAATACAAACACAACATTCTCTCCACTTTCTGACCCTTGGAAGGCAAAGATTCCTTTAAGAAAATGTTAGATGTCAGTCCTCACTGTGGCAGTACATCCACTTATTGACTTTCCCCACAGATGTTATCTAAAGACAATCATACACTTTGGAAAGCCATTAGCACGAGAGGCGCTGTGTTCAGTCCTGATAGGGTAGTATACGTGTCAGTCATCTGTCTGCGTGGGTCCCCAAGGACTTGTTGGTACAATAGCCCATAATCACTCTGAGGATCAGTCCAGCAATTTGCATTTTTAAAAGTCCCTAACTACCTATTTTCACAACAGACAGGCCCTGTTCTCCGAAGCTCCAGATGGGATCAGTCTCCTTTCTAAAGAGGGCATGTGAGCTTCCTCTCGGAGTCAGCCTCTCCTTAGCATGAGGAATGAGCTCTCAGAAAAGGTTGCCCATCCCCTTGGTTTTTGAGCCTGTCCTCTTGTGCACACATAAAATAGGGGCACACCTGACCCCGTCTGGGGGTTGTTTACTTTCTCATCCGATATTCCTCGGGTCTGATAGGAAACTGAACCAGGTGTGTTTGACTCTGTGAGTGCGCTGAGGTAATCGGCCCGCAGTCTGATCCCCACTCTGTGGTGGACTTGCCATTCGGGAATCCACTGCCTCTGACCCTCTAAGAGAGCCCGCATGGGCATGGTGGCTTAGAGACTCAGGATGGGGGAGCTCACACAAGCATCAGGCTAGAGCTTCTGGTCAAAGTCAGAGCTCTGAGGCTCTGCCTGGGCACTGAGACTTGGGAATGATCATGTTCAACCACCTATTGTAAACGTGCTAAAACTTTTTGAAGTTTCAAAGCCTCTGATGTTAGTTACGTCCAACTCCTTGTGACCCTCTTTGCAACTCCCATGGACTGTAGCCCTACAGGCTCCTCTGTCCATGGGATTCTCCAGGCAAGAATACTGGAGTGGGTTGCCATGCCCTCCTCCAGGGGGTCTTCGCAACCCAGGGATTTAACCTGTGTCTCTTACATCTCTTGCACTGGCAGATGGGTTTTTTACCACTAGCACCACCTGGGAAGCCCATCAGAGCCTTTAGATTTTTTAGAAACTGTCTATTTATTATTAATTAGGCTGCATGGGATCTTGGTTGGAGCACTCAAGATCTTCGTTGCAGAGTTCAGACCCTATTAAGTTGTGGTGCACCTCAGCACGTGAGATCTTAGTTCCCCAACCAGGGATGGACCCCACTGCATTGCAAGGCAGATTCTTAATCATCACCAGGGAAGTCCCTCAGATTTTTTTTTTTTCCTAAGAAAAAACAAATAAAAATTTTTTTTTATTATTCCTCTCCTTGCCATGTACTAGGTACAGCTATTTGGGCTCTTGTCTCTTTGAGTCTCACTTTCCTCTATGTAAAATGCATTTCCTACCTTAAGATGAAAGCCAGAGGGTCTCTGAATCTTAAATTCACTTTAATTTCTAGTATTCTCTTACGCTCTGAAGATGTGTCTTGACTTGTAGCCAGGGAACTGTGTTAGGCTGGGGCAGGGAGAGAATAGATTGGGGCACCGGTAGGGACTCTAAAGAAGTGACTGCATGTGAGAGAATCCTGTCTTAGTACGAGTACATGCTGCTGGTGGTGGTTCAGTCTCTCAGTCGTGTCCGACTCTTGTGACCCCATGGACTGTAGCCCGCCAGGCTCCTCTGTCCATGGGATTCTCCAGGCAAGAATGTTGGAGTGGGTTGCCATTTCATACTAGTGATATATAAAATTACTATGTATTAACAAGGTTAGGAATGGGAGTTTTAGACCATAACAGTTAAAAAAATTTTTTCCATATTACAGAAGAGTAAGTGCCTTGTGGTGATGATGGTGATGTTGTTCATGATGAGAACAAGTGGTCATAGAATTATTGCTGGAAGCAGAAGGATCCTCCAAAGTCCCACTGCCCAACCGTTGTTTGAATCCGCTGTAACTCCATTACCACATAGTGATGCTTGAAAAACTCAACTGAAGGGCAGCTCAGTACTCTTTAAACCAATCCCTTTCGTCTGTATGAAATTTTTCCTAGTCTGTTTCTCTATACAGACACACTAATTCCTCTTAAAAAGTAGTTCAGAATTAACAAAATGACCGAGTTTGATGGTCTGGCCTATTGTAGAACTGAACGCAACCAAACTCTTTCCCATGTAATTTTGCTTTCAAAATCCAGTGTTGTCTCAAGAACAAACAGTGAAGATGAAAATGCTCTTCAAAGATAGCAAAGAAATTGGATTCATAACATTGCAGCCAGCTGAAAATATGAAATAAGTTTTTTAATTACTGTAGGAATAGCTAAAACTCACTTCTCTGACCTAGTACCCTCTAGAACCTTAGGAATCTGCCGCAGGCTGTCTGCCCAGGCTTTTGTACCTTCCCATCACCAGCCTTGTCAAAAGTCAAGGATTGGATTCAGGATCAGGATATTAAGGATACAGGACTGGGAGATAGGGTCTTTTATTTTTTGGCTGCACTGGGTCCTTGTTGCTGCACATGGGGGTTCTCCAGTTGTGGAGAGTGGGGGCTCCTCTCCAGCTGCGGCGCGTGGGCTGCTCACCGCGGTGGCTGCTCTTGTCACAGAGTGCTGGCTCTCTGCACACGGGCTGCAGGAGTTGAGGCTCTTGGTCTTAGTTGCTCCTCGTAGCATGTGGATCTTCCCAGACCAGGGATTGAACCTGTGTCCCCTGCGTTGGCAGTGGATTCACAACCACTGGACCACTGGGGAAGTCCAAAGATAGGTCTTTTTGAGAGCTATATATTTAGATTCTAGTTAGAATTCATAGTTTAGTGGGACTTGTTTCAGGAATCAGTTAGGCTATGTAGACTGAGGGACTCTGAAGCTCTCCAGGCACACAGACCAAACAAGAGACTAGTTTCTCACCCACTCAGCTCAGGGAGCAATCTCTGGCTCACACATATGTGTGACCTTTGCTCTATGTCTGCCCTCTCTCCAGAGCATCCTATCCAGCCCCCAGGACTGGGATGCTCCCTGAGTCTTAGAATCAAGAGATGCCTCCACTTCACAGGTTCTGGGTTGTGTCGGGTCTGTACATGTTCTGCCTCTCATAAAATATCATCCCTGACCTCAAGCTAAGTGCCCCGCAAGGACTGCAAGCCTGGTGCCCTCAGCAGAACAGCTCAGCATCTTCATCTTCCAGTCAGTCAGATGTTCCGCCTCCTTGTGCTGGATTTTCTTTGCTTTTCTTTCCAGCCATGTTCATCGCTCTGTCTTTGCACATTAGTGTTCATTCGAAGCTCTGCTGTTGCGTCTCTCCCTCTCCTCTCCCCTTAACCTTTCTTCTCCCCCCAGCCCCTGCCTGAAACCCAAATAAATTAGCTTCTCACCCCTGCCCCCCAGTTTAAAAAAAAATCCCATACTCCTCCAGCAGTGTCTGTTCTTGGATTTGCAGTCAGCAGCCATCTCCAATAACCATCCAGCTGTCAGCTCTGCAGCTCCCCACTACCTCCCATCTCCCCCATCACTCACCAGAGGAAAAAGAGAGCCAGGGCCAGAGCTTGAAATATATCATGCAATAGTGTATCATGAATTTGTTGTGAATCACAGCGGTGAAGCAGGTTTATTTATTTCTGAGACCTTAAATCAATACAAAGTAGGTCTCTTAGTTCTGAAGCTGGGATGGAGTGTGAAAAAATGAGCCCATTGTACTCTTAAAACTTTGGGGAAAGGAGATGACAGCTATATAATTCCATTTACCAGGCACTAGGGGCTTTAATGTGAAGGTGACAGGGAGCTCTTTGTGCATTTAGAGCACCATATCTTCTAAATAAAAGATCTGTAGACTTGATAGTGGAGCATAGCTCCGAGTTTAATAATCTCCAAGCATTAGACCGAGCCAATATGTTCCCAAGTCAGAGAGGTCCCCCCCAAACACTCATAAATTAAAAGTGCAAGAACTGCACACGTTGGTAGATTAGAAATGCAAGGACTTCAGTCTTCCGGGGCGAAGACAGACCTGGTCCCTGGCTGTGCACAGACTGCTGTGTGAATATGATAAAGACACGGGAAACGAGACTGTTTAGAAACCTGACTCCTGGCTGTTCATCATTCTCGGGAATGTCCCCTGTGCATGGATCCAGATCTGGCTGTGTCCCCTCTCATTCAGAGTGGCCGCCTTCACACAGTCTAATCAGCTATCGTCCACAGTCAGGAGCGTTGAATTATGAAAGGAGAAGCTTTAAGAGCAGTTTAGATTGATACAAATCACCATGCCCAGGCTTCGAGTTCTCTGGTTGATTCTTGACTGCGTCCTAATATTTTAAATGTCTCAGAGTCTGGAATTTAAGCCCTTTAAAATAGTTTGCACATAAGAGAAAGTGAAAAATCAGTGTTTATTTAGGAAAGGAACTCATCCAAATTTAACCAAGAGCATAAGATGCAAATATGGGAAGTCAAGATGGTTGGAACATATCATCAGCTTGTGGGTATCTTCATTTTCTCTCTAACCCTTTGATAAAATGTCTTCTCAACAGATAAAGCAGGTTTATGCAGCTCAGTAGAGCAGCCCTCATGTAATATGACTTTGTAGTATATAGAGTTACTAGCCTAATTCTAGCCCAGGTAAAGAATTTTGAAAGAAAACCCCAGTATCTCCACTGGGGAAAGCTAAAAGGAGAGGAAAATTGAGCCACTCGTTTTGCGTAAGGAAGCCCCAACACATATTAGCACTAATAGGAAAGACTTCTTTTGCTTATAGTAGTTCATCTTGCTGAAAATACGAACCAGGGCTGAGTTTTTATAGAGCAGTGCGAATGTTGGCAGTTCACTGGCATTTACTGTGTGCCTGTTGTGTTAAGACAGTAGCAGGCTTTTCATGTGTTCTAAGAGGAAGACATTAAATTGCCACCCACCAGATGTAGATGAGAAAACACAAACAGAAAGGCTGAAGAGATGAAAGGTCGGTGTTACTCCCCAGGAAGCCAGGTCACAGCAGGCACTTATCTCTGTGCCTCACCACTGTGGGGCAGAGGCAGTCACACAGCCAAACTGCCTTCCAGTACCAACCTCATGTGCCATATCTATTCAGAAAAACCACTGGGAAGTGACTGAAAAGTAAATAAATGCATATACATATACATATACATATATACACACACACACACATGTATATATATATACACACACATATATATATATGTATATGTATATATATATATATGTATATATATATAAAGAGTTCTCACAACTCAATAATAAGAAACAACCCAATAACTTTTTAAATGGGTAAGAAAGTTGAACAGACATTTCACCAAAAGTATGCTGCTGCAGCTGCTAAGTCACTTCAGTCGTGTCCAACTCTTCGCTACCCCGTGGACTGCAGCCTACCAGGCTCCTCCATCCATGGGATTTTCCAGGCAAGAGTACTGGAGTGGGTTGCCATTGACATACTAAATGTTGGTGAGGATGCAAAACAACTAGAAATCTCACGTGTGTTGGTGGGACTGCCAAATGGTACACTCGTCTAGAAAAAGTTTAGCTTTCTTTTAAAAAAGTTGTCCAATTACAGTATGTCCTAGCAATCCTGTTGTTGTTGTTCAGTTTCTAAGTCGTGTCCAACTCTTTGTGACCCCATGGACTGTGGCAGGCCAGGTTTCACTGTCCTTCCCTGTCTCCCGGAGCTTGCTCAGACTCATGTCCATTGAGTCAGTTATGTTGTCTAACCGTATCATCCTCCGGTGCCTCTTCTTCTTTTGCTAGCAGTCTTACTTGTAGGTGTTTACTCAACAGAAATGAAAATGTACATTGATACAAAAACCTGTATGGGAATGTATAGCAGCTTTAGTCATAGTTGCCTGACCCTGGAGACAACCCAAATGTCTGCTAACAGCAAGCAGCTGTTAGATGGACAAGTAGTAGTATTTCCATAAAATGGAATACTACTCTGCAGTAAAAAAGGAACTGCCACCTGTGTCAGCGTCCATGACTCTCAGGTGCATAATGCTGACTGAAAGAGCTAGATGCATAACATTCTAGAAAGGGCAACACTGTTGAGACACAAAGGTCCATGTTGGTCAGGGGTGGGAGAAGGGAATTGATTACAAAGGAAATGAGAACATTTTGGGGGCAGATGAAAACTTTTGGGGCACTTGTGGGTGGTGGTTATACGCCGATGTGATGTCAGATTTCATAGAATTGTACACCTAAAAATGGACAGTTTCACTCTATGTGACTTCTATGTCAATAGACCAGACTTTTACATTTTTTTTTTTTCTGTATTTGGAAGTAATTTATTGTCAGTATGCTCAAGTCTGCAGCTAAATGAGCAATTGATGGATCCCTGAGCTGAGTGATTTTATTTGGCATCAGTTTTGACTCTGGAAGTCTATGCCTTTTTCTCATACGTTTGACAAGTAAACTGTCATGAGGTTCCTCTCTACCCCAGTTCCTCCTTCTGCCGTCTACCTCATTCCTCTATTCTCCCTGTATCTCAGTTTCTTTTTGCATAAATGTCTTTTCTTTTTTAAAACATTTACTAATTTTTGACTTCACTGGGTCTCCGTTGCTACACGCGACCTCTCTCTGGCTGTGGTGCACAGGCTTCTCATCACAGTGCTTATCTTGTCACGGTGCCCTAACTCTAGAGCGCGGGCCTTGGTCACCGTGGCGCCCAGGCTCAGTCTTGGGTCAGGGATCCGGTCTGTATCCCTGCACTGGCAGGCAGATTCTTAACCACTGGACCACCGGGGAGGCCCCGTAAATATCCTTTCTACCACTGGTAGCACAGTCCTTTTACTCCAGTTTATCCATCAGCAAACCTGACCCCTTTGTAATTTTGCTGCTTTTAAAGAGATTTTTGGGCTTCCCAGATGGCTCAGTGGTAAAGAATCTACCTGCCAATGCAAGAGATGCCAGAGTTCCCTGGAGAAGGCATCGGCAACCCACTCCGGTATTCTTGCCAGGAAAATTCTACGGACAGTCCATTGGGATCGCAAAGAGTTGGACAAGACTGAGCACGCACATAAAGAGATTCTGGGTCTTGCAGTGGGTGGTATGGAATCCAGCCATGGCTCACATCAGAGGCTTCCCCATCCTGTGCCACCAGTGTGTCACTGCTCCCCTTCTCTAGCCCCAGCCTGCCAGCTGCCAGCCGGCTCTCCGGTTTGCCAGTGATAACAGCGGCAACAAAGCAGGAAAAGAATTTGCAACCCTGGGTCTCTGTATTAAGGGACTGTATTTTGGAACCCTCAAATATTCTTGGTCTCATAGGCACTGGTCCTGTCTCCCTAGAGGTTTAATTCCATTCACCCTTGGTTGTATTCCTGGAGAAACATTTACACAGTGATATGTGCTGCACCACTTAAAATTGTTAATTGGAGATTGAATTACTTGTCAGCTTTTAAAAATGTAGTCCTCTCAGGTCAAGGAGGAGGGTGTTAGCACCAGGAGTAGATGAGCTATTGCATTTTTTTCTTCCCCTTCCTCTTTTAACTCCCCCTCCCTTCTCCTCTCTCTCATCCTTTCTCCTTTCCTTTGTCCCTATTTTAACACTTCTCCCTTCTTCCCACTTTTTCTTTCTCATCTCTCTCTCCTTTTCTGCCTTAACCTAACCTTTATCAATAACCCAACAGATCCCAGAGTGACTTTAATGTCTAAAATCATGGAGGAAATCTAGTGATGACAATTGCTCAGGAAATTTACAAAACCCCTCCTGAAATCCTCTCCAGAGTGGAAATACCCTAATGAGAAAGAGGATGGCAGCACGGACTCCATGTGGATAGCTGAATTCTTAGATCCACCAAGAATGTTTAAAGGGGAAAAGGTTGGATAAAGTGGGAGAAAACAGAAGCAGAATTTTAATTTTTGTATGCCTCGATATGCATCATTATTTTTCACATCTGCAGCACACAATTGCAGATACTTGCTTATAAGTCTGAGGGGTCAGGACAAAAGCAATTTAAAAAAAAAAATTGAACTAAAGTTGCATCTGTGACACTCAGAAGGCTCAAAGCCTGTGTGCTGACAAATATCCTGACAAGTAAATACTACACTCATTCAGTATTACACAGTGATTTCATTTGCACAAAACCTCACAATACTCTGCCACTTCACTCAAACGTCTGGAGCACTGGGGAAGGGAAGAAATGAGTTTATCTTGATCTCCAAAAGGGGATTTAAGGGCGAGAGCAGGCGGTACGTTAGACTGTTTTCATTGCCTGTCAGCTGGGGTAAACCTGAGCTGTCTGCAGCATCTCTAGATAAGCAGCAACAGCAGCAGTGGCTCAGGCCTCTCTGCATGTGGGTAAGTATGACTGCGTTCATTTGCACTTCCTGTGCATCTCAGAATTTCTAAAGGCTCTGTAGCATCTTTCACAGAGCCTCTAACATTGGTGTTCTGCTAATCACTGGCTAGGGGCAGTGCCCTTAATTCCCAGGTCTGCCAGCTGGAATGACTGAGTGCTGGATGAGGCTTAATTTTATGTGGAGAGTGAACAGAGATCCTCTTTCAGGCTGAGCCCTCATTCAGCTCTGTCGGCATCGGCACTCTTCAGCAGGGGACCTGAGGTGGTGCCTGTTCCTGGTATTTTGTGGCACTGCCTTTGCACTTAGACTTGGGAGGAGGTGGCAAAGTAGGGCCTCAGCAAAGTCCCCTCTGTTTAGAGTGGTTCCTATGTTTAAGTGGTTATTGATGCTGTTGGGCGGATAAACCAAGTTTGTATCATGCAGTATAAAATGTGCAAAGAAGAATTTCGGAAATGGAATGTGGCAAGCAGCATGACCTATACACGAATGGGTGTGTCCAGGTTGAAAAAAACTGATGAATGAAGCTCACCTACTTCACGAAAATATTATGTCGATGAGGGTTGTGTACCCTATGTTTTGCCATAGAAGGTTGGTAGGGCAACAGATTGAAGAATATAACAGTGGTTCTGTCTAGGTGGGTTCTCTTCTCTGCCTTCCTGATGCTCATCAGGGTTAACATAACTGTTCCAGTGCCGTCATTTCAGAGTTGGGCAGAATGGGTTTTGTCTTCGCCCAGATTCAGCTTCTGCAGTTGGAGCTTTTGTTGTGAAGTAGTCTAAAATCATTAAAACCACTTGAGTCAGCCACGACCCCGATAAATCAGGAGCTGTTGTGTGTGGCCTCATTCTCCTGTACATGCTGCAAGCATATGGTCATTGAAGATGAACTGGAGGCTCCTGCTTTCTCTTCCCCAGTCGTTAAGTAGCCATGATTGTTGGCATTTGTTTGTGGTTAGTGAAGCAGGCTTCATTTTTTGTGTGTCCTTCCCCTCTGCACCTGCCCCCACCCCTACCGCCCACCTCCTGCGATAAGGCTGACCAGAGAGCACTCTTTGGATGCTCTGTCTGCCATATAACTTTTATCTTTAGTTCCCAAACGTAATGAATCCTCTCAGATGGCAAACATTTCTTTAGCCCAGGATAATGTTCATGGCTGTAGTAAGCCCTGGTTTTCTTCCTCAGAGGAGAAGAAATGTAAAATGCTGCTGCCTTTTCAGAACGCCAACTTGTCAGAACCTGAGTTTCCACTAGTGAAGGAAAGATGTGCTAAGTGATTAATTCTTGCTCCTTCCAGATCTGACTCCCATTAGATGGAAGAATATGGGGTGGAATGGGTGGAAGGGGAAGCCTCCAGGAGGAGCCCAGTTCTGGAGGCTCTCTTTCTCTTTGAAATGAGGGGGCAGAGATGTCTGAGGAAGGTGTATTTGAACAGCTAAGCATCTCTTGGTCGGTTTCAGTCCCTTTTTCTAAGATTGGTCCTCGATGGGTCCATTACTGATTTAGGAGAGGCATGAGGTTCTAAGTGGTTGGACGTTATCAAGTCCTAGAGACAGGGTTTCATGGGAAAGAAAATAGCATTTCTGAGTAGAAAATAGCCCTAGCTATTTTCTTGCTTCTAGGCAGCAAGGCATTCTGGGCCCCTGATACTCTCTGGGTATCAGATATTCAGGGTCAATGCAGTGTCTCCTTTTTATTTCTTTTCCCCCTTTCCAATTTTATTTTAATAATTAAAAATACTGCTGATCACACCGAATGACTTCTGGCAGAGAGGCAGTCTGTCCCAGAAGGACCAGCTGTGGGCCATCGGGTTTATGACATCCATAAAACCAGAGCCAGATCGGAGTGCGGCCTCCCTGAGTGACAGGGCTTCTGCCTCCACCAGGGTCCCCCGTCATCTGACTGCTCTGGACATTTGCTGGGGGTTGGGTTTGCTTGCTTTTTTTTTTTTGCTCTGTCTTGTTTCCTGGTGAGAGTGTGCATGTGTGCACACATTTAAAGATAGAAAGGAAACAGGTATGTAATGCCCTCTGCCTGTTAGAAAGACTAAAGCCATAAAAATAACAAACGGCGTGTATTTGCTAGAATGTCAAAGTTATGAGTTTATTTTGTAATGATGTGCTCCTGCCTTCATGAGGTAAACTGGCCGTGGCGGAGGTGTTATTAGTAATATGGACGCAGTGGAGCAGAAAGCCAAGTGACCGAGAGATCAGTGTATCAGTCAGGGAGAGGGCAAATGGAAAGAGACAGCAGGAGAATGAGAATAGAGCCGCGGGCCTGGGCTGAGACGAAAGACAGACCGGGAGGAGGATGGGAGCCCAGTGGTCAGACTTGGCCTCCCCGCCTCCGGGGGCTCCTTCAGAGGCGCCGCCCGGCCCGTCGCTCAGCACAGAGGTGCCTACGAAGGCTTGTCTCTGTGCTTCCTTAGTGAGGGAAGAGCCATTTTGCCTCCCATATTCCTTTCAGAAGAGTCTCTTTCACCTTTCCTCCTGCTGTGTAGTTGCTAAGTGAGTGTCTGATTCTTTTGTGGCCCCATGGACTGTAGCCCTCCAGGCTCCTCTGTCCATGGAATTTTCCAGGCAAGAATACTGGAGTGGATTGTGATTTCCTTCTCTAGGGATTCTTCCCCACCGAGGGATCGAACCCGCGTCTGCTACGTTGTCAGGCGGACTCTTTACCAGTGAGCCACCTGGGAAGCCAGCCCCTCTCCCCTTTGTAGCTGAAGCTAAATGGAACCCAAGCCAGCTGGGTCCCAGAGAGGTGATGGCTCTGGCTGCCCCCTTCCTCAGCCTTTGGCAGGTCTTAATCCCCGGCTGACTCAGCCTGTAGGGGAGCTGCTTACAGCGCTGAACAGGAAGGGACAAAATGGGAATATACAGGTAGAATTCACTAGTTTCTCCTTTAGTAGGTTCTCTCCCAGAGGCTGGAAATGAATAAAAGTAAGGAAGAAATTTTGTGTTGTGGTTATTTTCCAGAGGAGGAGGAGGAGGAGGAGAAAGGGAAAAGAAAAGGTGACATGCAGTAAGCGGCTCCGCAACTGTTAAGAGCTCTCCAGGGCTACCATAGATGACTTGCAATTACTACAGACTCAGCAGTTTGCAGGAGTCCATGATCAGGCTGCCCAGCTTCCATCTGCTGGGTCAGAAAACCTCCCTCCCCAAAAGAAATTATTAACCAATCTTCAAGGGGAAAAGAAACCCTACAATTTCTGAGTCGTAGAATGTTCTTTCTCCCTTTTTTTTTTTGCTTTTTTAAAGGAAACTTTATGGTTCCAATTGCAGGTGCCTCTCACCCTCACAAGAGTTAAACTCCTCCAGGGGTGGATAGACCAGGGAATTGAGGCCCTGAAGTCCCTGGAACCTGGGGAGGAAAGGATGCAGGAGAAGTAGGTTTGGGCATAAATCACTGCCCTGTGCCCAGTACACAAAGAAGTTTAGGCTCAAGGCTTGATGTATGTGTCATGAGTCACTTCAGGATTTCGCTTGAAACATCAAATGTAAAGGGTAAAAGTAACCCTTGGAAAAAAGGAGGAATCCAGACCTCTCAGTGCTCCTGTTTAACTGAGACTCGTCGCTCGAGGTTGTCAGAAGCCAGGCACTGCCCTTTCCGTGCCTGCAGTGGTGATGTGGCCTGTGTCCCGGGGCCCCAGCCTTACCCACCGCTGGGGTCTCACCTCAGAGTCCAGTATGCCACCACGCATCTGTGGCAACTAATGGGGGGGGGGGGCTTGCTGGTGTTTAAATTGCAACAGAATATGTGATTGTCTAAAAAGCCCTTTGTGTCTTCTGAGTTTTCTTTTTTAGGCCAAAGGTCCAGACAGTCCCTCGACGCAGCCCACGGAGGCCGCACTCTGTTTTGCAGAAAAAAGAATCCATTTCAGTGGTAGTTACAAGACAGACCTTGCCTTTCTCTCTGACTAGATGAACGTTTTCTCTCTGGCCTATTTCTCTAGGTCCTCGGGAGGGAAGTATACACCTCAAACAACCAACTGGGGGGCATCCAGATCATGCACAACAATGGGGTGACGCACAGCACCGTGTGTGACGACTTTGAGGGGGTCTTCACCGTCCTGCACTGGCTGTCCTATATGCCGAAGGTGAGTCCTCCCCTCGAGCTGCCAGCTCCGAAAAGCCCGAAGAACCGGCCTTTTCACCGCAGCTCACTGCCTCAGCGTGCGAATCTCGTTTATGGGAGAAGGATTTTTTTTTTTTTTTTTTACCCAATATTCTCTAGAAGCTGTTAATTTCTTTTTTTTTTTTCTTAAAGCTGTCTTTTGCCGCCTACCTTTAAAATGCCTTTGGGTTTCAGGGGTCAGGCCCCCTTCTGATGATTTTCAGCCAGGGAAGCCCTGAGTCCTATCTGGGCTCAGACCCCAGCTTCTCAAGGCTTCGTCCTCATTGTGGGGCTTTCCCCTTTGTCATCGGCGTCCACCCCTCTAGGGGACCTCTTGGAGAGCCTGGGCGCACTGAAATCAAAGAGTCCAGTTGCCCCGCTTTCTACCAGGCTCCCATGTGAGACTTGCAAGCTGTACCTGTTCCTCGGGGCCTGGCTCTCGATTGGGGTGCTTCCAGCTGATGGGTGGGACTAACGGGTGTGCTTCCATATGTGGGTCCTGCCCTCTTTGTCTGTCACGGCTGTTGCTGAGTTAAGAGCTGTTCACTGACCGCTGTGCTCTTTCCTTCCCATCGTCTTCCAGAGTGTATACAGTTCCGTCCCTCTCCTGAATTCCAAGGATCCTATAGACAGAGTCATCGAGTTTATGCCCACAAAGGCTCCGTATGACCCTCGGTGGATGCTGGCAGGCCGGCCTCACCCAAGTATGTGTGTGTTAGAGGGTCTGTGGCACCCTGGCCCTCACGCTTTCAGCCTTCCTTTCTGTCACTAACAGTTCCTGCACGATAGCATATGACAAAGAAAACAGAGCCCCTGAAGTACCTGGGAATGAGGGAGATCTGAAAAACAACAGCTCCCTGAAGAAAAAGGTAGAAAATCCATCAAGAACAAATGAAAAATGAATGAAATCTGCTGTTGAGTCAGTTCTAAGCACTGTAGTCAGTAATACGTTTCTTCTCTTTATTATTAGAGCCCTTATTACTTAATGGCCTCAAAAAACTTAAAAACAGTAAAATATAAGCCATAAAGTCAAAGAGTGATAGGGCCAGAATCTTTGACCACCTAGTCTGTGTAAACAGAGATGTAGCATTTATTTGTTGCTGTTTTTGAAACTGTATTTATTTGGCCCTGTCGGGTCTTAGTCGGGGCACGTGGGATCTTGCGCTGCAGTAGGTGGACACTGTTGGTGGTGGTCCATGGGTTTAGCTGCTCCGCATTATGTGGGGTCTTCCCAGACCAGGGATTGCATCGGCAGGCGGATTCATACCCACTGTACCACCAAGGAAGTCACTGTCTTCCCTAGTGGGAAGACAGAACTTTTAACTTGATAACTATATTGAGTTAGAACAAGCCCTTCCCCCATATTTATCTAATATATCCCTCTGTCTTGGGGCTAATTTCACCAAACTTAGAAAGCAACAACAAGGGGAAAAAGGTAACTCCGCCTAAGGCAAATGTACATTCTTGTTTGTCCGTCGACTTGGCGATTTTAACAGGCCTTATGTAGCAGGAAGTTCTTTTGTGAAGCCCCAAGTCCTGCTACATTTTGAATCTACCTTTTTAGGCTTTTTGAGAAAATGTTTGTTCTTTTTTGCATGTTTCTTGCAACTGTTCCCTCCCCCACTTCCCACAAAGGGCAGTATTTAAAAGAAGAAAGGAATGCAGAAGAGAATTCCTTAAATTTAGAAGTCATTGTGATTTTGCTGAAAGAGAAGGAGGTATTCAGGGACTTCCCTGGCAGTCCAGTGATTAAGACTTTGCACTTCCAATGCAGAGCGCATGAGTTGGATCCCTGTTTGATGAACTAATCCCCCATGCCACGTCATGCAGCCAAAGAGTTAAAAAAGAAAAAAAGAATTCTTCATAAGGAAAGCTTAGTAATCCTTTGTGGGCACCCCCTGTAAAGCCAGGTAGGACTATAAAGCACTTCCATATACACCATCTTATTTGGACTTCCTGTTTCTCAGAGATAAAATGAGATGACCATTTTACAAGCTCAGAGAAGTTAAGTGATTTGGGCGAGGTCACACAGCTAATACTTAGGAGTTGGGCTTCATTCAGAAACCTAACTATAGATAGAAAAATCACCAGAGTAGGGTTGACTTTAATTTAAAACCTTACCTGTTGTCTTCAATGCCCTTTCTTGTTAATCTTAATAAAATTAAGTAGTTTTTCTGATATAGAAAAATCACCATCGAATTCTTTGCCCTGCCTCTCATTTTTATTCCAAAATTTATTACAAGAGCCATGAATCTAAGATATCTATCAGTCATAAAATGCAGGACTTTTCTGGGAGAAATCAGAACAAGACCTAGTGAGTGTTCTCCTGGGAATAATGGAGAGCCATGTTAGGTGGCTTCTAAGTTCTACCAACGAACTGAACATGACCTGCTCTTTGAGGGGGCCCAGTAAAGCCCCCTATGATACCTGTAGCCCTCCAATGACTCCTGTCCGTCAACCAACATATTAACCAGGAGGGCTTTTAAAGAAAAAATATTTCTATTTTGAAATGAATCCTGTAGTTCCAAATCATTATTATTGAAATAAGAACCATAAAATGATCCAAGCATACAAAGTTAAAATTTCAGTATCCTGGGCTTCCCTGGTGGCTCAGTGGTAAAGAATCCGCCTTCCACTGCAGGGGACATGGGTTCAATCCCTGATGTGGGAAGATCCCACACGCCTCGAAGCAGCCAAGCCCGTGCGCCACAACTGTTGAGCCTGTCCTCCAGAGCCCAGGGAGCGGCAGCTGATGCAGCCCACATGTCCTAGAGCCCGTGCTCTGCAGCAAGAAAAAAGCCCACGCAGCAATGAAGACCCAGCACAGCCAACATTAAATAAACGAATAAAATCAATTTTTAACCAAACTTTGATATCCTGAGGCACTTAGAAGTTTGGTTTAGAATCCTCATCAGAATCCGAACCCTTTTTCAGGGGTTGAACAGGTGTATGTAGATGGGCATTATCCTGGCTATTATTAATGAGAACCACAGAATAAAATGAATTTGTGATAAACTAAGTTTTCTAGTTTTGGGATAATATTTTTTCATCAACTCCCTAGTAATTCATCCTGCTGTCTCTGTGCAGCTAACACTCGTTCCCAAATCGAGTGACTTCAGATTTTAATTTAGTGGAAGCGTTAAAGAAAGCAGATGATTCCCTGTGATAAGTTAAAGCAGATATCTTCTAGGTGAAAAGTTAAAGTCATTTATTAGAGGAGATAGTGCCACGATATTCTTCAAACTGACGCTCAACACGAGGCCAGAATCTAAACCATCGGCTTTGGGCTCACGATAGAGAGATAATTTTGAAATGGATGATCACATTTTACACGGGGGCCATAGAGGTAAGGAATGTAGAACACAGTAATTACAAGTTTAGTCTTGATAAAACACTCTCCATCCTGTTTAAGTCAGCAGAGGTTAGCTTGCTCAGATCTCCACTTTTAATTGGTTTTGGACTTGGGTTTTTAGGGGGCGGAGGGCCACGTTCAAATTAGAAGACTCACTGAGAAATGGTGAGCCGAGAGGGCAGCTAGGAAACAGCTGTTTGCTGAGGCTTTGATGGGGCCTTGGTCAAACATGGATACCTGTGGAACAGAAGTTGTTTCTCTTAAAGTAAGATGATGAAAGTCATGTGTCTTGCCAGTGAAGGGAATTCTATGCACAAGGGAGGTTAATGACATTAAGTGTAGGTATCGGAACCTCCTATTTCTGATACCTTTTAAGAGTATATGGGCAAGGCCCTTTCTTTTAGTAAGATTATCCTTTGTCAGCGGTAAATAAAGCAAGTGTATCTTGTTGCTTTTCTAGCAGAGAAGTTCTTCCCCAAATTGGGGTCCTCATCTGATCATTAATATTGATACTTATCATTTGTCTATCTTCATCTTTCCATTGAAAGAAAATCAGTGGAATCAAATTTTAAAATATTGCCTGTAATAATTTAATCCTGTTTCCCCCACCTTCAAATGCCGAGCATGACTATTACATGAATACAGTTTGTGCTGTAATGATATAACAACAGCAAAAAAAGGAAATCAGTGGAATCAAACAAAATTGTAAGCTAAGTTTTAAAGTAGAAATAGACATTTTGAAAACATTGTTAATGACTTGGCTGCCTTTTGACAAATGTTTGTGGTGTTTTGCAGAAGAAGCCAGGTTATTTATTTAAAAGCACGCAAACTCTGCTAGCTGAACCCTATCGTTTAACAATAAATGATGCTTTTGCTGATAAATGATTCTTTTTATTCAGACTAGCAAATAAAATAGGAGATGAGGTCTGAAAGTAGATAAACATCAAGCTGCCTAATGTTTCCATCTACTATAATATGTATAAAAACAACAGACTCCCCCAAATAACCCCTCGGATCCAACCCTCCATTTGCCAGTTCCAGTGTATTTTGAATGAACTGATATCTTTGTTTTCTGTTTCCTTGCTTTCCCTTCTGTAGCCCATAAAGGTCAGTGGTTGAGTGGATTTTTTGACTATGGCTCTTTCTCAGAGATCATGCAACCGTGGGCACAGACTGTGGTGGTTGGCAGAGCCAGGTAAGACCTCTTTTGTTTTGGAAGCAACTACAAACAAGATGAGATGGTTAGATAGCATTACCGACTCAGTGGACATGAGTTTGAGCGCACTCCAGGAAGTAGTGAAGGACCGAGGAGCCTGGTGCGCCATAGTCCGTGGGCTTGCAGAAGGTTGGACAGGAGTTAGTGACTGAACAGCGACACCGTTAATGCTCTCTTTGGCTAAGTTCTCTAAGAATGCTGGACTGTAGTCATGTCCAAGGCAGCCTAACTGGGGCCCTGGTTCCCAGAGGTCATTCAGCATGTAACTCCAATGACGCGTTTAATCTGAAGTCTGGTTTTGACAGCATTTCCTTTTCATAATGCCAAAAGCAAAGCTCTCTGGGGGCTGTAAAGCCCAACCACAATAGCCATAGCTCACCAGCGACACACCCCCTCCGCCCACCTCTAAAGAACATTTTAAGAGTAAGTTCCCAGTGAATCCGACTCATCTGCTTCTCTATGTGACCCCCCTGAAAGATCGGTGTAACCAGAAGAAGTTCCTTCAGGGCATTGAGATTATTCCAGTTAACAAATGCGATAGATTGGCTTATCATCAGATTTGAATTACAAAAAAAAAAAAAAAGAGTTGACCTGAAACAGGAGTAAAATAAGCTGGAATAGTTTGCAGGAATACTTTCCCATTTTTCAAGTGGGAAATCGAAGTTTCTATTAAATTTTAATACCCACTCTAAGAAGCGCTTCACTCAACAGCGAGCCCTGCATGAAATAATCTGTGCTGCTCGCTGTAACGAGCACCTGCCAAGGCTGATCTTAATCTGGCCCCGCACCGAGGAGACACGCTGCCCCGGGGACCCACATCTGGAGCTCACCTGCCTCTCGGGCGCAATCAGTTTTCCTTATCTTGGTGAGAAGTGGCACCTGCTCCAGATTCTCAAGCATGCCACGTCAGGGGGAGATTTAGATTCCAGCCTCGAAGATAATTCTAGGCTTTGTGGTTGTCTCCATCCAGCCGGTCAGCAGACCTCGTGCTGCCAGTGACACGGAGCCATCAGATGACAAATCCCACAGACGGGCTCTTTCCCTGTGGGTCCGAGTAAGAGTCAGCCTAGAGTTGGCCCCGACCTCGGCTTCCAGGCACTAGTTCCCATTTTTTTCTGGCGTCCCAGGCTTCTGCCTCGCCACGGGCTTCTAAGTCCCAAGGAGGATTATTCTTTGTGTCTAGAGAAGTCCCACTGTGGAGAGAGCCCCCCTACTTGGGACCTATTGGTTTGTTATAGGGAGTCTTTGAAGAACACTGGGACCAACTTTTTTTGAGAAAGCACCTCTCAACTATACACTGCTCCAGTTTTCTCCAGTTTTCCCCTCCATAAAAAAGATGCCTGATTTTAAGCCTCAGAAAACCAAACCTTTGTTAATGTCTTTAAGATCCTCCCATGGGAAATAAGAGAATAATGTTTTCCACTTATGATGGGAAGAACAAGGCTTATTCCACGAGCAAGATCAGTCATGCTTGGCTTCAGTTTGCTCTGCCGTTGTTTATTGCAACACTCACCCTGACTCTCTTTCTTTCCATCTGATGAGTTCTGGGCTTCTTACTCCAAACCACATATACATGCTCACAAGTATATAAAACACAAATGGAGCCAGCTTCTTTCTAAAGCAATGGCATTTCGAGAAATAAATATAAATGTATTCTTCTGGGATTGTTACTGTAAGTGCTGCCAAAACTCATCTTTGGTATGTATGTTTGGAATATGTGTGCTATTGGCTGTAAATTGTCTTTTATTATTCCATGGCACCTTGTCCAGGGACACACTATAAAACAAGATGTAGCATCTTCATGTGCTAGCCTGATAAAATTTATATGAAGTATAATAGAAAACAGAAGTTGTTCTGAGCTGTTTTCAAGTTCAATAAATAACTGTAATACTCGGATAAAGATGTTCTTTATTAGGTCACATGGGCCCTAATATATAAGTTATAAGTTACCGATTTAGGGTGGCTTTTGCAATTACAAGTTTCCAGTTGGATTGTTAATCATTGTGAACAGAAATATTTCTAAACCCTCCTGTGTACCTTCCGCTCGTTGTCTGGTTGTCTAGAGGGCTTTTGATTCTGATTCAGTGCAGGCAAGTGACAAGGGGGTGGGTGGTCCCCACTCTGGCCCCTGTCAGGCCTCTTGTGATGACAGGAATCCATCTCCAGTAGCCAGTGTGACAACCAAAGACCATCCTCCATGGAAAAGTTTGTTACGGTGATGCTGTGGGGAATGAAAGACTATAACCCGCCCCAGCCCCAGGGAATGCAGCTCAGAAGGGGAAGATTGAATCACACTCTCCAGAGTGAGGACTCAGATTGTACCTTGCAGACTCACTTGCGCTTACCCACTTTCTCTCTGCTTCCTGACTTTTACTAGGAAATCTTTATGAGGACCACGTGTGGGTAGGTGTCAGGACACGGGAGGTTGTCATGGAGTACAGATGCAGAGGCTTTGAGCCCCTGAAGAACTTTTTTTTAATTAACAGAGCATGGAGATTAAATATATCCTTCCAGTATAGATCATCTGTTTCACCAAGGTTACTTCTGAAGGTTATTCCTGGCCCCTTGCTCTTTCCGGTGGAAGAGGAAGTTGAGGGCTTGTTTAACCACCTCTTGACACTTGGCACATATCTTTCATCATCCCACACCTGCAAACTCCCCATCCACATGCCCAGTGGTGAGACCGACTCTCCCGTCACATCTTCCCTGGAACCCCATTATTAGTAGTCCATAGAAAACTACGACTCTGTCATAGTGACGTCTCAGGTTACCACACCTGTCCAACCGTTCCCCTCCATCTTTACCAAAGACCTGCTGTGGACTGAGAAACTTCACCCGACTACCACAGTGACTGAATACGCGTGTGTCTTTGTGTGTGTGCACAAGACCTCATACACGTACTAGGCTGTTGAGTCTCAGTGCAGAGGCTTCCCTGGTACAACCCTTGGTTTAAATTTATCCTGTGCTGGGGAATAGGAGTGACTCTGGGGGCACTTTCCTTCCAATTTACCATATTTACCAAATCTGTAAAGTAGCATTTTAACCTGGGAAGAGTCCAGTTTCCCCCTGACTCCGTATTTGTTTCCACTTCCCCCTCCACCAAGGTGTTGATGTAGGATTGGAAAATAAATGACTAGTTGTAACGATGACATCCACCAGGTCCTCACACGGCTCATTTTTTATCAGGCTAGGAGGAATACCCGTGGGAGTAGTTGCCGTAGAAACCCGAACAGTGGAGCTGAGTATCCCGGCTGATCCTGCAAACCTGGATTCTGAAGCCAAGGTAGGCCACCTCTAGTACCCTGAGTGCCCATGCTTGGTGCTCTGTTTTCCCCACTGCAGAGCCACAGATGTACTGGGAGCATGGCAGACCACCAGATTTAGAGGCGAGACAGCCAGCAGCCTAGACCATCACGTGCTCACTTTTAAGATGACTCGGAATGCACTGCAAGCGAAATTCTTAGGTCTTTACAGCGGTCTTACTGATGCTAGAAAAACCAGTCTCCTTTTGTGGAGAACGTGGTCTTGCAGGAAGATAGCTGAGGTGACGCTGTGGGCTCACTGGTCCCAGGTTATCTGAGCACACGTGGTAGAGCTGCCTCTGGAACTGATAAGGACGCCTGCCCTCAACACCAGATGTGAATGAGGCAGTCCATCCTTTCTAAAAGGATGGATTAGGTTTTCACAGCCTGACGAGGGGCCGGGGGATGGACAAGAGGAGGTTATGCAATGGGGATCCCCTTGGGTGCTTCTGACTAAGCACAGGACAGGGAAGCTGTACAAGGCACAGAGGTGACCTCACGTGGAGACTGACCAGGGGGCTTGATGGAGTTGTGTAGTCAGGTCACTTCAAGTGGCCCTGGGAAGCACTGAACAAGAATGCCTCAAGTCACGTTCTTCCCTTGGAAACAGGAAGGTTCCCCCCTTGGATCTAAGGAGGGGCGGGTGGTGGAAAAAAGAGGCATATTTAACGAAGTCCAAGAGCCAGAATCCTTTCTTCTTTTTTATTTTGAGGATCTTGATCTTGATGAACAACTTTGTTTTTTTGTTTTTTTAACAGTAAAGCCTCGCCGTCTTGGAGAGATTCCCCCTTCAAGCTGTGTCATTATTTGTATATTTCTGTTTGGCTTTTCCCAACAGATTATCCAGCAGGCAGGCCAGGTTTGGTTCCCAGACTCGGCGTTTAAGACGTATCAGGCCATCAAGGACTTCAACCGTGAAGGGCTGCCTCTGATGGTCTTTGCCAACTGGAGAGGCTTCTCCGGTGGGATGAAAGGTGACCAGCCCTGGGCTGGAGGGTGGGACCAACGCCCCTGAACCCTGCAGCAGAGGTTGGGGGGGGGTGTTCATATCACACAGAGCCTCTGGGTGTCCTGACAGCACATCACCCTAGGCTTTGGGGCGTTACGTGCCCTCTGAGATACCTTCCGAGTTGTAACTTGAATGGGAAAATTCATTTTTTACTAATCCATACAAAATTTCAGAACCGTCTACTAGGGTTATCTAGGTGGACCGCCGCTGGAGGTTTAGTGAGTGATGGACTTTCTGACAGTCCTGAGTCGTGCTAAGTCCCTATGCCTCTTTTGTGGCCATTCTCTTTGTTGGTGTTACTCTTTAATACTCTACCCCGACTAAGATAGATACTCAAATTAGCCTTCACCAGGAAAAAATGAACAAATTCCATACCAGAGGGTGTTCTCAGTGGCAATCTGTGATATGCTTTATGATGATCCGACAGCAGCCCCGGGCCTGTGACTCCAGCGTATTAAGAGCGTGATTAGGACGGCCCTGCTCCATGCCTGAACCGCCGTTACCGAGGCTCCTCCGTGTGCGGCGCCATCACGGACAGTTCTGGCAATGCACGCTCCCTCCCAGTGTCACGAAGCTGCAGCTTTCTCTCCAGCAGCCAGAGGTTCACGGCCGTGTGGAAGCCAGAGAGAACTGACTCAGGGCGAGCTTGAGAGTGGGTTAGGGGAGGAGAGGGAGGGAGGAGTTGATCCTGTGAAGTGAATAGAGTGATCCGAGGGAGGCAGAGCCCATGTGAGAGAACGGACTCAACACAGCACCTAGAGTAGCTTGGGGCGGGAGCATCTCTTGCCTTTGAGGGAGGAAAAGCACGGAGAAGTTGTCCTCTCACAGGTCATCAGCTGTGTGTGGAGGGAGTGAGAACCTTCTGCCGGCAACTCTCCCTTCCTCCGCCAGGAAAACCCCTGCACGGATGGCCAGCCTCCCTACAAATCGGCCAGGGCGATTTTTGTGGGGGGGGGTTGTTTTGTTTTGTTTTAGTTGAAAAGGTGCCCTTTGTCCACATTTACCGGAGAACTACCCCATTTTGCACTTTCTTTGGGGAGACTTGGACTATACATGCAAATTAAGTGTTTGTATACGTTCCTATTCAAGGTGAATTATTTTTTGACCAAGATAATAAATCAGTGGAACTACCATGAGATACTGAGAGTCTAGGTTAAACAAGTCAATCCTACACATTTTTATTGAGTTCCTACGTGCAGGGAGCTATGCTGCTTCACAGAAAGCAAAAATAAGTCAGGAAAGACATTGCCTGAAGGAATCAAGAAAAATGTCTTGTGCAGAAAGTTAAGCCCATGATGTATAAACAAAATATCGCAGTGCTCAAAGGAGAATGATGCTATGTGGGGGGTGGGTGGCTGAAATCCCTCCCGTTGCTTCTTTTGTTTTTGTTCCTATGGCCGTGCCGCCTGGCATGGGGGACCTCAGTCCCCTGAGCAGGGATCAAGTCCATGCCCCCTGCTTTGGAAGCACGGGGTCTTAGCCAAGGGACTGCCAGGGAAGTCTCTGAAATCCCTTTCCTGTATGTATGTTTGAGATTCATCCAATTTCCCTTAATCCCATATCCCTTGGCTGTAAGATTTACATTAAAAGGGGCTTCCCAGGTGGCACTAGTGGTAAAGAACCCACCTACCAACGCAGGAGACATAGAAGATGCAGGTTTGATCCCTGCATTGGGAAGATCCCCTGGTTTGGGAAATGTCAACCCATTCCGGTATTCTTGCCTGGAAAATCCCATGGACAAAGGACCCTGGCAGGCCTCAGTCCATGGGAGTCACAAAGAGTTGGACACAACTGAGCAAAAAAAACAAAACTTTAAGACTTGGAAGAGAATGCAATGCTATTCCTCCTTAGCTACCTCTTTTCTAGGAAACCATGAAAAATTCACTCATCCTGACATTACTTAAGAGTAAGTCAGACTGGCTACTTTGTCTCAACAAATTTAGGGCTCAGAAGTTTGCGATGTACCGCTTATAGGAGAAGCTTAATTCTGCTGCACATTTGGCTCCAGCCCAGATTGGCTGCTCACCCTGTAACTGTAAGAGCAACAGCAATTAAGATTCATTGAGCTCTTTTCACCAGAAACCTCACTCACCATTTTACATGCATTATCTTACATAATCGTCACAACAAGCCCCTCTAAGGGGTGAGTTGTATTATTATCCCCAATTTACATAAGTTGAGACTTAGGTTAAATAAATTTCACAAGATCGTTTAGCTAAAAAAGGAGAACACAGATCCATTTTACTTCCTGCAGCACAGTTTAGAGCCACGAGCCAGAACAAGACCTACTATACTATCCCAAGAACAGAATATCTGGGGTCCTGAGAAAGTGTAATTGACCACCTACCTCCCCTGTGCTTTGGGATGATTGTGACAAGAAGCTGTAAGAACTCAGAAAATGAGTTACAGTTTTTTAATTGTCAAATGTACATCTAATGTCTGTCATATTAACCATTTGTAGATGTATAATATGTTGGCATTAAACACATTTGCCATGTTGAGTAACCGTCACTCCTCTCTATACTCCAAACTTTTTCATCATCCCTGACATAAACGTCTATACCCATTAAATAGTAACTCCCCATCTCCACCCCCATCCCTAATCAAAAATGAATTATTAGCCTGATATGGAACAAGATCAGCTGTGTTTTCTGAATTCGTGGTGCTGCTGCATTCATTTACACATCGCTTAAGACAAATAAGCTTTGGGGAAGATAGAGAACAGTATGGAAGTGGGAGGGGAGGAACAGCCTCCCCCCCTCATATTTACATACAGGTCAGGATATTTCCTACATATTATCTCATGTAAAGGGACCAAAGCTGAGAGTCATTCCATATCCCTTGGGGAGATGTTTGCAGTTTGGGTTTCAATACTGGCTGGGGATTATGCAGGGAGGGAAAATAAACAATTATGCCATCCCTGAGTGCACACAAACACACAGCCAGGAGCCGACTGCACTGTGGGTAAAATGACTCCAAAATTGTGTGTAATGAGTAGGAAAAGATTAGAGACAGCTCTTGCTATGCTGAAAATTGACATTAGTGGAGGGAAAAAAAAAAAAACTCTTTACTAGTCGGCCTAGGAGGTCTAATTCGAGCAGTAAAAATATAAATAAATAAATAAAAGCATGTCAAGATGGTATTGGTGCTTTTTTTCCCAATGAGCTCTATCTGGCCGGAAGGCTATTCAGCATAATGCAAAATTAAATTATAAAAACTGGCTGAATATTTAGATGGAAGAGCCATTTGGAAGCAGTTTATTTAGACGAACCGGCAATGACCCACAACAGGGAGACATCAAGCGTGAAATTTACTAGAAATTAGCACCAGGGTCCCAGCCTCAGCATGAATAGCTTGATAGGATGCAAATCCCAGTGATATTAAGCTGCCTCACCGCTGGTGCTACAGGGTCACTCTGAGTTGGCTTTTCATGTTATACTTATTATTTTTTCCCAGGACAGGTTATAAATAACAATAAAAAAAACACATTTATTGAAAACTTTAACTGGAATGAAAGTCTATTTTAAAGTCTCTGATTACTCGGATGTTGAAATACCATGTCAGCTGGCTCTAATGAACTCATAAGAGACTTGATGTGTCTGCGGCCTGTGTATGCCTGTGTACGCCTGATGTTTACCTTGAGCTCCTAAGATAATGTTGCCCCAAGCCAATGAGATCTGTCTCAGGTTTTGAGAGAGTGGGGCGCCACGGAAGCACCCTACCACCCTGCTCCCTTGTTTGGTACATGTGGCCTCCGCAGAGTATCCATGTTGGGTAACAATGGAGGCCCCAGACACGGTTGGTGCCTGGGTGCCAAGAACACCCTGGAAAGGCTGTGTGATCACCGTTGACGCAGATGGGTTTTGTTCAGAATACTTAGAAATTCGCAGGCTCCTGCCTCTCTGAGGACGAACCTATCAGTATTTTCCATACCCATTGCATTTCTCAGCCCCGAGAATTGACAGTCAGCATACGCATCGCTTTATAGTTCCCCAGACTGATGTCTAGCCGCAACCCTTGGGGATCCCCCTTCCCTTGCTGTTCCTGGCTGTGCTTTTGCTCTGTCTCTGAAATATGAAGGGATTTCAAACAAATGTGAGTCAGATTGGTGCCAAGTGCTCCAACCTGCCTTGCAGAAATGTCCGGTTTGGGGGCAGCTGGGGCCCAGTACAGGCATGTTGTGTGTAGAGTTTGCCCGTGTGTTTATTACATTCTAACAGCCTTTGTTGCTTTCTGAGTGTTTTGATGGTTTGGATTGGCGGGGGTGGGGAGTTGAGGGGGGTCGTTGAAGGTCCAGATTAGATGGGGGCATTGTTTTCCGTCCCTAACTTGTCAGGTTCAGTGAAGCTTGATGCTTCTTTCTGCTCGCAGTCTTGGAGGCCTGAAGGTAATTGTTTGGCAGTCAGATCCAAGCCCTGCACAGAGCTGCTAGTATAAGTTCTGATATCTCTGAGCATAACCAAAAGTCCAGGCAAAATTCAGAAATACTCATTTATTCATGTCTCTCTTCTGGCTTTCATTTGACTCAGCTATTACATCAGGTGCAGGAAAGCAGATTATTTTGGTCTCACGTTCTTTTCTCAAATTAACAGTGGTGGGCTAAGAAGGTGGTAGTAAAGGGACTTCCCTGGTGGTCCAGTGGTTAAGACTTCGTCTTCCAAAGCAGGGGTTGTGGATTCCATCCCTGATTGGGCCGCTAAGATCCCAGGTGCCTTGGGGCCAAAAAACCAAAACATAAAACAGAAGCAATATTGTAACACAGTCATTAAAGACTCAGGAAAATAGTCCACAGCAAAAAATCTTCTTTAAAAATCATTAAAAAAAAAAAAAAAGAATGTAGTAGTAGAATGTGGACTTATAAGAGCCAGGAAGATCTGGATTCAAAGTCACAACTCTGCCTCTTACTTACTTAAGCCTCAGTTTACTCACTTGTCACCTGTATGAGAAGAGTTCTCTGATGATTGATTCATATGTGTGTGAATGCAGTCATGCTCCCTGGTATACAGCAAACTAGCTGTGAAGACAAAAGGCGGGGCCAAAGTCCAATTCACAAAAATAAAATGCACACATGCTCAGCTTTATCCCAAACAATTTGCTTATACACACAATCAAGGTTTTTTAAATTATACATGAGAAATACATTTTGAATAAAGTCCTCTCCTTCTTTGGGAGCTGGGTCTGTTCGTCGAAGTACAGAGCTGGATTTTGATGTAGACGTGTCTTTAACAGAGCCAACTTCTCTGGTGGGCCAGTGGTTAATAGTTCGCTTTCCCACACAAAAGGATGCTGGTTCGATCCCTGTTCAGGGAACTAAGATCCCGTATGCCTCCCAGTCCGAAAACCAGACCGTAAACAACAGAAGTGATATTGTACCAAACCCAACAGAAGTGAGTGAAGAGGCTGGAAACGCAGTCATTTACCTCCTGACTTATTTTTTTGTTTTTCACATGGAATGACTGTTTTGTGCCATTTCTTGTTGTTCCACTTTGTCATTTCATCTCCGCTTCCCATTTCTTCTCTGCACATGATACCACTGAGGGCCACTCCTTTCTGTTACTCAGTTTCTGAGACTGTACTCTTGGCAGCACTGAAAAATGTACTGCTAATTACACAATTATTTTATTATGTAGCTCTGGTTGAAATACCCACTAAAGAATTAATTTAGTTAAAATAATTTGAACTGAGCAATTATTTTCATAACCACGGAATTAGCGTAAAGCGCTTAAAGTCCTTTATTCCTGGCTCTTCATACAGCAGTTGTGTAATTAGCAGTAAATTTTTTGGATCTTTGCTTTCCTCCCAAAGGAATAAATGTCTTTGTTCTGATCATATATACAGAGTTTATGACCATTCACATTCCACATAGAGTTGGGAGTTTTTCCTGGGGCAACTTCAGAATTCGGGGGATTCCTTCACAGACCAGCCAGCCAGGTGGAGCAATAGAAAGAGGCGTACTTCCCTCCACAGTTCCCTTGGAGAGAACTATGCTCACTGATGATTCATATATAGAGAGGGCCATTTTTACTTTGGAGAAGGTAGCAGTTTAATTTGCCGGTAACTACAATGAAAGCAATTTCTCTTTGGTCTGCTCTTAAGTTCCTGAAAAAATCCTTTGCTTTGGCTTTCCAGGCTGATTTATTCCAAATTGAGATCCTCTCTTTGATAGGAAAGTTTGAACTCAGTTGAACCTGCTATTTGGTGTTTCAAAGGATCCATTGTGGTTCCCCTGAAATACTCATTAAACATCTGGAATCATAAACCTAAAACTTTAGCAGTGTTTAGACTTCAGTGAGCTAGGAAATGGGGAAAAGCCATAAATTATTGGGAAATAAATAACTGATCCTGCTTTCCAAGGACTGACTCTATTTTCACAGCAGGGGTCCCTTTTCTTCAGGCTGCTCCTGGCCTTGGCTGGGGGGTGGGGGAGGGAGGGGTGTTACAGAGCACACTCTTGCAGAATAAAGGGGTGGTTGCTCTTTTCCTCTGGTTTTGTGATATTTCCAATAAATACATACGCATTTAAAATTTTTTCTCTCATTGATACCCTGATAAAAATGCAGCTGATAAAGGATTAATTTTTTCCTTCTCACTGTGTCTTTGCAAAGCATGCATGTACTCATTCGTTCATTCAGCAGACAGTAACTGAGCACTATGTTCCAGGCACTGGCCAGGACCCTGGGGATGCAGAGATGAAAGATGCAGTTTTTTGAAGATAAAATATTTGAAGGATCCAGTTTCATTAGCTGTGCGTTCGGAGGGCTTATCATATGCTAAGTATCATGAGAAGAATTGAAAAGAGCTTGAATAGTTCCTTCAGAAAACTTAATGTAGTGAGCGAGATCACATATTGATGTGAAAAATACTCAACACTGGTCGAGCGAGAGTGTGAATTAATGTGGTGAGACCTGAGTACAGAGATTCAGGGAAGATGAAACATGGAGATGCAGTCCGCAGGGCCTGCACCCTGTGTCTCAGGAAAGACAGTGCACTTTTTTTTTTTTTTTTTTTTTAAGATTTGTTTAGTTCAGTTTTGGCTGTGCTGGGTCTCCGTGGCTGCACGGGCTTTCTCTGGTTGCGGCGAGCAGGGGCTCCCCTATGTTGTGGTGCGTGGGCATCTCGTTGCGGTGACTTCTCTTGTTGTGGAGCACGGGCTTAGCAGCTGTGGCACATAGGCATACTTGCCCTGTGGCATGTGGCATCTTCCTGGACCGGGGATCGAACCTGTGTCCCCTGCATTGGCAGGCGCATTCTTAACCACTAGACCACCAGTGAAACCCAGACAGTGCACAGCTGGCGTGCTTTTGAAGATCCCCTGGGGTCTTAAGTAGGACACCAGCTGCTTTAGTCTCCAGGACCTGGGGTGGCTGCACCCCCAGACCTGTCCCCTCTGGCCATGTACAGCCTTATGCTCTGTGTACCGTGATGGGAACAGTGTTTGGAAGCACCGCTTCATGGCCTCCGGCTTGTCTCTTTCTCCCCAGATATGTACGACCAGGTGCTGAAGTTTGGCGCTTACATCGTGGATGGCTTACGGGAGTGCTCGCAGCCCGTGATGGTCTACATCCCTCCCCAGGCCGAGCTCCGAGGTGGCTCCTGGGTGGTGATTGACTCCACCATCAACCCGCGGCACATGGAGATGTACGCAGACCGAGAGAGCAGGTAGCGCTTCTTCCTCGCTTCCTCTCGCTGCCCATGGGGAGCCCTTAGCTGTTGGGTTTCTCCAGGAGAGCCTGTCTAACCAAGGGGCCTTTATCTGACTCATACTGTCCTCAGAGGGCTCCAAGCACACAAAACTAGGCTTTCTAGATAGCATCCGCCAGCATGAGAAGGGAACCAGGCTGGAGTCAGACTTTCCCAGTGTAATCCCCCACTTTTACCATGAAATTCTCTATCCGGGCACCCACAAAAATTGAGAGACTCTCTCCTATTGGTTGTTCAGATAGACCTATTCAGTATCTTTTTTTTTTTTTATGATTTTTTTTTTCTTAATATGGACCATTTTTAAAATCTCCTTTGAATTCGTGACAATATTGCTTCTGTTACATGTTTTGGTTTTTTGGCCACGAGGCATGTGGAATCCTAGCTCCCTGACTAGGAATCAAACCCACACTCCCTGCGTTGGAAGGTGAAATCTCAACCACTGGACCTCTAGGGAAGTCCCTCACTATCTCTTTCTTAGGTGTGTGGACGAGGTGGCTTAAAGCGAGGTGGAGCAGAAGGACTGAGTTGTTAGTCTGGAGTCCTGGAGTCTTCACCAGACCCTGCCGCAGGCTAGAGGGGAATTTGGAGCGGTCCTCACCCTCCCTGAGCTGCTTCTCCTTGTCTGTGGGACGAGCTGGATGGCCATCGAGGTGCTTCGCGGCACCCACGTTCGGTGGTTCCAACCAAAGCTTCTCCCCCACGGCCAGTGCCTCCCTCGAGGCTTGGGGAGCACAGAGTTCACAGCATGCAGAGAACTGCAAGTGAGAATCCCAAGCTTCCGTTAGGCACTGGCGCCTGAAACAAAATGGACCGAATCCACCTTGCTTTCATAATCTGTTTTCAGCCCTTTCAGAAGTCTTGCATCATATTTCCTTGACATTTTCCATGCCAGTCCCTATATCCAATCATTTTGTTAGAGCACCTATGTCTCCCTTTCCCCCAAATTTCAGCCTCTTACTTCAAAAGCTGCCTAAGAGAATCCAGTGGTTTTACTGTCCAATTGCTGTGCTAACGTTCTGTACTTAAGGGCCGGCTTTTAAGCCCCAGCTTAGCCTCTCATCTGATAGACTGGAGATGGTCCTGTGCGGAATCTGGACAAGACTGTCTGGTTTCAGGCCCAGCTCTACCACTGGTTGTCCTCGGACAAGTCTCTTAACATCCCCTACCTTAGATTCCTCCTCCGTGAAATGGGGATAATAGTACCTTACCTCAGAGTGGACGTAGACTGGGCATGAGATTGTCAGCATTTAACAGCAGGGCCATGCACTGAGTAAGCACTAGCTGTATATGCATGTCTATATGTACACACACACACACATCCACCAGTGAATGTGTTAGTCGCTCAGTCGTGTCGGACTGTTTGTGACCCCATGGACTGTAGCCTGCCAGGCTCCTCTGTCCATGGAATTTTCCAGGCAAGAATACTGGCATGGGTTGCCACTTCCTACTCCAGGGAATGTTCGCCACCCAGGGATCGAACCCACGTCTCTTGCATTGCTGTGTTGGCAGATTCTTTACCATTGGTGCCACCTAGGGAGTCACTATGTACATATGTATATATATATATATTTTTTAATAAGACCTACATTTAAAAATTATACATATATAAAATAATATACATCTTATATAATTTTTTAAATGTGTAGAAGGTTTTCTTAAAGGTGTTTAGGGTGAACTTCCTGGTAATAGAACATCATCAGCATGTACTAGAAGTGACCCTGACGCCCTTCACTGTGTCATTTCCATGGCAGCAGGCTGACCGTGTCCTCTCCCACTTGGCCTGGCCTCGTGTGCCTGAGCACAAACAGCAGGCTGCCATGCGTGTGTGGGACTGGTTGGCACCCACGCCCCTCATTGCACAGCATGTGCGATGCAGATTGTTCACCTGTCACTTTGCCTACATCCACTTTTTTTTTTTTTTCCTGGAAAGATGTGACTTCTTTTACCCTCGTCAGCTGTAGGTGATGGAACCTGTGTTCTTCCCCCTTTGAGATGGAAGTAGACTGATATCATGATGAGAATTATTTTATTTGCTTTTTGCCAGGCCTCTCTTGCAGCCCACTTAGACTCTCCTCTGGGGCCTGCTCCTCTCCCCGGGGTTACCTCTGTGAACTGTGGGTGGGCAGAACCATAACGAAGCTATTTCCTGGTCCACAGATTGTAACCGGCCTCTTTCTGTTGTCTCCTTTCGTTAAAGTGCCTCTATTTCTGTTTTGTCTCCTTTCTTTTCTCTCTGATCCAGGGGATCTGTTCTGGAACCAGAAGGGACAGTAGAAATCAAATTCCGCAGAAAGGATCTGGTGAAAACCATGCGTCGGGTGGACCCAGTCTACATCCACTTGGCTGAGCGATTGGGTATGTCTGCTTGTCCTCCTGGCAAGTCAATGAGCCGTTCAGCTGATTTGTAATGAGTGCATTCATAGGCCAGGGGAAGAGGTACTGAAGCATTTGATCAAATTCATGATAATCTTTATTTACTGTCCTCTCTATGGTAAGAACCCTGGTAGAATGAAACAGTGTGTATAATACGAGAGGAAGTGAACCCTAAAAAGGCAAAAGTCACCCGATTTTGCTTCTGATATTTCCTTGCAGTTCAAGCAGCCCGTCTTTCTAGGCTTGTGGATGTCCTTGTCCAGAAGGATTAGCTGGACTCTGCTGTTAGGGGCAGGCTGACCCGGCAGAAAACGTGGTCGGCCTAAGTATCCTGTTCCTGCTCGTCTCTTTGGACGAGCCTGCCTCATTCCTGAGGGATGTTAGACTCAGTGTCATGGGATGGGAAAGCCACAGCCCTTCCCAAGCGGCGTGCTAGGGCCACCCTGAGCTGGAGGAGTGGCAGCAGAGAGGGTGCCCCGAGCACGTACAGCAGAGGCCAGGCAGCAGTGCCGCGGAGCATCTGTGCTCCGTGCGTCCGGCCTTTACCGTGTTGCTCGCTTGTTTCCGGGGCTTTTGGAAGGCTCTTGCGATTTGAACATCGAACTGAACCGTGGGAGCCCTGTGTTGAGTCCAGAGTCTGAATTAGTTTCCGAGTCTCTTAAAACCCTGATTTTTCTGCGCAGGTCTCCCACCGAGACCTTTGCTGCGCTAGTAAAAGATCATGACTTGAGGTTCTTTTGTTTGTTTTGGTTTGATTTTGTTTTTTTCTAAAGGAACAGAGAGACTGTCTTTAAAAGGTAGTGAAATCCAGTGAATGGAAGATGTAAAACAAGAGATGCTAGCTCTTTATGTTCCAAATAATAGTTTAATTAGTAAAGTACCATTGGTGAACCCTTTACATCCTCACCGTCTAGAGACACAGAAGCTTCTGGGTGTGTGCCCACCCTCACTCTGGAGCCCTGAGCCATGCACTAGCGTGGGTTGCATGCTCGGTCGCATCTGACTCTGCAGCCCCCCGAACATAGCCCTCCAGGCTCCTCTGTCCATGGGGCTCTCCAGAGTGTTTGCTGTACACAGCCACTCGGGCTACCATAAACCCTGTTCGTGTCCCATTGTTTGCCATTGGGAAACAACTGCCAATAACTCTCACCCAGCACAGCCTGATCCTTTTATAGGATATGCACACAGACAACAAGAAATTGGCCAAGTTGTTTCTAAAATCTATTGCCACCCAGAGTTGTTGAGGTGAGTTTTTTCTCCCCCTTTCTTCTCCAAACAGGATAATTACTTCTGACCAGCCCCATACACTTTAATTAAAGTAACTGCAGCTCAAGTGCAAGTTCCTCACTACTGTACCCAGAGAGAGCTCTAAAAGCTTCAGCACCGACAAGCATCTCACTCAGATGGCTCATAATTGCTCCCAGCATCCGGCGATCGTTGTTGCAGTTTTTACCTCTCATTCCGTACAAAGGCAGCAATGCCACAATTGCAGGACACCAAGAATTGCATAATTTTCTCTCTCTTTTTCTTTTTTCCTTTTTTTTTTTTTTTTTTTGCTGTTTTTCTTTCTGGCCAATTTAAAATTTGTCAAAGTCGGTCTTCTTCTGGATCACTGCCCTTTGATATTTCGCGCACTCCATTTGCCACAAACAAGCCGCAGGGCCGCAGTTCATGCTGACTCCAGCAGAAGCAGAGAGAGCTCCATTTATCTTACACTGCCTGCTGAATTCCTCCTCATTAACTGGGGGTTCACTGCCTCTTTTTAACCCCCCAATGGCTGTTATCATCCCTTCAGAGTAACTGGGTGGTAGGCAGAGGGATCCTCTCTGACATCTGTTTGCAGAGCGGCTGGAGGGTGAGGGGTGTGGGGCTGAAGCTTCTTTCTCTGGGAGGCAAGTGACATCGCTTCCACTTTCACCCAGCACCTTTCAACTTTTGAAACGTGGGAAGGGGAAAAGGAGGAGCTTCCCAAGTGATGGCCATTTAGTCATTTGTTACAAATCATCTCATTATCAATTTCCAATCCACAATGAAGAAAACCAGATTTATTTAACCTTGACCGCAATGGCACAAGAGAAAGACTTCTCGTGGGCTAAATATGAAGCAGGCTCTGGCCTGGGGCAGCCTGGGACATGAGCAGTGGAGCTGGAGGAAAGGCGCAAGAAAGTGAAAGTGTTAGTTGCTCAGTCCTGTCTGACTCTCTGTGACCCCATGGACTATATATAGCCCACTATAGTCCATGGAATTCTCCAGGCACGAATACTGGAGTGAGTTGCCATTTCCTGCTCCAGGGCATCTTCCCCACCCAGGGACCGAACCCGCATCTCCTGTGTCTACCGCGTGTGCATGTGGGGTGAGATAAGTGTGTACAAGTCCTGGGTGTGTTGCTTGCAGGAAGGTTGTTGAACTTCTCCGAGCTTCCGTTCCTTCATTTGGACAGTGGGGGCCACTCCCCCTTCCCTGTCAGCGTTGGGATCGGATGAACGTGCGTTTGCTCTGAATCTGCAAAGCACCTTCCAAACGTAGGGACTGGCACCCTTTCCCATTCATCCTAGTCATCAGAAGCAGCAGCAGGTGCCACATTTGGAATCGGGCGCTCTGTGTGGCTTAGGCCCACTTTGGGGGCGAGTGGCATAGGGAAGGAAATGTGCAAGCAGCAGCAGGAGCAGTCTTGTCTCTCAGGTGTTCTCGGTCGGATGGGGAGACCATGGACGTTCAGGCATCTTTGTGACAGGACAGATCAGCGGCAGTGCGACGGGAGGAGTGTTGCAAAGCCAGCTCCTTTGGGGGTCACATCGGCTTCTGACTCCTTTCTTCGTGCCTAGAAGCAGACTGCCAAAATGCCTTTTTTTTTCTTTTACAAAGTGGGTGAAAATGACATAATTTTCCAGATTGGGAGATTGAGGCAGAAGGAAGCGTTAAATAAGTCATCCAAGATACAAAATAAATAATATGCTGGTGCCCAGAAGGGAATTTCTGGTTCTCTGTGTGCCGCTCTTCTCAGGATTTCCTCTGATTTTCCTTGAATATTGAGCCTGATCAAAGTTAAACAAGTGCTTTCCCTTTGTGATCTGAAGCCAGCTTCCCTGAGAGGAACCTACAGCAGCAAGAGGAAGCCTGTGGGAGTAGATGTCCTATGTTCCCCATCTCTTCCCAAATCGGCCTCTGCCCGGAGGAGCGTGGTGTCCAGTCACTTAGGCAGACTGGTGCACAATGCCTGACTGTGGTCAAAATCATAAATGGTATTTAGTCATTAATAATACTTAATGAGTAAATAATTTAATTTTGAACAGCTAACTTCAGGGAAGCCTGGCATGCTGCAGTCCATGGGTTGCAAAGAGTCAAACACGATTTAGCTACTGAACAGTAACTGTCTCTTTTAGGATTTTTATTTTTAAGAAAATGATCTTTTGTTATTTTATCCAGTTAGTTTGGGTAGCAGTGGTGAATTACTAGTGTACAGTTCTTTGGTTACAACACAGAGTTTGAAATTAGTATGTAGATTGGCCCCTCATGAAGGAAAAGGGGACAATTACCCCAGCAAAAAATGCGATGTTGGCCCAGATCCTGGAATCTTGCATTGCCGGACTGGATCTGACCCTGAGTTCTCGGAACCGGGGCTTGGCAGAGTCAGTGCAGAGGGGAGCATGTACCTCGTTCTGGTCGCCGTGAGGAAATGAAGCTTCATCTCTGGAAGCAGAGTGCAGCCCGCCAAGGCCTCCCCATCTCTCTGACATCCTTCTACCTCCGGGACAGGCAGAGTGGCTGTGGAGCGGGACGGCCTTCACAGCCTGGCCTCTTGATGCTGTGATGCATGGTCCTCCCAGATCCTCGCCTTCCTCCTGTGTTCAGAGGGAAGTGACAAATCAATTTAGGTGGAGGGGGAGCTGTCCAGTCCAAGTGCAAAGCCACTGTACGCTCCCTACAGCCTGTCCTCAGTACAAAGAACCTTGGGCCAAGGGGCCGCTTGGTGGAGCTTCTTTCCAGACACACGTCTTGGCCATGGCCCTGTTCCCAGACAGCCGGGCAGCCTGCCACGCTGCATGCCGACTGTGCCCACGAGGACAGAGTGTGCCCTGGGAGTGGTGGTCTGATGCAGACAGAGGCAGCCCTGGCGAGCTGGCCCTTGCCCAGATTTGCACACACATCTACCCTTCACCCCCACGCCTTCCAGCCTGAGGTAGCCCGGGCGCAGAGGCAATATTATGGCTGCGAGTGAGGATGAAGATCCTCAGGACTGCCTCCCTCCCGAGCTTCCCCTTTAGCCACCAGGATAACAGGAAACGGACACTTCCATGAGTTAAGGGGACTCAGTTGAGCTGCTCTTTCTGGCAGAGATGATGGTGTTACTGCTCCGTGTGCTTTTCCATCTCTCGTGTCCTCTTCGAGATGCTGTAAGTGCACAGGAGCCTGGGTGGCTTGTTGAGGCAGGAAGCAGTATGCCTGCCTGGAAAGTTGAGCACAGGGAAGAAAGAAGCCCTACCAGTCAGCCTGGGGAGTGGCCTCTGGCCCCCTCTCTGTTGTATGTGGACTGTCCCTTTGCGGGCATCGAGGCCTCCAAACCCTAGTCTCCATGATAAGAAGACTGCTGAAGGTTGAATCGTGAAGGTGAGGGTGGGATTGTGGCCTCCCCTTTTAAGGAGATGATGGTGAAAACTGTTAGTCTTTCAGTCGTGCCTGAGTCTTTATAACCCCATGGACTGTTGTAGACCTCCAGGCTCCTCTGTCCTTGGAATTCTCTAGGCAAGAATGCTGGAGTGGGTTGCCATTCTCTTCTCCAGAGCATCTTCCTGACTCAGGAATCAAACCCAGGTCTCCTGCATTGCAGGCAGATTTCTTTACTGTCTGAGCCACCAGGGAAATCCCCTCTTAAGGAGGCCCAGCTTAAAACCCACCTCCTCGCACTGATTCAGAAGCTCTCTCCTCATGCAGTTTAGTGCAATATTGACAGCTTCTTCTGGGAAGAGGGGGTCCTTTTGGTGTGATCTGTTAATCGGATTTTGTTTGTTGAAGCATCTGGGCTTGCCTCTTCCCAGGAAGGAGTGAGTCCCAAGTCCATCAGGCTGGAGGGACCCAGCAGACCCTTTGTTAGACTGAACCTAAGCTTCTGCCTGCCCAAGATTGTCAGAACCCTCTTCCCTTCTGGGTCCTGGTGACTCAGATCCCTGTCCTTCTACCTTAGGGAGAGCAACTTGGAGAAAGAAAACAGACTGCCAGGCTTCCTGCCACTAGAACTCAGAGAATCTGCGCTGTTTCCTGACCCTCCTGTGTAGGATGTGTGCAGGGCAGCACAGGGGACAAGGCTGCAGGGGAAGTAATATATTTAATATATATTTTTTATTCCCACTTGGAAATCTCTGGGTTGACTATAATGATTCTTAAATATGAACCGTAGAAGACTAACACCTTAGTAGAGCACTAACAAGGAACCTTAGGGTTAAATGTCCCTTGAGAGGGTTGCTGTTAAAATCAATATGCAAATACAGTTGTATTTAGATAGGTATAGCTCCCTTTGAAGAAAAGCAGATATATGAAAATGGGATTTAAGAAAAAAAAAAAATAGATACATTGGGAGAAATTATTCCCATTACAAAAGGATTATTTGCTTTACCAAAGGAGTCACTGCAGGGTTCCTTCTAAATAGCTCCCTTAAGGCATTTAAAACAGGATCTGATTTACGCAGTTTTTCAAGAATGCTTTTGTGTAAAGAAAGGCACACCTGTTATGGATACAGAAATAGTTTTACAGGGTTGGTAGGGGGTTTTTTTGCATCCTATCTTACTATCTTTGTAGAGAAATTTCTTTCAACGTAGAAAATGGGGTTACATAGATCTTTTTAAACAGCTACTTATATTTGTGCTTCTGAATCTTAATAAGATTCCAGTCTTTTTTTATGCTGATTTTTCAGTCTCCAGGTTGAGGAATGGGTGGGTATGTGTTCTCAGAGCTGAGATTTTCAGGAGCTTTGTGGGGAGGGTGATCTAGTCCTTTTTCTTTAGCCTCGTAAGTATTTAACCAATCAAAGCAAATTGCCTTCTTCAGAGGAGGAAGAAGGGCCCATAAAAGTTAAAATTGGGTTTAAATTTACACAGGCTTCCTGATAGAACTAAAAAAAAAAAAAAAGAAAGTTAAGAATTAAAAGAACGCACATTTCAATACCACATTCTTTTAGGAAACATTTTTTCCTATTTGCCCGATTAGGATGGTTGTTCCATAAATGAGAGATAGCTCAGAAAAGGAAAGAGATTTCTGCAAAGTCACCCAAGGGCCTTTGGCTGAGCTGAGAGGTTTCAGGCTACCACTCTGACTTTCGTTCTGAGCTTTGAAGGTCTCACCCTCCCCACCCAAATCCTGCTCCATAGGGTGGTCTGCTCATGCCTAGAGTAAGGTCGGCCACCTCCTGCCTCCCTCTCAGGGTCAAGGCTGGGTAAAAACACCTCTGCTGCTTAAATCCGCGCTCTCCTCGGAAACTTCTCTTCAGCTTTGACCCCATGGAGAAGAGCGGTGGCTTTTCCTTCTGTCCTGGTCCCAGGGGGGACACCTGACGGGGCTCTCGTCCTGTGGACACTTGCAAGTCAGTTTAACTTGTTTCATTTCAAAAGTATGGACTCTGAGGCCAGACCACTTAAGTACAAATCCAGCCCCACCTGTTTCCTGCCTTTGGGGCCTTGGCCTTTACTTTTTTGTGTGCTTCAGTTTCCCCGTCTATAAAATCACAGCGATCTTTTGTCTTGAAGATGAAAGGAGATGAGCAGTGCTTACACAGGAGTGTATGGGAATATCTCAATAATGTCAGCTTTCATTAGATCACACTAGTAATCCCTCTGCTTGCATTTAACTCTTAAAACATTTTTTTAAAAATACTTACTCATTTATTTATTTGGCTCTCCAGGTCTTAGCTAGGGCCCACGGAATCTTTGATGTTTGTGGCAAGACATGGAATCTTTAGCTGCAGCGTGCGGGCTCTAGTTAGTTCCCTGACCAGGGCCCGAACCCAGGCCCCAAGCATTGAGAGTGCGGAGTCTTAGCCACTGCACCGCCAGGGAAGTCCCTCTTTAAACATTTTTCATTGTAAGGCTAGGTTTTTAGGTTTTCATGGGGACTATTTTCAGGGAAGGGAGGACATGGGAGTGACCTACCTCTCTTTTCCTGTTTCAGCCTTGTCCTAAAGTAGGATTCTAGAAAGAATGACTTTCCTCTCAGAGGCATATTCTTAAAACACACGCACACATGCCAGCTTGCTTCCCTAAAAACCCTGAGGCCCTGCAATCTGGCTAGAAAAGAAAGAAAACCATTCCAAGATATTTAATTGTACAGGGAGCTTACAGGATTGATCGAGAGCTTAGCTTTTTACAATAGTCCAGTGAATAAGAAATGCTCCTGACAAACGATCAATGATAGGATAATCACTCTTTATCCCCCTCCTCATTCTTACCTCCTTTCTTCCAGGAGAACAGGGTTCAGAAGTCAAAAATCTTTATAGACGCCGCTTTTAAATTAAGCAGAAAATAGACATTGACATATTTGTTAATCTCCCCTAAATCATTACCGGGACTGGCTGCTTTGCTGTACAAGGAGAGGGGCCCTCGTGTTCTGCACAAGGGCGTGTAACCAGCTGAAGAGCAGCCTTTTTATTTGTAGAAAATAAAATTGAGAAAACCTTTTATTCCCCCTCTTTAAGTACACTCGTCTTTCTCACAGGCATTTAAAAATGCACACCTTCTCTAATGTCTTTGTCTTGCTTGGCTGCTTTTGGGGAAGTAGGTCTTGAACTGTAGGCAATGCCAAAGGAATCAGACCCTGCAGGCTTTGGGGGGATGCTCTGGGATTCTCCTAGTCTCCGGAGGAGGGCCAGGCTGTCGGAGGAGTTTATTTCATTATTCTTTCAGAGCTCTAGAGTAGCTTGACTGGGTGGATGAGAATTTTGTTAGTCCAGGACCTAGCCTTCTGTGTCCCTCCAGCTGGTAAAGGGGCCAGTTAGCCCCCCAAGGCCTCATTCTCAGAATGCCCTGTTCCTAAGCCCAGAAGTTCTCCCACTCTGCACGCAGTGCTGAGCTGTGCTCTTAACTCCGCCTAACACTGGACCAGACTCTCCAGCCAGTTGCCTTCCTGTGGCCACTGCTTAGCCCCTTTCAGTACTATTGAACGAGACAGCTGGAGCCAAGTGTAAGTCTGACTTCTCTACCTAAGCTGGGTGCCGTTGGGCAAGTCACTGTCACATTTCAGAGCCTTGGTGTACTCAGATCCTGTCTGTGAGCTTGGGTTACTGTAAGGCTTAGAGATGGCATACCTGAAGCAACTTGGAAGGTGTTCAGCAACGCTGAGGTGGTCTGCTGGCATCACGGTGTCAGCTGCTGACCAGACCCGGGTCTGAGCTGTGGTGTCTTATGAGCTGTGTGAGCCTGGAATCATGGAGTGCAGCACCTGGCACACGGGAAATGCTCAGTAAATGGTGTGTGTGACACACGGGGCACATATCTGTATGGATGTGGTGGACCCAAGGGGGAATGCTGTGAGGCTCTGTTCACGTGGGCGGTCCTGCCATCCCTGGGCCCCAGGCGGGGCTGTGACCTTCCTTGCTGGTCTCATAGTGCCTCGGGGATGTTGTGACTTCAGTTCCAGTTGTTTAGTCACTAAGTCGTGTCCTACTGTTTTCAGAGCCATGGACTGTAGCCCACCAGGCTCTTCTGTCTGTGGGATTTCGCAGGCAAGAGTACTGGAGTGGGTTGCCATTTCCTTCACCAGGGGATCTTCCCGACCCAGGGATCAAATCTGTGTCCCCTACATTGGCAGGCAGATGCTTTACCACTGAGCCACAGTTCCAGACCACCACGATAAAGTGAACACTGCAATAAAGTGAGTCCCATGACTTCTTTGGTTTCCCAATTCATAGAAGAGTTATGCTTGCACTATACTGTTGTCTGTTAAGTGTGCAATACCATTATACTATCTTAAAAACTTTGTACATACCCTAATTTAAACATACTTCTGTGCTAAAAAGTGTTCACCATTTATCTGAGCACCTTCAGTGCATCATCACCTTTTTGCTGGTGGAGGGTCTTACCTTAATGTTGATGACCGCTGACCAATCAGGGCAGTGGCTGCTGAAGGTTGGGGCAGCTGTAGCAGTTTCTTAAAATAAGACAAAAGTCAAGTCTGCTGCCTCGAATGACTCTTCCTCCCACCAACGATTTCCCTGTAGTGTGCGCTCCTGCTTGAGAGCATTATTTGATTTCACCGTAACAAATACAGTTACAGGTATACCTCACTTTATTGCATTTTCAAACTTTTTCATTATTGTTATATTCTTCGTGGTGATCTGTGATTAGTGACCTTTAATATTATGTTTCGATGTTTTTGTACTTGTTTTGGCATTTTTTAGCCATAAATTATTCTCTTTGTATGCCTATAACAGGGGCGATATCCTAGCCACTCACGTACAGAATGGGGTTTATTGGCCACGTTGTCTTGGTCTGGTTGTGGAATGAAACTGAGGTGGCACCTCAGCTTTATCAGGCAGGAATATGCCATCCTCTGATTTAGCCTTTTCTACCTGAAAGATGATGCTGTGAAAGTGCTGCACTCAATATGCCAGCAAATTTGGAAAACTCATCAGTGGCCACAGGACTGGAAAAGGTTAGTTTTCATTCCAATCCAAAAGAAAGGCAATGCCAAAGAATGCTCAAACTACCACACAATTGTATTCATCTCACATGCTAGTAAAGTAATGCTTAAAGTTCTTCAAGCCAGGCTTCAGCAATACATGAACCGTGAAATTCCAGATGTTCAAGCTGGTTTTAGAAAAGGCAGAGGAACCAGAGATCAAATTGCCAACATCAGCTGGATCATTGAAAAAGCAAGAGAGTTCCAGAAAAACATCTGTTTCTGCTTTGACTATGCCAAAGCCTTTGACTGTGTGGATCACAATAAACTGTGGAAAATTCTGAAAGAGATGGGAATACCAGACCACCTGACCTGCCTCGTGGGAAATCTGTATGCAGGTCAGGAAGCAACAGCTAGAACTGGACATGTAACAACAGACTGGTTCCAAATAGGAAAAGGAGTACATCAAGGCTGTATATTGTCACCCTGCTTATTTAACTTATATGCAGAGTATATCATGAGAAATGCTGGGCTGGATGAAGCACAAGCTGGAATCAAGATAGCTGGGAGAAATATCAATAACCTTGGATATGCAGATGACACCACCCTTATGGCAAAAAGTGAAGAAGCCTCTTGATGAAAGTGAAAGAGGAGAGTAAAAAAATTGGCTTAAAGCTCAACATTCAGAAAACTAAGATCATGGCATCTGGTCTCATCACTTCATGGCAAATAGAACAGTGGAAACAGTGGCTGACTTTATTTTTCTGGGCTCTAAAATCACTGAAGATGGTGATTGCATCCATGAAATTAAAAGATGCTTACTCTTTGGAAGGAAAGTTATGACCAACCTAGACAGCATATTAAAAAGCAGAGACATTACTTTGTCAACAAAGGTCTGTTTAGTCAAGGCTATGGTTTTTCCAGTGGTCATGTATGGATGTGAGAGTTGGACTATAAAGAAAGCTGAGTGCTGAAGAATTGATGCTTTTGAACTGTGGTGTTGGAGAGACTCTTGAGAGTCCCTTGGACTGCAAGGAGATCCAACCAGTGCATCCTAAAGGAGATCAGTCCTGGGTGTTCATTGGAAGGACTGATGCTGAAGCTGAAACTCCAGTACTTTGGCCACCTGATGCAAAGAGCTGACTCATTGGAAAAGACCCTGATGCTGGGAAGGATTGGGGGCAGGAGGAGAAGGGGACGACAGAGGATGAGATGGTTGGATGGCATCACCAACTCGATGGACATGGGTTTGGGTGGACTCCAGGAGTTGGTGATGGACAGGGAGGCCTGGTGATTCATGGGGTCGCAAAGAGTCAGAAACAACTGAGCAACTGAACTGAAGTGAACTACCAAAACACGTGTACACATGAGCCAGGAGCAGACACAGCACAGTACGCCAAAGCCTCAGGAGCCCAGCTGCTGCACGCGGGGCCTGGCTTGGCCCCGTTCCAGCTCTGTGACTGCAGTAAGTTACATAAGTAAGCAATGCCTCGGTTTCCTCACCTGTAAGATGAGGGTAATAGGAATGCCAGCCTCATAAGGTCGTTGTAAGGATTAAACAGGTTAATGGATGAAAAGCACTTAGAACAGTGCCCTGTATATTTTAACTTTGGCTGATTATACGCACTAGGGGGCCAAAATAAACTTTTTTTTTCTAATGGCACTAATTTTTATGATTTTTTTCCATTTGATAAAATTTTATAGAAAAGTTACAAGAATGGTACAATGAACTTCGGATGCCCTTTTCTCAGATTCAGCTACTGTTGCCATCTTATCTGACTCGCTTTACCATTTTCGAATGCGTGTTCTCCCTCGCTCACTCTCCCCACACACGTACACATTTTCTTTGAACCATCTGAGGTCATTTGTAGACATCACGCTCCTTTGTCCATACATATTCAGTGTGTGTTTCTAAGAACACAGACTTTCTCTTAATAAGCAAAATACATCAGAAGCTCTAACACTGATATAGTACTACTGTCTAATCCATGATCCATATTAAAATATTACCAGCTGTCCTAATAATGTCCTTTACAGCCTTCTAGCTTTTTTTGTTTGTTTGTTTGTTTGTTCCAGATCTGAGATCTAATCTCAGAGCACCTGTTGTAGTTTGTCATCCAGGATTTTGTCTCCGTTAATCTGGGGTAGTTCTTTGGCGTTTCTTTGTCTTTCACGATCTTGACTTGTTTAGAAAGTCCGGGTCACTTTCTGTAGCATGTTCCACAATTTGGGTCTGTCTTACATTTCCCTGGGGTTAGGTTCAGATTATGCATTTTTGGCAGGAATATTGCAAAAGTGATGTCCTGTCCTTCTCAGGACATTTTGTCTGGAGGCATGTGACGTCAGCTTGTCCTGCTCTCGGTGCTGGTCAGCTTTGATGAGTTGTCTGAGGTTTTGTTCACTGGGTTAATCCACTGTAAAGTTGCCATCCTCCCCTTTGTAATTGATAAGGAATTTGTAAGGAGACACTCTGAGACTGCGTAGATAACCTGTTCTTGCCAAATGCTCTCCCACTAGTCTCAGTATCTGTTGATAATTCTTGGCAGAATCAATGACTATGATGGCTGTAAAATGGTGATTTCAATCTGCTGTTCCTCCTCTATTAGTTGTTGGTCTGGGGAGTGGGAGGGCTTTCTTTCCCCTCCTCTTCCATTTAATTACGTGTGTCGGGGTGACTTACAGGTTCTTATTTAATTCCATAAATATTCTGCCTGATGCTCAGATTGTCCCAGATTTAAGCCTGCTGGAACACCTCCACAGTGGCTCTCGTGTCTTTTTTTTTTTTAAGAAGTTCTTTGTTTTGTTTTGGCCACACAGCATCTGGCATCTTAGTTACTTGACCAGGGATCAAACTTGCGCCCCCTGGAGTGGAGGCACAGAATCTTAACCACTGGACTGCCAGGGAAGTCCCTCCTGTGTCCTTGTTACATGCCCACTCAGTTTTTGAGTGCCTTCCCACATTTTGTGACAGTACATTCCGGGTTCATCTTAATATTTCTCCTGCCCCAGCCCTGGAATCAACCGTTTCTCCAAGGAGCCTCTTGGTTCCTTTTATTGGAGAAGAAAAGATCTTTGCTTCCCTGTCAAGGGTATTATACCCGTGACCATCTCATCTCAGAAGAAGCTGGTCAGCTCTCCTCCCTGGAATTCTCCAGACTGGTCCAACTAGAACAAATGGGCCGCCATCTCGCCTCGCAGTGGGGGGCCCGCTGTTGTCATGCCGTGTGCCTGCTTTGGAAAGATGGCTGCTGAAGGATCAGGGGCCCAGTGTGATCGGTCAGTGTGAGAGCCCAAGGAAGGATCGTCTTCCCCACCTCTCATCATGGTTTCAAAGTAGCGATGGGTTTAAAGAAAAAAAAAAAAAAAAGTGGACTTGGGCATCCAAAACCCTCATAAAACTGAAACTAGGTTCGAGAGTTCCATCCTTGTTCTATTAACACATGTTTATGGATGATACTTAGAGCTCACTCAGCAGCCCAAGGCTGTTTACGGCATGTGATTCAGAGTGGCATAAAAAGCAAGGCCCACACAGACATGCTTGAGATAGTCCTTTCTCTTATGCATGCCATCCCCTGTGGTCATGCAGTCGTTCGGCAGCTTTGGGGACCAAGTACTTAGGTTGTCGCCAACACCAGGGGCTGTCACCGATTGCTTCTTCAGCTAGGCTTACGCCTCCTTGCTAGGCAGGCAGCTACATTTTTGGTATTGATTGCAAGTCTCATTCTGAGAGTCATTAGGGAAAAAAGTACAACGGAGCAGCTCCTCTCCTGGGATACTGTTGAGTGGGGGCCGGAGGCTCCTTATTATAAGGAATTCCACAGTCTCATCTATTGAGTGAGGGTGCCATGTGCTTGTAAGTTCGGTGGTCCAGATGGGGTTTGTGGACTGCCTTTGTCTTTTATTTATTTGGCTGTGCCGGGTCTTAGTTGCGGCATGCTGGATCTAGTTCCCTGACCAGGGATCAAACCTGGGCCCCCTGCATTGGAAGTATGGGGTCTCAGCCACTGGACCACCAGGGAAGTCCCCTGCCTTTCTCTTTTCTCCTCCTCTTCTTTTAGCCCAAGAACTAGAGGGTCTTTGAAATGGTGGTCGAGGAGGTGGGCTCATCTACCCAGCCAGCCTGAGACGTGTGCTTCAGGCTCTCACTGGGGTGGATTCTAACTAATTTCAGGTTAAGAGTATCCAAATGGAAGTGCTGTGAAGCCAGGCAGCTCCCAGCTTTGAGGAGACAACAGGTCCTCGTTGGGGAGGGCAGGTGACCCAACGTGGGGAAGGAAGTGCTGCTGGTCGGTGCGCGGAGGCGGAGGCTGTTCCTGCTGGGGCCCCACTCGTGGCGGTGCAGCCGTTCTGGGGCTGCTCACAGGGCGTGGCACAGTGTCCTTCCTGGGGACCAGGGGCCCACGGTCAGTCAGTGAGATGGGGAGAGGCCTCCAGGAGGCGGTTGGCACCTGCTTGGGGAGTAGGCCCCTCAGAGGCTGCTTTTAGGACTGTCACCCCCACAGGGAAGGGCCCCATGACAGGTCTGGTGTCTGCGGGGTCGTTATCAGCAGAGGCAACGAAGACAGTGGAGCGCCGGGCCTCCGAGCCCCTAGGACCACGACTGCTCCCGAGGAGGGGCTCCTGGCTCCCCGCCCCTGACGGTCTGTCTCCTTGCAGGCACCCCCGAGCTCAGTGCGGTGGAGCGGAAGGAGCTGGAGAGCAAGCTGAAGGAGCGGGAGGAGTTCCTGCTTCCCATCTACCACCAGGTGGCCGTGCAGTTTGCGGACTTGCACGACACCCCAGGCCGCATGCAGGAGAAGGGTGTCATTAACGTGAGTACGCGGTCCTGCTCCTGCCGACTTGTCAGAAACGCACCACTGGCCCGCGTCCGCCCGGCGCGCACATGGGCTCCCATGCAGGGAGCCGTCGGCTCTGCGTGGAGGAGACTGTGTTCTCTTCTGGAGAGGAACCTCTTCCCTTTGCTATGCCCGTTACCATCCTAAAACAGTTCATGATTTAGGCTCCCGGGGACTCCTCAGGAGGCGGGCTCCATTTTACTGGCGGGAAACTGAGTCCCATGCAGTCCCCTGGGGACAGCCACCCCAGGGGTCCTCAGGCTTTGGGTTCCTCCAGAGTCCAGTCCGGCAGCAGCCAGTCCTCATTTAAAGTGAAGTGTTAGTCGCTCAGTCGTGTCCGACTCTTTGGGACCTTATGGATTGTAGTCCGCCAGGCTCCTCTGTCCCTGGGAGTCTCCAGGCAAGAACACTGGAGTGGGTTGCCAGGCCCTCTAGGGGATCTTCCCAACCCAGGGATCGAACCCAGGTCTCCTGCATTGCAAGCAGATTCTTTACCATCTGAGCCAGCAGGGAAACCCAAAACCTGCATTCTAAGTTGAGCTATCTGCTCAAAACCAGTCCCACATTTTGGCTATCTGGGTATTCAAGACATCACCTCCCCCCGCCCCCAGAACATCACGGTCATGTGCGGGCCTGCTGTTAGCCAGGCCCATCCCTGCACGGTGCTGCGGTCAGGGGTGCACAGGGCTGTGGCTCTGACCCGAGGAGATGTCTGCAGGGGCTGGGAGCTCATGTTCGGCTCTCAGGTCTCCGAGGCACTCACTGGAGAGTAGCGTTTGTGCCCGTGGAATGCCTCCGGCCTGGGTACCAAGCTGGGGTGACTGAGCTTACTGTTGTCCTGGGGTAGGACATCCTGGATTGGAAGACTTCACGCACCTTCTTCTACTGGCGGCTGAGGCGTCTGTTACTGGAGGACCTGGTCAAGAAGAAAATCCACAACGCCAACCCCGAGCTGACCGATGGCCAGATCCAGGCCATGTTAAGGCGCTGGTTTGTGGAGGTGGAGGGAACCGTGAAGGTAGGTGGGCACCCCCGGAGGGACCTTCACGCCGCTCCTCACTCCTCCATCCCCAGCACTGCCCGGCTTGGTGTCTGAGAGTCTCTGGGCCTTGGGAGGGGAAGGGGGTACAGGCCTCAGCCTGTGTCCTCCCTGCAGTAACACGTCCTGATGGCTCTTGAGAGGGGCAGTCAGGCGTTCCTTGCAGCTCATTCAGTCATTCAGCAAACCTTCCTGAATGCCTCCGATCAATATATACCGGCCAGGGGGAGAGGCAGACATTGCTCCTGTCCTTGCTGAGCCCACCTCCAAGGCAGGGTGACTGAGCCATCAAGAGGTCACGTACAAGAGTGGCCGATATTAACTGTGGCAAACCTGGGGCTTCACAAAGCGCAGAGCCTGACCTGCTCTGTGGGAAGGGAGGGCAGAGTCTGGGAAAATTTCTAGAAGTGATGTCTTGGCAGAAACCTGAAAACAGAGTAGGAAGGAAGCAGAGGAAAGGCTGGACTGGGGGAAGGGAGGAATGTTTCAGGCAGAAGGAACAGCACGGTCCATGCCTGATGGGAGGCCGCTCGTGGGGCACTTTGGGCACTTCAGGATGGCCTGGAGCCAGGGCGGTACGGGCCTCAGGGGCGTGCGGAGGGGTGTGGCTCTGTCCTGAGCTCTGCGGGGAGCCGCTGAGTGTCCCACAGGCAGCGGGACCTGCTGTGAGGTGTGCCACCCCCTTGTGGGCAGTGCTGAGGCAGGAGCTGGACAGGAGGGGACCCTGATGTGGGCACTAAGGCTCCGCTGAAGGTCTTCAGATCTCAGGGCCAAGCTGGAAGGAGAGGTCCAGCCTGCAGGGAACCTCGGATCCAGCAGCTCCCAGGGTGACCGCGCGGGGCAGGCTGGGCGCAGTGCCCACTGAGGCCGAGTCCCCAGCGATCCTGCCCCGGGGCTGCAGCCGGGACAGCCAGGCCCCAGCTTCTGCCTCTGGAACCGTGGGCTGCACGAGAGTCCATGGGAGGATGGGCAGGAAAAGTCGGAACTTTTATTTCTGTTTATTCTTACTAAGAAAAAGCAGTCATAGTGAATATCTGGATTGAATCATAAACATCATATATATATTTTATCAGCATATGGGTACTACGTGCTGGAAATACACTTTTCTCTTTCTGGTAGCCACATGATGGAAAACAGTTAGTGACTGCTGGCTTAGAGTGTTGCTGGAGGCTGCTTGGAGGGCTGGATGGCAGGCACGGCCGCCTCCTCCCGGGAAGTGTCGCCTGAGGTCTCCGCTGACTGTTCCCAGGAAGCAGTTCCAAGGCCTGCTCTCAGTTTTAAAGTCAGTGAGTCGGGGTGATTCTAAGATTCACCTCTGTGTTAAGTGCCCCCCCCGTTTCTTTATACGACTGAAAAGCTTCCTTGGATAAATATTTCAGAAGTGCAGCCGGGGAGCACAGCCTTCTGCGACTTGTGGTTCAGGTTCAGGTCAGTCCATGGCGTCATAATTGAGTGAGACGATTTTGTCAGTGGCCACTGGCAGGTTTGCACGGAAGTTGGCATTGAAAGTCACGCAAGTGTAAAATAAGAGGTTGTTCCGTAGTTCAGAGCAGCCGGCCAGGTAAATGGAGTGCGCGCGTGCCGCCGGGAGAGGGCCTTCCTCCGCCTTCTTCACTGACGGTCGCGCACAGCCTCGGTGGGCACCAGGGTGCGGAAGGCGGCGACAGGCCCCTCGGGGGCGCCCCAGCCTCCTGCCCCCCAGGGAGCCTGGTGGAGAAGCAGGTCGAGTCGTCTCTTGTCGAGGGAGGGAACAGTCGCCTGTGTGCACACGCTACTGGCTGAAGGTCAAGTGCAGAAGACACCCTGGCTCAGGAGGGAGACCAGAGGCTCTGGGACCCAAGTGTACCGCTCCCCCATCTACAGAAGACAGCGTCCCCCGGAGCCCTCAGGGCAGGGGGACAGAGAGAGGAAGGGCAGGCGATCCCTTGGTGTGGCTTTGAAACCTCCTTCCAGATTCTGCGGACTCAGCAGAACTCGGGTTAGTGGGAGGCAGGTGATAAAATCTGCAGCGCCCTTGAGAGCAGAGACTGTTGCCCTGTTGAAAAGCCGTGTGGCTGCCTCGGAGGGGCCAAGCCTGCCCGGTGCTTGGGAATGAGAGCATCTCAAAACCCGCACCTTCCCTGGGTTCTTCAAACGGGGGTGGATGTTATACGCTGTTGTCACTCAAGGTCTGGAGCCTGGCTTGGCCCCTCTGATCCTTACTGTGGTTACTGGTAAGGAAAGACAGTGATAGGTGTCTGTTGGCCATGCTGTGTGTTTTCTCAAAAATTTATTTGCTTTGTTTTAAATCTTAGTCCTGAAAAAAGAGATTCTGGGACAGCGAGTCTGAAGATACCGTGATGTTATATAACTGAGGAGTAGAAGAATTCTTTTGTCTCCCTTAGAGGAATCTGTTACCATGAGTTCTGGGACTCTGAATCCACAGGGCCAATCCCACTGTAGGAAATAATAGCGTTTATAGTTTGTAGTTTCACTGCAGGCAGAAGAGAAGCATCGCCGCAGTTCCTGAAAAAGTAGCAAGCGTTCAGGTTCAATCTGGCCGTCAGAACGAGGCACAGCTGTGTCTCAAGGACCTCTCCTGACTCTCGGATCCATAGTTTAAGGTGTGTGGTGCTTCAGACAGGCTGACTTCCCACCCCCACCCCATCCAAGCTCCAGTAGAAGAAATTGAGAAGGATGTGTTTTCTGGGATCTTAACACTTTTTGGACCCCCACTTTGCCACTTGTTGGCTCGGATGTACTTAACCCTCCCTTTCCTCATGTGCGAAATAGGGATGTTTCACAATGTTTGGGCGTTTCCAATGACATTGTAAGGACTGAGCATTGTGTCTGGTGCTCGGCTTCCTCCTCCCCGCTCAGCCTGGCGTGTTAGCAACTTGGCTAAGAATGGTGGGGGAGCCGTGTGCCCAGCGCGCTCTCAGTGGGCGTTCTCGGACTTCTTGTTGAGTTGCTCAGTCGTGTCCGACTCTGTGTGACCCCATGGACTGCAGCCCACCAGGCTCCTCTGTCCATGGCATTTCCCAGGCTGGAACACTGGAGTGGGTTGCCAGTTCTTCCTCCAGGGGTTCTTCCCAACTCAGGGAACAAACCCAAGTCCCCTGCTTTGGGGGCTCTGGGGACAGGCGGATTCTTCACCACCGAGCCACCAGGGAAGCCCTTGACTTGGCCCAGTCTGTCCACGATCCAGGTTGCCACGGGGCTCCCTTACCACCCAGGAAGCTACAAATCCATCCTTCTGGATTTCCAAGTGAGACGAACAGCCAGTGGGGCTCTCGTGAGGCTGGTAGAGGCAGAGGCACTGCCGTAGGGCCGTCTGATCTCCACTGTCCCCAGGCTGCCTGTGCACACGTCTCAGGCACCAGACTTCTGATCCAGGGCCAGGAGGGGGGAAGTGAGGTGGAACCTGGGCAGCAGGGCTGGGGCTGGGGCTGGGCGGCTGTTCAGAAGTGAGGTCCGGCGGGCCACTCCAGCCCACGGCGCTATTACTAGCACACTCCAAAGCCTCAGAAACAAGTCGCTTTGCAGAGGCGTCTCCGCGCTGCTCACAAGGGGCCTGGGCTTCGGGCTCACATCCATCAGCCCGTGGCCCGCTCACCCCCCGGGCCCTGCTGCACCACCGCGTGAGGAGGCCTTAACAGCAATCGATATGTTAGGAATGAAACTTTCCTAACAGGTCATTTAGATTTTGTAAGATAGACTAATTACTACACACCATTAGTGAGCCGAGTCGTGCCAGAGATACTGACCCATGGATGCACAGCCGGCTAAAGTGCCTGCTGAACACGTACTGTAAGGCCGTCTGCTGTGACCTTTAATCATTGACACTGTACTGGCATTAAAACTTCTCAACCGGGATGAGTACAGGCAGGGAATATACGGGCCCAGGCCCATCATGAGACAAGCCGTCCAGCATGGCGCCGCAGGTGCTTGAGATCCACCGGGGGAGTAATCAGCCATGTTTTCATAATTTCAAGGAGGGAAGTGATGATAGCAGAGCATCGGCCCGTCCTGGATGGAGTGGCGAGCCTCACAGCTCTGTTCCGGGAGGGCACACGAGCAACTGCAGACTCCCTGGCCCTGGGTGGGGGAAGCTTGCTCACAATAGCAGAGCAAACCCTCCCAGGTCTGTTATAAAAAAAAACCCCATGGGGCTGCAGTGCCTGCGTTTGTTGATTCTTGCTAAAAACACTGTTGACCAGGATCGCGACCCCGTGGCCGCTGTGCGCTGTAGCTGACACTTGACCAGGGCTGGACTTGGGGGTCTTTGTCCACTCATGTTTTGAGTGACCAGCAAACCGTTCATATAAGGGGGCCTGCATTTCCCAAACCTTGGGCTGTGTCGCTTTACTTCCATCTGGGAGCTTTTCCAGTGTTTGAGCACCTAGCGCTCTCTGTGACTGCAGGAGGGGCCGGGAGAGCCGTGTTCTCTGGAGGGCAGCGGGCCTGCCAGTGCAGCGTCTGCATCGTTAGAAGCAGGCATCTCGCTAGCTAATACATTACACCAATCAAGGAGAGTTATCTTAAGCCACAATTAATCTGCTCCCTGGCATATGTTGATAGGAAAGCATCATGCTGTTTCTTAATTAAAAGCAAACGGATTAAAAATGATTAATAAGAGTATTAAATATTCTCCTAAACTAAAGGCTTTGGAATTCTTGGGTAAATCTGGGTTTGCCCACCCCCCCCATTCTGAAACCCAAGAAACATGCATTGTTTTCTTTTTTCCGCCCCTAAATCCTCGTAAGTAAGGGTATATGCAGAAGTCCCGATGACCACGGTGGAGACGGGTACGTCGGCGTGCCATCCGCGAGTGGGGTGGACGGGGGTGGGCACGCGATGCTAAGACCACTGCGCTGCGGGGGCCGTTGTCACCCCGCCCTTGTCGGTAGAGAGTGATGGGGCGCCACCTCCTTCTCGGAACAAATACTCGCCTGCCATTCAGCCTTGGGTGCCAGCATCCTGCTCACGCACAGAGCCTCACCCTGTCCTGGCCGCCCTGCCCTGACCAGGAGAACTGAGCTTTCCATCAGTGATTACAGACAGAGATGGGCAAATTTGGAGCCAGCAAAAGAAATGGACAAAAGAACGAACTAGAAAAGGCACCTCGCTGATCCTTGATCCTGGGGCCCCTTAATTGTTCCACCATGAAGGACTCTTTCAAGACTCATTAAAAACGTGGAAGTCAATTACAAGGTATATAATAAACAACCAGCCCCTGCGGACTCACCAGCCAAGGCAGAGATGGGGCCGGGAGGGTGTGAAAAAAAACCATTCTTTTTGAAGGCCCAGCATGGAACCTAGAGGAAACACAGTGGCTCCTGGGCTCCCACGCGACGCCTCTAGCGGGGTGTGGTGAGGACACGCCCTCCGTGCTTGGCAGGCCCCCTGCGTCCCAGCCGCGGTGCGGGCGCCTTTGCGGGGATCCAGGCTTCCGGGGCCACCGCCCACGCTCCCTGGTGCACCACCTATTAAATTACAGCACCAAACTCATTGTCATTCTGACTTTGACTCGGGTAGTGATAACAGAGGAGGATAGCGCACCTTTAAATGACGAGCTTTGTGTTTAATTACCCAAACAAAATGACATAAATATGAATGAGCCCTAATGGCAGTACTTGGTTTTCCGGAAACCATTAACAAAACGATTCCTAAATGATTTGTAAAGAAAATGAGAGGAGAGGAGAGCCAGGAGAAGGCTATTAGGTTTCTAACACACTCCTGAATTATTATGGAGTCAACTACCTGGGAAACGCTCGGCTAAATGATCTTGAAAGGAGGAGGTGAGAGGTGGTGTGTTGAGACTTTGGGGGTAATGGACGTGTTGACCCTTCGGGAGACTCGCACAGTGAACTGGGGTTTAGGTTTCTGACCCAGCGGCAGGACCCACCTCACCTCTGGCCGCCTCGGGCTCTGTGGCTGGAGGCCTCCACAGCCAGCCGGGACTAGAGTCTTACGCTTAGGAATCGTGTCTCAGCTCCTCAAAAAGCACACATTGCTTTCTTTCTTTTTTAAGCATTTGTTTGTTTATTTAGCTGCAGCACTGGGGATCCTGACTTTGGTATTCAAACTCTTGAGTTGTGGCGTATGGGACCTAGTTCCCCAGCCAGGGATTGAACACTGGCCACCTGCACTGGGAGTGCAGTCTTAGCCGTCAGACCACCAGGGAAGTCCGCATGTGTCCACGCCCATTCAGCTCTTGACTAAACAGTCAGTCATAGAATAGTGCGCCAGCCTCCGGGTGAGCACAGATGCCTCCGGGGGTGCCCAGGGGGTTCCCCAAGCGTGCGTGTCACATCAGAAAGCTGGCCAGGAAGGGCGAGGACGGCTGCTGTCCTGAGGCCTGTTCCGCTGCCTCCTACAAAGCCAGCAGTCACGGAGGAGCCAGGGATGACCCTTGTACTCTGAGGACACTTTTACAGCGGCCCTTCAAGATGCAGATCAGTCAGGGTGGCCGCCTGGGCAGGCCCCTGGCGTCTGACCAGGTGTCATCTGTTCGCAGGCCTATGTTTGGGACAACAACAAGGATCTGGTGGAGTGGCTGGAGAAGCAGCTGACAGAGGAAGACGGTGTCCGCTCGGTGATCGAGGAGAACATCAAGTACATCAGCAGAGACTACGTCCTCAAGCAGATCCGCAGGTGAGACCCCAGGGAGGGGGCTCCTCAGGAGAAGCGGGCTCACTTCTGGGGAACGAGCCACGTCCGCACAAACGGTGGGATGACGGACGATGCTGCGTGGTCTCTGCGGCCCCGTCTGCTTGAGACACTGGTCAGATCAGAACAGAGTCCTGGAGCACAGTTCTCGCTCGGCGGCTGGTCCCCAGGGCACTTAGTGATGATGGCTGAGTTCACCTTGCCCAACTATTAGCTCCAGATGCAGATCCTCAAACTGGATGAACGGCTCTGTGAGGAAAGCCCATCGCATCTCCCCCCTCCCCCAGCCAAGAGCGAGCTGTGCTCTAGAGGCTCCTATCTCCTCGGGCTGGGTGGCAGGGACTGCGGGGGACATTCTTCTGAACCTTTCGTCTGGACTACGTTTCACTTGCAGGAAAACTGCAAAGCTAAACACAGTGCAGAGAACAAATCTGAACCCAGACATGCCTGCTGTTTACATTTTGCCTCATTTGCCGCATCACTTTTAGCTTTTTTTTAAAGCTGTTTTATTTTATATTGGAGTACAGCCAATTAACAATGTTGTGATAGTTTCAGGAGAACAGCAGAGGGACTCAGCCACACATACACACGTGTCCATGGTCCCTCAGACCCCTTCCCTTCCACGCTGGCACATCACGTGGAGCAGAGTTTCCTGTGCTGTGAGGAGGTCCTTGCCGGTGATCCATTTTAAATAGGGCATGTGTACAGGTCCATCCCAGACGCCCTGACTATCCATCCCCTCTTCTGATTCTTCATTTGCTGTATCATCTGGGTGTTTTATTTATAAAAATAGTAAGCAGACTCTTGTATTTATGGTTCTTTTTCTGAACCATTTAAAAGTGAAGTTACATCTGTCATGGCCCTTTACTTCACTATGCCTTTGCTAATAGGGCTATTCCCTGATATAACCATGGTAAAATGATTAATGTTTATAAATTGAACACCACGCCTTTTTATCTAAACCACCCTTTGTAGCCCACTGCTCATTTTGAGTTTGCCCAATGTCTCCTCATGATTAGATTCCGGCTGTGCATCCGCAGCCCGGATGTCGCGTCCATGGTAGTGATGTCACGTCCGTGGTGGTGATGTCACGGGTGCCGCATCTGAGGACGCGTGACGCCACCTGCCGGTCCCCAGGTTAGCTTCCGTCACCTGGTCAAGCTGTTGCTCGACTCCCCACTGTCCACCCCTTGATCTTTCTCCTCGAACCTACTAGCCAATCTGTGGAGAGACACTTATGGGCCATGCAGATTCCTGCTCGTCAGAACTTCTGCTTGCATTTAGCACCCGGCGGTGAGTCATGCCTGATCCAGTCTTTACAGTGAGGTTGCAAAATGAGAACATTCCAACTCCTGCACATGCTCCAGTTACCTGTGACCACCCCGATTCTCCCTCCAGCAAAAGTTCTCTCTCCATTTATTATATATTCATTACTGGTATAGACCAGTGAGTGTCTTCTGTCTTTTCAATGATTTTAACTCATCTTCGATGCCCCCCATGTCCCAGGTTTAGCCAGTGGGAGCAGCTTCATGCAGGGCCCACGATCTTTGTGACGTGCCCAGTCTCGGTTTTGGTTTAAGTCACCTCCACACTTTGTGACGTAGCGGAGCGTTTGCAGTTCACCTGGTACCGAGCGTGCTGTTGAGGGCCTGTCTCGAGTAGGAAAACAGACTAGATGAGGCAGGGGCCGCCAGGTCCATGGTGGGCCCTGGGAGCAGGTTCTTGGGTGTCTGAAGCGCCGCCGATCCAGGCACGGCTGTCTGTCTCGGTCTCACCACCCCCAATTTCCCCTTCCAGCTTGGTCCAGGCCAACCCAGAGGTCGCCATGGATTCCATCGTCCACATGACCCAGCACATCTCACCCACCCAGCGAGCAGAAGTCGTTCGGATCCTCTCGACGATGGACTCACCGTCAACGTAGGAAGAGCTTCCTGCCCACCCCTGCCCTGCCTCCGGAGCCGAGAGCAGAGCGGCCCGTCACACCTGAAACCCCTGCAGTGAGCAGGCACAGAAGCCCAGCGCTGGAGTCGAGTGGCTTTCTGCTGCCCCTTGACGTGCTCCGGTTCCGCATGACACATCGGGCCGGCGGGCCACACCACCCTGTTCAGTATTTATTACCCTGGCTGTGGCCGCAGGCCCCTCTCCTCGCCCAGAACCTAAAAGGCAATGACGGGTACAGCATGTACCACGAGGTCTTCCTACACCCGAGCAGGGCCGCCCTGGCCGCGCTCGGAGGCAGGGTGGTCAGCAGGCAGCAGCCCGCGCGCGGCCCCGGCCCCATGAGCCTGCGGCCACTGGCAGCAGAGGAGGGCCGGTGCCAGGCGCAGGGAGAGGGGATCCTGCCGTCCCCACCCGCACCGGCGGGCACGCCAGGCACCCTGTCTCCTTGCCCCCAGGCGCTGCTTAGGAGGGGAGATCAGAGCTTGAGATCTGCAGGTCCGTGGAGCTCAAAGACAGGGGCAAACCAAACCGCGATCCGAGAAGCAGAGAAAGCAGAGGGCCCGAGTCACTGCTGTTGGTTTCGAGGCCCCGCCCCGGTTCCCATCTGAGAGTGACTGCAGGGAGGTGACCTGCCGTGGACCTAGGGGCCGCCACCTGGAGCAGAGGCACCCGGGATCCTGCTGGCAGTGGCACAGTTCGAGCTGGCAGAGGAGGAGCTGGGGAGCTGCCCTCCTGCCCCTGACTGGAAACCAGCATGGAGCTGCGGCGAGGGTGGCCCGCCAGCCTCCCTCGGAGGACATGGAAGGCGGTCAGCGTCCAGCGTGGCGCTGACAGTCACAGGCTGAGGGGTGGCTGCGGGGCCGGCCTCTGTTCCCGGGGCCACCCTTCTAGCAGTGGACGCTCCTGCCCGCTCAGGGTCGCCTCTCACCCTCAAACACAGGCGGCGCATGCAGCCGTGGAAAGGCGCCCCGCTGACATCAGTGCCCTCGGCTCCAGAACAGCCTTCCCCGCCATGGGGGGGCTTCCAGGGGACATGGGACCACGTGACCTCAAGGTCATCTACAACCCCCGCACGGTGCTGCTGTCTTCGGGCTCATGGGCCCCTCCCCAGCCAGTGGCAGGGACCTGCTCACGGGCGATGGAGAGTTTATTTTCAACCACCAGTTTATTCAAGGAAAGAGCTTCCTGACTCCCCCGCTGGTGTTCCTAAAGCAAGAGTGGCAGGTGAGCAGGGCTGGGCCAGCAGCTGGCTCCTACAGTGCAGCTAATTGCCTTTGTCGCTGCTGACCAAGGAGGAACTCCCTGAGAGGTCTGAGAAGAGGGGTATGGACGCTTTCGTACCTGCTCCAGTTTTGAGCCTTAACCCTCCAGTTCACGCACAATTTGAGAGCCCCTCTCCCCGTCCTCGGGAACCGCCTGTGCAGAGGGGCCGCGTGTGGCCGGACGCATGGCCGTCTGGCCCCGGCGCCTCAGCCCGGTGGCCCTGCTGCGGGGCTTCAGCGCCATCCTGGCCAGGAAGGACAGAAGGTGGGGACGATGTTCGGTCCAGGAAGAATGTCCGCTGTGGCTGGTATTAGCTTACCCAGGAAGAATTGGATGCATCTTTGACCAGATTATTCCTCTACACTTTTCTACAATAAATAAAATTCCACATGCCTACAGGTGGTATGAGGTCCGGCGCTTGCCCTGGCATCTCTTCAGGGGCTGGGTGGGTGACACTCATTTACTCCCCCCACCCCACCACCAAACTGTAACACAGTAAATGAACGATGTCTCCAGAATTCGGTGATGCTCAACTCCCCCATCCCCAGAGCCCCCAGCTTTAGGTCTTTACCTGGACAGGGCTCTTGTCTAAGGACAAGTCAGGAAGAGACAGCCCATTTCACACGCGAGGCCGCCAGTACACATGGAGGCAGCACTACACACGCGAGGCCGCCAGTACACATGGAGGTTGCCAGTAAATGCATGAGGCTGCCAGTACACATGTGAGGCTGTACTACATGCATGACGGAGGCTCCAGTACACGCACGAGGCTGCACTACACCCAGAGGCTGCCAGTACACACACAGGCGGCACTACACCCAGAGGCTGCCAGTACACACACAGGCGGCACTACACACGCGAGCTGCCAGTACCCGCACGAGGCTGTCTCTATACACGGAGGCTGCCAGTACACGGGCGAGGCTGCACTACACGCAGGGCTGCCAAGGCAGGAGCAGGACCCACCAAGGTCGCCTGAGCTGAGCTCGCCCTGTGTCCGTCCCCCCGGTCACGAAGCAGCCTCCGCCTGCCTCGCTGAGGAGTCAGTGGACGTGCGGCCTGAGGAGCACGGCGCTTCTGTCAAACGTGTTCTTTCCACTTTCTGTTGAGATAAGCCTCCCACCTGTAGCCCAGTCACCGGGCCTCGCGTTGGCCCAGCACCTCGCTCTGGCTCCAGGGAGCTCCGTGGGTGAGCCCCCGCGCGGAGCGGGACCGGGGTGAGCACAGGGACGTGCGCCCAGCCGGGGTGCGCTTCGGTCCTCGTGCCCTCGGCGGCCTGGGCGGTTTCACAGGTCTTGAAGTGAATACGAAGATCTGAACCTCTGAGTTGACATGATTTGTGTTGTTTTCTGGGTCAAGTGACTAGCAAACCATTTTCAGGGATCACTTCAGGTCCTTTCAGGGAGCAGTTTTGGCTTCTCTGAATGATTTGGCGACTTCATGCCTTTTGAACATTAACTTGGGGCGTGAAGGGGCAGCAGGGGCAGGGAGCTCCCGCCTGCATGCCTTCAGCCCTGTGCCTCGGTTTTTCTGAAGCAGGAATAACATCTGCAGAGAAAGGCATGGCCACAGGAGAGGCAGGAAGGGGGCACTGGCCTCGGGTGACTATTACACAATGCCGTGTCTACCTCTCTTGAGGCTGTACAGCAAAGCAAAGGGGGGCTTTTTCAAAAATTGTATAAAACAGCTTAAAAGCTATCAGTCTGAACCACCCCAAACTAGATGTTCTAGGAAGGAGAGAGAAGGGAGGCTCAGGGCCCCGGGGAAGCCGCAGCTCTCCTCGGCGGGGAGTGCTGGTCCCCACAGAGGCCGTGGGCCCTCCTCCTGCCTCCTGGTCAGGCGGCTGAGAACCAGACCCCAAGTGGGGACCCGGCGCCGTCCCTGTGCCCAGCCAGCGCGGGTGGGTGATTCCCGGGAAGGTCACAGATGAATGGGAAGATCCCACCGCTACCTCCAGGAACCTGCCTGATACCCACAGTGCTTTCGTCTGTTGAGGAGTGACATTTCCTTCATCCATGATTTTAATAAACGAAAATGTAAACCATCCACTGGTATTACTTTGGGATAATGAGGAACAGACTAAAGAGCCGGGGTTCTGCGATCTAACGTGAGCCCACCCCTCTTTCCCCAAATGAAAAACAAGAACATGCCCCACGCTCCTTCTGGTGTGCAGGGCTCAGCGCCAGGCTGTAGTGAGAGGCCTGGAGAAGTGCTGAGCTGGAGGTGAGCCTTCATACCAGTGCTGGCTCCTCCCTGGACTTCCCTGGTGGTCCAGTGGCTAAGACTCCGAGCTCCCAATGCTGGGGACCCGGGTTCGATCCCTGGTCAAGGAACTAGATCCCACGTGCGGCCACTCGAGTTCACATGCCCCAACTAAAGATCCTGCGCACTGTAACTAGAAGACCCCACTCCCCGCAGCTAAGACCTGGTACAGCCAAATAAATGATCAATTTAAACAAAAACGCTGGCTCTTCAGCTTGGGCACAAGAAGGGTAAAACTCAGGCCTGCCCTGAGTGTGCAGACAATGAAGGGCGGAAGCCTACGGGCAGAGAGATGCAAGTTCCAGCTGGGCCACGAAGACGGGCGTCCTTAGTCAGGTACCAGCCTTTGCAGAGTTACTCCAGAGACAGCAGGAGTGTTGGCAGGGGCACAGCAGTCGTCTGGGGGAGGACAGGGAAACTTGGAAAGCGAGGAGGCGATATAGATCATGATGAACTTTCAAGTGTTAGGCCAGCAAACAGTATGTTCCTGGAGAGAGTGGAACACCTTTGAGGGTTTGGGGGCATGGGAAGACTGGGTATAAAGGTTTAGAAATCAGTCTCATTGAATGACAAGAGCACAACCTTGGGCACCAAGAAATCTGGCTCCAAGCTCAGCTCCATGTGTGTATGTCCCGTCCCTGAGCTGGAGGGGTCCCCCAGGATAGTAAGCCCAGGCCACCCCAGGAAGCACAGAAATAATGGGCATCTGTCCACTATTTTCAATACTGTAGAAGTTTTACATGCGTCTCAGTCGGGTGTCAAAAGCTCACCATGCTGTTTTTTCCTGATAACTAAGATTTACCTACCCAGGAAGGGGTACTGGCTACCTTGTGCTGGCCAAAAGCTCCAATGGGCAGTTAATAAATAATGGGGACAGGAGATCTTCATAAATGCAGTATTTCAGTAAGCAAAATCTCCCAAAATATGGGATTCCCTGTGGTTGGTAGAGGGGCAGAATGATCATGGAGCCTCAACTCTGAGAGCACTGAGATCCACCAAGAGGGCTTAGTCCATTAGCAACTCTTAGGGAGATGAGATAGACGGCAGCTCAAAGGAGGTCGAATGACGGGCCTGATCCCAAACATTCTGATTCTGTGGTTGGCTTTTGGGGGTAAAGAGAAAAACAAAGACAGCTAGGCCCTGAATTAGGAGAAAAGCCGACAGCATTCTTGCCCATATGAACAAGTACTTTCATGGCCATGGGAGGGTTCAACAGGATAAACGCAGACTAGAAGAGAGCCCTCACCCCTAGATATGGAAGGAGCACATTGCGTCAGATACAAAATGGGAAAGACTATGTGATTCCACTTATATGAAGTATCCTAGAATTATCAAATTCAGAGAGACAGAAAGTAGAAGAGGGCTTACTAGGGACTGTGGGAGGAGGAAATAGGGAGTCATTGCTTGATGGGTGTAGGGTTTCAGTTTGGGATGATGAAAGTTTTGGAGATGGACAGTGGTGGTGGCTGCCAAACACAGTGAATGTACCTAATGCTAAGGAACTGTGCTTTTAAAAGCTGTTGAAGTGGCAGCTTATTTTACGTATATTTTACCACAATTAAAAAATTCTAGAGTTGAAAAGTATAAGAACAAATGAAAATTTAACTAGAGGGACTAAATAGGAGACTCAGGAAGACAGAATCTGAACTTGAAGATAGAGCAGTAGTAAGTACTCCATGTGAAGAACAGAATGAAGAGAGAATGAGAAATGAACAGAGCCTCAGAGACCCACACAGCAACATCAGGTACAACGACTGGTGTGTAACGGGCTTGTACGGAGAGAAGAGAAAAGGGGAGGGGAAGTACCCGACGAGAGCACGGCCACACCCTTCCTAATGGGGTGGGAAACAGCGGGAAGATCCAAGAAGCACAATAAGCCCCGAGGAGGCTAAACACAAAAAGATCTACACCTAGACACTTCAGAGCCAACCTGCTGAAAGGCAAACTCTTGAAAGAAGCTAGAGAAAAACAACTCACCATGTACAGAGGAACAACAAAACAAAAATGACAAATGACAGGAACAGAAGCCAGAGGCAGTGAGCTGACATATTCAAAGTACTGCAAGAGTTTAAACAACCAAGAGTCCTGGATCCGTCAAAACAAAGATGAAATACATTCCCCCCGCCCCTGCCGCCACCCCAAAGGGGGAAGAACGCATCGCTAGAAACGTTGCTTTATAAGAATTACAGCTTCCCTAGCGGTTCAGTGGTAAGGAATCTGCTGTCAGTGCAGGAGACATGGGTTTGATTCCCGGTCCGGGAAGACCCCACATCCCACGAAGCAACTAAGCCTGTGCGCCCCCACAGTTGAGCCTGTGCTCTAGAGCCTGGGAACCGAAACTGTTGAGCCCTGCGCCACCACTGCTGAAGCCCAAGGGTCGTGGAGCGCATGCTCCGCAGCAAGAGAAGCCACCGCAATGAGAAGCCCGAGCACCACAGCGAAGAGCAGCCCCCACTCGCCACAACTAGAGAAAGCCTGTGCGGCTACAGGGAGCCAGCAAGACAAAAACAAATATTAGTAAAAATTTTTAAGAAAGAATTAAAGGCAATCTTTCAGGTGCTTTCAGGTGGTAATCTGAATCCACACAAAGATAACGAGAGGTATTTGAAAAGGTAAATACATGAGTAAACTGTGTGTTCTCTTTTACCTTTGTAAAAGCCATCAGTTCAGTCAGTTCAGTCGCTCAGTCGTGTCCAACTCTTTGCGACCCCACGGACTGCAGCACGCCAGGCCTCCCTGTCCATCAGCAACTCCGGGAGCTTACTCAAACCCATGTCCATCGAGTCGGTGATGCCATCCAACCATCTCATCCTCTGTCATCCCCTTCTCCTCCTGCCTTTAATCTTTCTCAGCATCAGGGTCTTTTTCAGGGAGTCAGTTCTTTGCATCATGTGGCCAAAGTATTGGAGTTTCAGCTTCAGAATCAGTCCTTCCAATGAATATTCAGGACTGATTTCCTGTAGGATGGACTGGTTGGATCTCCTTGCAGTCCAAGAGATTCTCAAGAGTCTTCTCCAACACCACAGTTCAAAAGCATCAATTCTTCCTGCTCAGCTTTCTTTATGGTCCAACTCTCACATCCATTTATGACTACTGGAAAAACCATAGCTTTGATTAGACAAACTTTGTTAGCATACAGTTACATAAAACAGTAATTATATTGCTCTATTCTGGGGGCCAACAGCATATGAAAATGTAATAAATATGATAGATAAAGGGAAAGGGAAGAAATACCGAGCTATATAAAAACCAAAGTTCTATATTTTACCAGAAGTTAGCATTTATCTCAAACAGCTTACAATGTACTCCTTAGAACAGCCATTAAGAAAATAACTTAAAAATACATAGTAAATGGAAATCATACATTTCTTAGTTAATATGCAGAATATATAAAGAACTCCTACAATTCAACAACAGAAAAATCCAAATAACTTGATTTTAAAATGGGCATACAACTTGAATAGACATTTCCCTTAGGACTCTATATAAATGGCCAAAAAGTACATGAAAAGATACTCAGCACCTCAGCATTACTAATCATTACAGAAATGCAAACAGATCACAATGAGATGTCACCTCATACTACTGAGATAGCTTCTATGAAAAAAAATATATACATATGTTGTTGGTGAGGATGTGGAGAAATCAGAACCCTTTGCACAGTTGGTGAGACTGTAAAAAGGTGCAACCACTATAGAAAACAACAGCAATTCCTCAGATAAATGAAAAATAGAATTACCATATGATCCAACAATCCTAATTCTAGGTATATATACAAAATAATTGAAAGCAGGAGACATTATGCTTTGTGAAATAAGCCAGTCACAAGAAAAGACAAATACTGCATGATTTCATTTATATGAGGTATCTAAAGAAGTCAAAATTCATGAAAAAGAATGCACAATGGTGGTTACCAAGGACTGAGGAAGAGGAAAACGGGGAGTTATTGAGTATAGATGGGTATAGAATCTGAGCTTTTGCAAGCTGAGTAATTTCTGGAGCTCTGTTACACCACAGTGGGGATATACTTGGCATTAATGAACTACACTTTAAAATGGTTAAGGACTTCCCTGGCAGTCAGCGCTTCCTCGGCAGGGAGCAGAGGATCTACCCCTGGTCTCTAACTAAGCTCCTGCAGCCACATAGTGTGGCCAAAAAAATTAATTAAAAAATTTTAAATACAGTTAAGATAGTAAATTTTAAGTATTTTACCACAATTTTTAAAAATATATAGCAAAAGCAACAATAATGGAATTAAAATAGCATAATATTTAAGAAAAGAAGACATAAGGGAGGAGAAAATGGACAAAAAATAAAAACTACATGAAATTTGAAAGGACTAAACACACCAGTCAAAAGACAGGGACTGTTAGACTTACGGGCTATGGTCCATGGGGTTGCAAAGAGTCGGACATGACAGAGCAACTAACACTTTCACCTGACAAATTAATGCTTTAATCATAATTTTTCCTCTTTGTCTCAGTGATATTTATCTTATATTTTCCCCAGTGTTAATGTAGCCACTCCATCCTGTTTATGTGATACAGGGTTTTCTCTACTTTTAACCTTATTTGTTTTTGAACCTAGAGTATGTTTCTTGTGGACCTGGTAGAGTTGAGTTCTTTTGTGTCCAGTCTGACAGTCCCTGTCTTTTGATTGGAGCGTTTAGTCTTTTCAAACTTAATGTAGTTATTGGTAAGTTTTATGTCCATTTTTTCCTCAAATACATACACAGCTAAAACAGAGTCCCAAAATACATAAAGCAAAAATTAACAGAAGTAAATGAAAAAAATAGACAATTCAACAATAACAGATTCCTGTATCAATAACTTCCACCTAAGAAACTGAGAAAAAAGGAGAACAAACTGAACCCAAAGTAAGCAGAATGAACAAAAAATAAAGATCAGAATGATAACTAATGAGACAGAAAAAAAAGAGAAACATTAATAAAATCAAAAGTTAGTGCTTTGAAAAGATTTTTTAAATTGACAAACAAGAAAAGAGAAGACAAAATTTCCAGATTCAGAAATGAAACAGGAGATATTGCTAGTTGATATTGCTAGATATTGATTATAAAGGAATTGTATAAGCTACTCTATGTCAACAAATTAGACAACTTAAATGAACAAAGTCCTAGAAAGACACAATTTACCAAAACTGACTTAAGAATAAACAAAGTCTGAATAGACCTATAACAGGTAAAAAAAAAAAAAACTAAATTAGTAATTAAAAATCTCACAAAGAAAACTCAGTCTTAGAAGGTCTCACTGGTGAATTTGCTATCTAATATTTAGAGAAGAAATACCAATCTTTCACAAATATTTTTCAAAAAAGATAGAACATTTTCCAATTCACTCTAGAGGCCAGTATTACCCTGAAATCAAAGCCAACAAAGGCATCACAAGAAAGGGAAACCACAGACAAATATGTCTCATGATGTAAGACACACAAATTCTTAGCAAATATTAGCTGATTGAATCCAGCAACATATTTCAAAAAAATTATACACCACAGCCAGGTGAGATCTGTCCCAGGAGTGCAAACATAACAAATGAATTAATGTAATACATCATATTAAAAGTACAAAGGCCAAAAACCACATGACCGTCCAACAGATGCAGAGAAAGCATTTCATAAAATCCAACAGCCATTCTAGATAAAAACTGTCCACAAACTGAAGAGAAAGGAATTTCCTCAACCTGATAAAGAGCATCTATTAAAGAGGAAAAAAAAAAAAAAAGCCTCAACTAATGTCAAACTTAATGGTGAAAGGCTAAATGTTTTTATTCCTAAGATCAGGAATAAGGCAAAAATGCCAACTCTTGCCACTTCTATCCAGCATAGTTTTAGAGGTTCTGGCCAGTGGAACAGGCTAAATGAATGAAAATTTAAGACTTATATATTGGAAAGAAAGATTAAAACTGTCTTTTTTCACAGATGAAATGATCCTCTGAGGAATCTATTTTTAAAAACTAGAACTAATAAATAAATTCAACAAAGTCACAGGGAACAAGATCACTAAACCACCACCAGAAAAATCAATGCCATTTCTAGATACTAGCAAGGGAACAGTTCAAAAATGAAATTAAGGAAACAAACATTTCATTGACGATATCATCAAAAACAATAAGACACTTAGGCATAAATCTGATAAAAGAACTGCAAGGTTCATACATTGAGAATTATAAAACACTGCTGAGAAACACTGAATAGAAGTAAATGAGATATCCCATGTTCATGAACTGGAAGGCAACACTGCTACGATAGCAACTGACTGATTGCCTAAATTGGTCTATAGACTCAATGTAATCCCTATCAAATTCCCAGCAAGCATTGTTAGAGAAATTAACAAATTAACCCCAAAATGTATATGGAAATACAATGGACCCAGAATATCCAAAAAGATTTTAATAAAAATGTGAACTTAAACTACCCAATTATAAAAAACTTTCACTGGTGTAAAAACAGGCAAACAGAATGGAACAAAATTAAGAGTCTGGAAATAAATCCTCACATTATGGTCAACTGATTTTCTACAAATGAGTTAAGGCACTCCAACGAGGGGAAAAAAATCTTTCAACAAATGATTCTGGGATAATTAGATATGAACATGCAAAATTTTATTTTTAGACCCTCACATCATATGCAAAAATTAACTCAGAATGGATTATAGGCCTAAATGTAGCAGTGGAAACCGTAAAAACTTCTGGCGGATAACATTGAAAAATCTTTGGGGCCTTGGGTTGGGTTAAGATTTCTTAGATCTGACACCAAAAACAATCCATAAAAGAAAAAAAAACTGATAAATTAGAACATCAAATTTTTTAAATGTTTGTGATTCAAAAGACAGCATTAAGAACATGCAAAGGCTAGCTACAGACTGGGAAAAATATTCACAAGTCATTTTCTGATAGGGGATCTGTATGCAGAATATATAAAGAATTCTTATGATGCAAAAAGACAAGCAACTCAATTAAAATGAGCAAAAGATCTCAATAGACACTTAACCAAAGAAGGTAAATAGATGGATAAAAAGCAGAGACATCACTTTGCTGACAAACGTCCGTCTAGTAGAAGCTATGGTTTTTACCAGTAATCATGTACACATGTGAGGGTTGGACCTTAAAGAAGGCTGAGCATTGAGGAATTAATGCTTTCAAACTGTGGTGCTGGAGAAGACTCTTGCGAGTCCCTTGGACTGCAAGGAGATCCAACCAGTCAAAGGAGATCAGTCCTGAATATTGATTGGAAGGACTGATGCTGAAGTTCCAATACTTTGGCCACCTGATGCGAAGAGCTGAGTGATCGGAAGGGCTTTGATGCTGGGAAAGATCGAAGGCAGGAGGAGCAGGGGCAGCCTAGGATGAGATGGTTAATTGAGTCCATGGAGTCACCGACTCGATGGATGTGAATCCGAGCCACGAGGCGATGGTGATGGCCGTGCTGCCGTCCACGAGGTGACAGAGGGTCAGACACAACTTGGCAACTGAACCGAAACAACAGCACATGGGCAAAGCAGTTCACCAGTCCTTAGGGAAATAGAAAGCCACAGTGAGAGCCCCGGCTCACTACGACGGCCATAATCATGCCGCAGATGAGCACGAGCGTAGCCGTGGAGCGGCTGGACTCTCACACGGCTGGTGGTAGGATAACGAGGCGCGGTCACCGCGGAAAACTGTCTGGCAGTTTCTCAAAAAGGTAAATGTAAACTTTTCACACGACCCAGCAATTCCACACCTAGGTATGCAGGAATGCACGTTGCACAGACCTGTGGTTGTCTATGTCAGCCTTACACGTAACGGCCCGGGTCTGGGAACAGCCCGAACGGTCATGAGGTCGGCAAAATGTGGTGTCCGTCTCTGATAACAGGAATCAAACTAGCCACATGTGCTCTGGCATGGATGCACCTTAAGCTCAGTGAGAGCAGCCGGATGCAAAGACCGCATAGTGTGCGACCCTCTTTATCTGAAACATTCAGAAAAGACAAACCAATAGCTCCAGAAATCAGTTCGGTCACTGCCTCAGGCAGGGAAGGGATTAAGGGGTCGACTGCAAACCAGCACAGAGCGTTGGTTAGGGTGATGAAATGTTCTAAAATGGGTAGTATTGACGGTAGCACAATTTGCCAAACCTACTAAAAATCCCCCAGTTGCATCTTTACAGTGAGTGGATTTTATGGCACGTCAATTACACCTCAATATCAAAGCTGCAAAAAAACCGTAACCAGCAAGGGGCTGGGGTGCACTAACCTGACCACCAGCACCCAACAGTCTGCCCTACCGCCTCTGCTGTTTTTACTAACTCTTCCTCCGGACGCTGAAGGCTGGCTCTGCCAGAGTCTCCCAGGCTTCCCAAGGAGCCGTTTACAGTCAGCATCGCCTGTGCACTGACTGTCTTCCTGTTCGTTTTCCCACAGGACTCAGTTCCTCCACGTACAGAGCTGTGCCCACGAGCTCTTCCCTCCAAAGGCCCTCGAACGAGGCTTGTTGAGAGAGAAACAAGACCACCTGTGTGTGAAGTGCTTTCCGATAGCCCTGGTGATCTCTCACCTAGGAACAAAGTGTAAACTTCAATTTGGCAGCTAAGCACAGAGACTGACCCTGGTGCCTAAGTTAATCGAGGTACAGAATGATCTTTTTAGGATCATTTTGCGGCTATGATCCATTTCTATTCTGGTCTGCCTCCCTCTGATCTCGCCCACCCATACCCTGCCTGCGTCTGAGAAGCCTTTGCAGGGACCCGGTGAGGGGCTCCTAGTCTGCAGGCAGCACTGGCCGCGGCAACACCTGGTACTCAGGTGCACGCTTCCCGAGAAGCAGGCAGAGTCCTGCACGTGGTTCCTATGACCTCGAGTCCCAGCAGAGCCCCAGGCGATGCTCTTGCCCACAAGCCGCAGCCCTGCTCCTGGGCTGATTGACTCGGCAGCTGACAGGCATGTAAACAGTATTGCATCACAGGGACTCCCTCTGGTCCAGACGCTGGCTGAGTGGTGGGGAGACCCTGAACAGGGGAGTTCAGACGAGGCTGGCCGTCAAGGAGCCCCTTTGGCATCAGAGCCAGCAGTGAGGGGACTGCACACCCAACGCTGGTCACGAGCGCTCAGACCAGGTGCAGCTGCTGCCCCGGTAGGGGAAGCTTGGGGTCTCCGACCCCTGCGAGCAGCAACTGCCTGGAGGGAAGGTGCCCCAGAAGCTGACCGACTAGCCCTGGGGGCTAAAGACACCATCTCCACCACCTTGCACACGCATGTACAAAAGTCAAGCCTCCAAACCACTTCTAGGCACACACCGGGAGGCAGAAACCTCTCAACTCCAGCCTTGTATCTGAGGCCTGACCCTAAAATATCTGCATATTAAATGACCAAGGACAGTTAAGCTTTCAAAGGGAGAAGATCAAAGTGCTGTCATCTTTGAATTTAATCCTTTTGTTGCATCGATGGTCTTAAGAGGGATGAGAGAGATCAAAATAAAAATGGAAACAAACTATATCTTTGTGGCTGTTGTGTTTTAGTCTTTTTTTCCCTCAATTTGGGCCACAAAATAGGTCAGCTCCATTACTGATCAGCCTTCCCACAAATATTTAAAACAAATTGAATTGCACACCCAATACCCATCACAATTACACCAGGCACAATAACTAAATTAGCAATTCAACAAAATAATTGGAAACGCGATTCTCTCTATCCCACCAGTCTCCCTCGAGGGTTTAGCCGATCTATGGGGGAAAACTCAGCTTTCCTAATTCTGGAGCTAATTAGAGACACACTTGTAAATGAAGTTGTTTGTCTTAAAGTTGAAATTCTCTTCTGGGGGTGGGAGGGAAGGGGACGGGAGGAAAGTCCTTTCCGTCTGGAGCAAGTGGATAAACAGGCATCCACACACGCCTGGGTTCTCACGAGCAGCCCTGCCTGCAGTTAACAAAGCATCACCATCACTTATCTGGTCAGGGGTGATTGCGAAGCAGCTGGGCCTGGCCAAGAGGGGCGCACCTTTTAAAGGCCCTGGAGCCCGCTCGTGGGGTGGGGCTACACGGTGATGTTTAGGGACCCACAAGGCGAAGAAGGGGCAGTGAGGCGGCCAGCTCCCTCACCTCCCCAGTGGAGCCTGAAGAACCAAAGGCTCGACGCCCAGGAAGCCAAAGGGAGGCTCCCGTGCCAAGTAACCGCCCCTCGCCCCCCAACCATGGGCTGCGAGGCCGCGCGGCCCACCAGCCAGGGCTGACGCTCTGCCTCGGTCCACTTGCTCAGGCCACTCCTGGAGAAGCAATCTCCAGGTTTCAATTAAGCTGTCCTTGGCCTCTTTTTGTTCCTTCAGGAAGGAACATCTTGGCTTAATTATATAACCGAGAACTAGGCCTCGCGTCCCACCCTCTCACCCTCCTCCATGAGCATCAGGCTGTGATCTTAGCGCAGACTCTCCGCGGGGCTGCACGAGCTCTGGGCAGGGCGGCTGGGGACCCCCACCTCCCCTTCCCCGACCCGCACCCCTGGGAACGAAGGCCTGACCTCACCTGCGAGGTCAGCAGACCAAACGGTGGCCCCAGGGGCCCAGGGAGCCTCGCTCCGGAGACGCACCCACAGCATCACAGCGCGGGGCCGCCGGAACGCTGATAGTGAATCCAAGAAGCACCTGCTCCCACGGCTTATGTCCCCCAACAATATGAACTCCAAGTCATCACACTGAAAGTGCCCCGTATTAGCCTTATATTTAACTCCTGAAACCAAGTGCACAGGGCTTCAACTTTCAAGAACACAAGAGCCAAACTGGAGAGTAATTTTCTGGCCTCAGGGGGCTGGCTCCCAGCCTAAAACCCTCAGGAGGAGAGCGGGCCGGGTTCGCTCCCAAGCTCCTCATCCGTCCCGCGGCCACCGAGGCAGGAGACCCCGGCTTCCCCAGACCCCCGGTCACCTTCCCGGGCCTGCAGTGGCCCCGACCCGGCTGCACTCGGGGCCTCCGGACAGCGGCAGTTCTTGGCGCCCCGTCTGTTACCACTTCCCTTGGCTCCAGCGTTGGCATCTGCCGGGACTCATGAAGGGCCTCCCGGGTGGGCCAGTGGTAAAGAACCTGCCTGGAGTGCGGGAGACTTAAGAGTCGCTGGTTAGATCCCTGGGTCAGAAAGATCTCCTGGAGGGCGTGCAACCCACTCCGGTATTCTTGCCTGGAGAATCCCACGGACAGAGGAGCCTGGTGGGCTGCAGCCCATAGGGTCGCACAGACTTGGACACGACTGAAGCGGCTTAGCACACGTGCGCGTGAAAGATCAGGAAATACCGTATAGACCTGATCTCCCACCGGTCACGCTCCAAGGGCTCAAAGGCCACACGTGGCCAGTGACTACTGATGGTTCTCCCATCCTCCCAGGAGGTACAACTAGATGGCTGTGGTCTAGAGGCTCTGAATGCTCCCGGAGTTGGAAGAGGCTCCCCAGGACTCCGCAGAGGAGAGCGGAAGGCAAGCCAGCCACGAAGAAGCAGGAGCCACACGGAGCTGGGAGGCGGCCCTCGCCCGTGGAGGCGGAAGCCGGCAAGCTGCGTCGCTTGGTGCACAGCATCAGCCTCGCCTGCACAGCAACACCCGGGCGCCCTGGGCCCGCGCTTTCAGGGGCGGAGGCGGATGTTAGTGCCCCGAGCACCAGGGCCCATGAGCCCTGGGGCAGCTGCCCTCCTGCCAGGCTGAGCTCTCACCTCGGAGGACCGGAGCCCCGGGAAAGTGACCGAGCCTGAAAGAGGGCTGGAGCCCCGCCACTAATAGAAACGATCCCAGCGGAGCTAAGGGGTCCGATCAGACTGAAGTTAGAGGCTGCAGGACTCACTGGACAGAAGAGGGGAACACAGTCCCACTGGAGACCAGGTCACCTGTCCAGACAGCTCTCCGCTACCATAAACCTCTCCCAGCACCTGGCACACAGGACGAGGTCAACACCTCCCTGGATAAGTGGAGGGGAAAACATTCCTGCATTGGTGCTAGACCCGTCCCCAAGACGCTTTTCCATAGAAACAGCTGCTTTAGGACAGGGCATCCTCAGGAACCAGGGTGGCTGACCCTCACTGTAGTGAGGAGGGCCCCCTGCCCCACCCCAGGCCCAGAGGTCAACAGGCTTCCTCCAGGTCGCACCCTGGCAGGTTTGATTTCTGATCCAAGGCTCTTCCCACTCCGCCACCTTCTGTTCATCTGCCCTTGACACAGAAGGTCACACCAGCCCCTTCCAGGATGAACTCTGTGCCCTCAAGCCTGTGTGAGAACCAGGGAACACACCCCTCAACACCCGGGGAGGGGAGATCAGGCGGCAGAAGCAGCCAGCACCACGTGGCGGGGAGCCTGCCAGCCCAGGGCCCCCTGGCTCATTTCCAGCCCACCATAAAGAGGCAGAATGGGCAGGCGGAGGGTGGGCAGGAATCTTTATGTGCTACCGTTCCTGCTGGGGACCTTAGATTCCTTTTCTTCCCTATCAGTAATCTGGGATTGTTTTTTTTTTTTCCCCCTGTCTACATTCTTTTAAATTCTCTTTCCTGAGAATTCAGTGTCGTTGACCTCAACAAATGAACTGAGAACCCTGGACCAGGGAAATAAACCGAGCAAACTTCTCAGGAATATAAATGCCGCTGAGGCAACGACTTTATTGGCAGACCCCACATGAGCAGCAAGAAGGGGCTGGTAAAGGAAATCTATAGGCAGACAAGAAAAACAAAAGTTAGATAAGGCATACTCACTCTGCATTTACACCATCCCTCTCCTCTCCAGACAAGGAGCAGGTAATGAGGGCTTCATCAACACAGCTGTTGAACAAATTGAGTTTGTGCAAGTCAGCAGGGTGATATGGATCCCCAGGACTTAAGGATTAGTTAATGAACTTAACAAATTACTGGCAATTATTTTTGAAATGTTATGAAGAGAAAGGAAAAAAAAGAGAAAGTGAGACAGATAAGATTTAAACAGAAAGAATGACCAAGGCAAGCTCAACTTAATTCCTAGCACAACTGTCCCCCCCCAGTACAAACACACCCACACACACAAATTAAAAACACAAACTCAGATACAGAAAACCAAGTTCATTCACTTTAGACAAGCCTCACTGCATGTACGTGCCTTTCTTGAACGCAGCCTCAGGATGTCAGGAGAGGGCAGCCATCCGCCCTGGCACAGAACAGCCACACTTCCGGTAGCTGGAACCTCGGGCTTCTCCACGACACCCTTCGCCTCTGAGATGTAGCTGTGTCACCTGTGAGCCTGGCCCAGGGAGACACGGATCTTGGTGTCTCATGGGTACCGTGACAGCACCTTGGTGGGGAAGGTTTGGATCCATTGAGCCTCAGAGTCAGCTCCTTTTGGATGAAATGGTAAGAGACAAAGAGGCAGTAATCCCAGACAAGTCGTGTGTGGAGACCAGGAAACCACCACTGAAAGGAATCGACTTTCCTCAACTGGAGACACAGACTTTGTTGCTGAACTTGTCGGAACTGACCTTCTCCGGTGTTCTGTGGGCTCTCAGGGTTCCCGAGTGATGCTCAACTAACATGCTTGGCTGGTGACCCTGGAGAGTCTGGCTATACCCTATAGGCAGTGTGGGAACACAAACGCACGCAAAGCAAGGAAAACACACCAAAGAGACCCCCGGGATGAAAGCGCTGAAAGCAGCAAGAGCATGAAGCCAGTGGGGAGAGCGGGGAGCAGCGTGTATGTGATCCAGCGGCCAGAAAACAGACACAGTGGGGCCGGGGAGGGAGAGGCTAGTATCACTGTCTATTTATTCACCATCTTTCACTGGAGCATCTCAGAGCACATGACAGGCAGCAGCTCTTTAATCCTCCCCGAGGAGGACGCTGATTTGAAGAGCTCCCTGGGGAGCAAGAAATAAACCCCAGGATCAGAGTCCAGGGCCCACCTCCTCTCTGCCCCTCAACACCCGTCACTGTAGACGGCCCAGCCTACGGCAGGTGAGAAGCGGGTGGGCCCTAGAACAAGCCTCTGTCAGAACTTTCGAAGTGTCTGGATTCATTCACTTGGTTCATTTTACTCCCAAAGATCCATGCCAAGAAAAACAGTAATTTCAAAAGACAACAGAGAAGCTTCATGCAGGAATATTCTCCACAAACAGCATTCATAATAGCAAACAATTTAAGTGTTCAACAAGCACGAGATTTGGTTTAGTACTGCAAAGACTAAAGGAATTATTAGTTAGCAGTTAAAATACTTCAGTGAGATCTTTAAAAACATGGAAACAACCTTCTCTTGTACTACTACTATTAAAACGCAGAATACAACCTATGGGTGGTTCTCAGAGGGTGGTGTGTGTATATTAGATGGAGGGGGACCCATGCACGGGCGTTTTGTTTTTGCTGTTTTTAAAAGGGTAACATTTCAAACCGTCCAGAAAGAAAATCTAATCTTCCACCTGCACTGCTCCCCGGGCCCTCCCCTATCCCGAGAGGAGGCCACTGGGTACCACAGCATCTATATTCAGACGAGGGGGATGAAGGAACACAGGTTAACAACGAGAAGGGAATCTTTCTGAGTGGAGGGATAATTGTTGTTCAGTCACTAAGTCATATCTTGCGACCGACTGACTGCACCACGCCAGGCTTCCCTGTCCTTCTGCCTCCCGGAGTTTGCTCAAACTCAAGTCCATTGAGTCGGTGATGCCATCCAACCATCTCATCCTCTGTTGCCCCCTTCTCATTTTGCCTTCAATCTTTCCCAGCATCAGGGTCTTTTCCAAAGAGTTGGCTCTTTGCACCAGGTGACCAAAGTATGGGATTATAGCCAAGTCTTGTTTTCATTTGTTCCTTCCACGTTTCTGTAATTTTTGACGTGAAATCAGCTAAGACAAGAAAACAACCTTATCTTCTCCATCCTAAAGGGAAAAACCCACGGCCTGCGTCTGGGCCCATGTGCAAACCTGGGCTGGGTGGGCGGTGGTTTCCTCGTGGCTCTGGTGGTGTCTTCAGGGGCTGTGGTTTAGGAGAGACGTGCGAGGAGGCGTCAAAATGGATGAAAAGGAAATAAGCAAACTTCACACAAAAGGGAGAAATGCTTCAGTCAACACCGAAAAAGGGCCCCGGATTGAAACTCTTTGATAACAGTTCTCGACTCATTTCAAAATCAGCATTAGCCGCCAAAATGTAAAGTATTAGTTTTATTAAAATGCAAATCAATCAACTAATCTTTCTGGTAACAGTTACTGAATTGCAGTATCCGTGTCAATTAAAATAGTATCCAATTTATTCTTGGCTGGAAGGAGGGTGGTCTTCTGAATTTTAAAATGCAAGCCTCCCTTAGCTGAAAATTCTGTCTACTCTTTCTCATCTCTTTGGCTTTTAATTCATTCTAATTAATCATGATGGACTCCAAACATTTTGAAGTACCTGTTTGAATCTTTTTCTTCATTGGATAGTGCCTATGACAAAGGTTCTCTCTGTTTAGGAAACGTGGGTCTGCATTGGGTGGCAAGTGAAGAGGTCACTCCCCTGCTGTTCTAACATACGTCATCCGGGATCCTCAAGTTAGATGGATGGGGTTGGATGACCTATATTTTTAAAAGTGATCATTTTGAAGGGAGTGAAAGTGGGGGGAATCTTCTGTTTTTGTTGATTGATCTTTTAAGTGGAGACACACTGAAAATTAAACATTTTCCTGACAGTCAAGCCCAAGAGGTAACTTACCAAGAGGAGAATAACAGATCAGGATGTACCAAGGTCCAATTACTGTGAGACAGAGAAACCGTCCTTCTGCCCACCTCTGCCCCACCCCAAGCCCACCAGAGGCTCGCGCTAATACTAAACTGTGGTGCAGACTGCATTCCGGACTCACTTCATTTGGAGCCCAGCCTCTAGGCGCTGTGTCCGTGGTCCCTGGACACCTAGTCAAGGGGAATGTGGGATCACTGGGCATGAAAATCTGTCACTTGGTTTTGACATTTTAAAACAATATCAAAACCTATCTCTGTAGAAACAATGACTAGTCATTAACTACAACTGCCCTCAGATGCCTGGGGTCAACATTCCTTTAATTCCATAGCTCTGAAGTTGCGGGCACAGGACCCGGGAGATGGTCAGCCTCGTGTGTGGGCACATACACATTACTTATGCAGGATTATCTCATTGCATACTGACCACAGCAGGCCAATAAATCCCCCTTATGGGGATTTAATTTTCAGCTTTTGACCTTTGGATGAAAAACAAGTGAATCATTTTCTCCTGCTGGATTTACACTAGAGCTGATCTTAATAAAGTGATTTAGGAACAGTGAGAATGGAAAAGGACTCTGGAAGAATCTTTATCGGTGAAAAGAGGAAACAAGAAAGAAGTCAGGGATCGCTGTTGGGCAGCAACAGACAAATGCCTCCACCGGGGCACAGCTGACTGGGGCGGGGGGCACCTGCTCCTCAGAGCCGTCATCAGGTGCTAAGCATTGCCCACCCAAGAGCAGCATCTGCCCCGCAATTATTCCTCCTGTGAAGCTGTTTTATGTAAAATCCTGGGTTCATTTCATTTATTTTTTAGGATGTTTGACTGTACCCTGAGGCATGTGGGACTGAAGTTCCCTCACCAGGGACTGAACCCATGACCCCTGCACTGGAAGGCGGACTCTTAACCACTGGACCCCTGGGGAAGGCCCCCTTCTGTGAAGTTTTATATTGTGAGAGAAGGCCACTGCACTGGGGAAACAAAGAGCCTGTCGCCCTGCAGGAGCTTAAATCACTCACTCGGGGCCGCTGAAGGAATCGCGTCTGGCTGCAGCAACAGCAAAAATACTCTTTATTTGTGGCGGTTCAAAGCCGTGGGGTGGGAAGTGGGGGGCGCGTCCTTTGTTCCCGGAAGCACCGTGGAGACAGGCTTCCTGGCCTGCGTCAGGCCGCGTTCTGGACTGCGCACACCCCCAGGATTACGGCCCGCAGCTTCCGGGGTGTGCAGCGGCCGCCTCAGGCCTCGAGCGGGAAAGACAGGCGCCCTCAGGCCCCGTGGCCGTCATCACGGGGGTTGAGTTGGCCAAAAAGGGATCGATACAGCTCTGTCCTGGAAGACAAACGAAAAACTGCTTAATGTGTTGGTTTAACTTTTCAAGGTTAGAAAAGAACCAAGAAGCTGGGACACACCCCAGTCTGAGCCTGCAATTGAAAACACAGCCACGTAATTAAAAATGCACCCCATAGCTCTTCTTCACAAACAGAGAGGAGGGGAAGAACCTGGAAGCAGTCAAACAGCAGAATATGTAAACAGTCCGGCATGCTGGATACCCTGTCTCCAGGGAACCAGTTTTCTATAAGCTTGCCCTTTATAGACAGGCTCTTCAAGTAAGAAAACAAGATTGAATATTTTAATAGGATGTACGAGACTGCCACACGAGGAGGATTCAATCAGACATGGGATGTGGGGGATATAATTTAGTTTTCATACATTTTCCTGGACTTGGCAGTACTTGAAAAACAATGAAAATGACCCAGCAACAAGATTCCAATCACCAGCACGCGCGCTGCTGTGAGGGCACAGGGGCTTGAGCCATCGAATTAATAATCTGATTGGCTGATTTATTTCTAAATTTGGGTTTGACATTAAAATACAAAAACCCCTAACATGCCAGGGTCCTGGGTCCTTGAAAATGAATAAATGACTTGCATCTGTGTTTCTGCCGCTGCTGGGCAGGGCTGGCCGAGGGCCCCGGGCCCCAGTGGCCCCAGCACTCTCCCCTGGGTGGAGGGCCGGTCTTCCTACGGAGACGCCAGGAGCCACGAGCGAGCATCCAGGCGGGTCACACCACAGGGAGGCGGGGAGCAAACTGTACCCTCGGGGAAGGAGGGCAGGCACGGGGCAGAGGTCACAGACCAGTGAGTGAACGAGCTTGGGAGAAAGCTATGCCCACTCTGTTTATGTTGTCAAAAGCTACAGCCTGCCATCCTTGACAGGCTGGCGGGCGGAAGTGCTCTCATTATCTGAGAGTCATCGTCAGCAAATCTGATTTTCAAAACAAAGAGCAAAAAACCCCCCATGCTTCAGACAGCTATTACTGGTCCAGCCATATTTCAACACAAAATCTTACGAGTCTGTTTGAATTCACCCTGCTATGGTTTTGGGTACCAACAGTGAAAGTGTTAGTTGCTCAGTTGTGTCCGACTCTTTGTGACCCCATGGACTGTGGTCCACCAGGCTCCTCTGTCCATGGGATTCTCCAGGCAAAAGTACTGGAGTGGGTAGCCGTCCCCTTCTCCAGGAGATCTTCCTGACCTGGAGATTGAACCCAAGTCTCCTGCATTGCAGGCAGATTACCATCAGAGCCACCTGGGAAGCCCAAAAGAGGTACTCTAATTAGAAACCTCAGCAACAGGAACAGCATACAGAAACTCCAAAAACAGGGAAAAGTCTTAAAGAAGGAACCACGGAAGCGACGAATGTAAACTAACCTTGTCATGCTGGGGACCACAGGGCAGGCAGGGAAAGTGTGGCCAGAAAACAGTGGGTCTCCCATATTATTATCGGAATGCTATGGCAAGAATCTGCCGGTACCCTCAGGCGACCAGGGTACCCCTGGGCCTACGACAAAGGCTGCAGGTTCGCCTGGAGCCCCAGGGTCTCTTTTGTTCCTGAGCAATATACATCTGCCCGGTTTGGCCTTGTGCACAAGGGGGAAGGCGGCTGTGGACCACATGCAAATGACAGGCAGGCAACCTCCTTCCGGAGGCAGCGGCTTCTAAATCACCGGCTCCATCACAGAGAAGACAGCCTGCCCGGCCCAGGCATGACCTGATCACGCAGCGGCCTGCCTACCTGCCAGTAAGTGCAAGTCTCCGCAGCCATTCCGCAAAGAAATTAAACGGTGCTAAGGGGAGGGTCGCCATGCCAGAGAGGATGGTGTGGCTTTAAGGATGCGGAGGCTCACTGCCACGGAGCCCCTCAGCATCACCCCTCCAGGCCTCGCCGCGCCAGACCTATCACTGCCCTGAGCGAATGCCTCCTCTCCCCTCCACGACCTCAGCGGGCCGCCGGGGCCACGAGCAGTCTCTGCCCGCAGCAGGGTTCACGCGTCAGGGGCCGAGAGGGAGATGCTGAAACCCGTGTTTCAACAGAACATCATTTCACACTTAGGTGGGCAAGGCTGACACACATATGCAGCCGTTCATGGCAAAGCAACCTGGACAGTGGAGTGGTCTGGGTTCTTAAAATATTTTTTTTTACAGCAAAGAGAGAAAAAATATGAGTCAGGGATTATTCCCATCTGAGAATCCCCAGGCAATTTCAATTTCAAGTCCTCCTCCCCCACGACCACCAATCAGGGACTGTTTTCACCCTCAAAGTCTCTCAGACGTCCCTGCTCCTCCAGGCTCCTTCATTTCAGACCCTACCATCTCTCACCAGGAATGTGGCGACAGCCTCCTCAGCGACTTCTCTGTTCCCACCTCCTACCCACTGTGCATGACCCTCAGCCCTGACTCTAAAGGCTCTAGACAGGGACAAAGCTGACCCTCCCGGGGTCCAAGAGCATGACCAGGAGGAAGCCCCCAAACTCCAGCTGCTCAGCTCGGCTCCCGGCCCCTCCTCCCTGCAGAGGCCCTGCCCGGGGCCGAGGTGGGAAACACAAGGCCGTCAAGGGTAGGGTCTGTGGTCTGGTCCTCATCCTCTCTGCACGGCCCCTAACAGAACTCTCCAAAATCCTGCAGCCCCTGCGCACATTTTTAAATTGACATATAAAATTTTTCTCGATAAATGTAATTGGCACAAAGGATCTAATTATCAGAAAATTGTGCATACTAACTTTTAAAATAAAACTCTTGCATCCCATTTGTAATATGCCCCATGGAACCTATGTGCCATACCGATCTGATATCCATCACCACTTATTTAAACACATAAACAAACTCATTAATTTGGAAATTTTACAGCATCCTTTTCTTCTTAAACTTGGATTTCCATCTGATTTTTCCCTGTAGGTTTTTGTCTTAGTATAATTGATTTATGCTTGAAAGTCTTTTATTGATTACTCCATACTTTTTGGCCACAAAAATAAGTATGCAAATTGATGCACTTTTTGAAATTTAAACAGTTGAAACAGAAATATTTTAATTTCTTGGGAAAATAAAGCTCTAAGTTAATTTTGAAAAATTATACTTCTGGACTGTGTTATCTCTGTAATTATTATAGAATACAACTGATATACGATAACAATATAATAAAATTTGGTATAATTTTGGTATATTTTTAATATGTGTAAAGTATTACTGAAAATTATCTCTTAATGATATGGATGAGGCTTCCCCCTCCATTCCCATTCCAGGGATGAATATTATTTATCACTAGAATGAAAGCAGGTTCAGCAGTGATTCTATTCCTACTTTTCAGCTTTTGTAGCCATCAGTGATGAGAAACCTTGCCATGCAAACAAGCAGATGTGAGAAAGGGAGAGTTTTGTTATAGCAGTGACACTCAGTTATTTCAATTCCTTCTGAGTTAACCGCCCTTTCCCCCCAATCTCAGAGTGATCTCCCACCAAAAATTAGTTTTAATGATCTATCAGCTAACAACTCAATTAGGTTCTCTTGCAATTTTGCTGAGAATAAAGACCCAGGAGCCGTCTGACCGTCAGGGCTCTGTTACCCGGTCCTGTGTCACGGCCGGTCGCAATCCCTGCCCTGATATGTTGGCTGGTCCTCTTGTGAGGTTCCCCGCTCCGGGGCAAGGAGGGGCTTTGTGTCCAGTGAGGACAACTGAGAAAGGCAAGGGAGGATGGGAACCTGCAACTCTGCTTGGCCAGGATCGCTGCAGGAAAGAGCTGGAAATTGATTCCTGCCAACTCTCTGCGTCTCCTTTCCCAGGGGAAGATCTCTGCGTGGCCCAGGAGGAAGACTGAGGTGGGGGTGGGGGTGGGTACTGAGCAGTACCCCCAACCCAGGTGGATGCCTGACCTGGGGCCAGGGCTCAGGGGAGGGAAAAGCATCTGGAAGGAAACAGGACACACCCGGGTCCCCCCCAAGAGCCAGGAAAACAAAACTAAAACCAGAACTGGGTAAGGAAAAGCCACGCTGGGACAGAGGGCCAGCCCGCCTTCTGCTGCACAGCGCTGCCCCGCTGCCCCGACCCCAGCATCTTCCCTAACCGGGATTTAGCCCCGCAGAGAAGCTAAACTATCAATCCTTCAGGTTGACCTTGTCTCCATCCGGTTCTCCAGGGTAAGCATATAGTTTAATACTTGAGGTCCCCTTAAGGCTATGCATAATGAAGTTGGGTTTTTTTTCCCCTTAATACATAATTCCTGCTCCCTACCACATTAAGAGTCCAGACTTGAATCACTGAGCTGAAATGCCTTCCCCCCTTTGTTACCCCGCCCCCCACACTCTCGGCCTCAGTGGCCAGTGGGAACGTCCACTGTAGGAAATGTATTAATGGGGGTATCATGCAGGAGAATAACCCACAGAGTAATTAACAGGACTTGGACCTAAGGTAGAAGGTCGATAGCAGGGGCTCTTCCTTGAATTAAAATTTAACTTACCCTTTATTGCAACCTACAAAAGGAAGTAATGAGCACTAACATTTTTATTTCTTTTAAACTGTCATTTAGGCTGTAGAGGGGATAATTACCTATCTCTAGTGTAGTAAGGTTTTATAACCCTTAGTGAGGCATTTTCTAATTTAATATTTTTACTATATTATCATAAAACCTGTTTCTGGAAAAAAATGATCATGGATTAGCAGCCATTTTCCATAATGACAGAGTGTGTGTGTGTGTGTGTGTGTGTGTGTGTACTAGGATTTGGCTTATTTATTATGTGATGCGAGGAGACTTCAGTGTGCCCAGTCGAGCTGGCTGTGAGACGCTATCACTTGAGTGGCGGGCAAGGCTCAAAGGGGCCCTAAATGAAACGGGGGTGGATGTGTGTCAAGGTGCAGCCCAGCCGCATGCACTCCTCACCTACTGCAACGCAGCCCAGGACAAAGGCGCGCCGGAGCCCACAGAGGTCTGCGCGGGGCTGCGGTCAGCGAGGTCAGAGCCTGAGCACTCGGGACCAAAGGAGCTGCGTCGGCCACACCCCCGACACCCCGATTCTCCTCTTCCAGCCCAGACACCTCCAAGCCACACCCACCGGGCCCTGTGGCCTTAAAAGCAGACAGAAGAGAAAGCAGCCAGGGTCCTGCTCCCTAAAGCAACCTGCATAACCTCCAAAAGGACCTCGTGGTCTCCGAGCAAGTACGACATGCCGGGACTCCAGCCAGGACTCCAGCCGTTCTTCCAAAGGTGCCAGTGGAGTCAACCGCTGCCTTCCTGATTAAAGCTGTACGCAGGATTTGTCCATGGTTAACTTGATTGTTCATCAGCTGCTTCACGGGGGTGCGCTGGGGGGTTCCCTAAAGATACAAGATGCATCCTGCGAAGGCCCGTCTCCCCAGCAATCCCCTCCTCATCCCTGCACACCCAGAGGGCCTGTGCCGCGTGCTTCTGCGGGACTCCACATCTCAGGCATACCCTTGTGAATCCGAGGATGATGGACTGTGCAAAGGGAAAGTGAGGCGAAGACTCTGATCACAGTAGTGCTTGTGTCCAGCAGAACCTTGATTAAACCCGAATCGCTGTCAGGCCAGACACGGCTGGGGCAGAGACTCACACTGACCACCGTGGTTGCTGACAGCAGACGCGCTTTTAATAATTATTGGTGATGTTACTGATGCAAAATTTTTTTTTTTATGTTTGTGCTTCAAAAACATTTTATTTGTTAGTGCTGTGGAAGCTTAGAAATCTGTATCAGGTGAGGGTGGTCCCTTGGCCTCAGAGTGTAACATACAGGTATAACAGAGTCACAAAATACATGAGAATGCCTGTCTGTCAGGTTTTTGCAGGATTATCACAACAGGAATGACATGACAGAAGCTAAGTTGAGAAGGTGATCCTATGGAGTCACTCAGTCTGGGACAACCCACTCCATTTGGAGATGTGGGAACACTCTTCCTCCAGCTGGACCCCCCTCTGCCACTGGGCCCCCACCCATGGCCCGGCCGTCTAGAGCCGAAGGGACAGCTCTTCCCTGGGGCAGCATTTTGACTAATGCTATCTTCTCCTAACCAAGTCTGGTCTTTTCCAGGTGGAAAGAAACACTCCATCCCACTATGACAAAGCTGGGGTTCTCCTGCTGGCCTGGCAGAAGCCCTCTGAGCCCTTCAGTGGCCAACAGTCAGCGTCTGCACCCTCTGAGCCCAGCTCGCGTGTCTGGATGATCCAGGAGGCCCAGGCGCGCAGGGTAGGCTCTACCGCCGCCTCCGTCTTCAGCACGCCCTTTCCTGCCCTCATGGAGCTTCCAGTCTCTCTGTTTTGTCTACAGGCATGCCCAGGGCATTCCAAATGCCAACTGAAAAACGCTGTCTTGCCAATGATCACTTGGCACCAAACCAGGGGGTCCTCCTAACCCAGCCGCTAGGGTCTGCTCCCCAAACATACAGAGGAGATGGCTCCTTCCTGCATCTTTCATTCCTTCTGCTTCCTCTCACCAAAATCCATTCTACTCTGTATCATACTTTACAGGTGAGAGAAAGATGTCTGAGAACTGGTTCTATGGAACTGTGTGGATCCAGATGGCAGGTGGCTGCCCAGGCCCCGGGGCCCATGTGCACACAGTGGTGGGATGGCGGGTGGGGGGAGCCGTGAGCACATAGTGGTGGGATGGGGGGTGGGGGGC